>CM061531.1:224080827-224680827 GCA_030545055.2 Neoaliturus tenellus
CTTACTTGGTATGTAGGTGTATATGAGTAAACATTAACTGTTTACCATTGCGTGGCAGGGTGCATCCAAAAAAATGAAGGGGTAAAACTGTAATATTTTATATCTCAGGATTGGCTGGACCGATAAACTTTTTAATTGGTATGTAGGTGTGTATAAATAAACATTAATGGTTTAGAATTGCATGGTGGGGTGCATCCAAAAAATGAAGGGGCAAAACTTAAATACTGTATATCTCAGGATTGGCTGGACCGATAAACTTCTTACTTGGAATGTAGGTTGGTATGAGTAAACATTAATTTTTGACATTGCATGCGGGGTGCATCCAAAAAATGAAGGGGCAAAATTGAAATATTGTATATCTCAGGAGTGGCTGGACCGATTAACTTCTTACTTGGTATATAGGTTGCTATGAGTAAACATTAATTGTTTACCATTGCGTGGCAGGGTGCATCAAAAAAATGAAGGGGCAAACCGAAATATTGTATATCTCTGGAGTGGCTGGACCGATTAACTTCTTACTTGGTATGTAGGTTGGTATGAGTAAACATTAAATGTTTATAATTGCGTGGTGGGGTGCATCCAAAAAATGAAGGGGCAAAACTTAAATACTGTATATCTCAGGATTGGCTGGACCGATAAACTTCTTACTTGGAATGTAGGTTGGTACGAGTAAACATTAATTTTTGACATTGCATGGCGGGGTGCATCCAAAAAATGAAGGGGCAAAATTGAAATATTGTATATCTCAGGAGTGGCTGGACCGATTAACTTCTTACTTGGTATATAGGTTGCTATGAGTAAACATTAATTGTTTACCATTGTGTGGCAGGGTGCATCCAAAAAATGAAGGGGCAAAACCGAAATATTGTATATCTCCGGAGTGGCACGACCGATTAACTTCTTACTTGGTATGTAGGTTGGTATGAATAAATATTAAATGTTTATAATTGCGTGGCGGGTCGCATCCAAAAAATGAAGGGGCAAAACTTAAATATTGTATATCTCAGGAGTGGCTGGTCCGATTAAATTCTTACTTGGTATGTAGGTGTATATGAGTAAACATTAATTGTTTACCATTGCGTGGCAGGGTGCATCCAAAAAATGAAGGGGTAAAACTGTAATATTTTATATCTCAGGAGTGGCTGGACCGATAAACTTGTTAATTGGTATGTAGGTGTGTATAAATAAACATTAATGGTTTAGAATTGCATGGCGGGGTGCATCCAAAAAATGAAGGGGCAAAATTTAAATATTGTATATCTCAGGAGTAGCTGGACCGATTAACTTCTTACTTGTTATGTAGGTTGGTATGAGTAAACATTAAATGTTTATAATTGCGTGACGGGGTGCATCCAAAAAATGAAGGGACAAAACTTAAATACTGTATATCTCAGGATTGGCTGGACCGATAAACTTCTTACTTGGAATGTAGGTTGGTATGAGTAAACATTAATTTTTGACATTGCATGGCGGGGTGCATCCAAAAAATGAAGGGGCAAAACTGAAATATTGTATATCTCAGGAGTGGCTGGACCGATTAACTTCTTACTTGGTATATTGGTTGCTATGAGTAAACATTAATTGTTTACAATTGCGTGGCAGGGTGCATAAAAAATGAAGGGGCAAAACCGAAATATTGTATATCTCTGGAGTGGCTGGACCGATTAACTTCTTACTTGGTATGTAGGTTGGTATGAGTAAACATTAAATGTTTATAATTGCGTGGTGGGGTGCATCCAAAAAATGAAGGGGCAAAACTTAAATACTGTATATCTCAGGATTGGCTGGACCGATAAACTTCTTACTTGGAATGTAGGTTGGTACGAGTAAACATTAATTTTTGACATTGCATGGCGGGGTGCATCCAAAAAATGAAGGGGCAAAACTGAAATATTGTATATCTCAGGAGTGGCTGGACCGATTAACTTCTTACTTGGTATATAGGTTGCTATGAGTAAACATTAATTGTTTACCATTGCGTGGCAGGGTGCATAAAAAAATGAAGGGGCAAAACCGAAATATTGTATATCTCCCGAGTGGCAAGACCGATTAACTTCTTACTTGGTATGTTGGTTGGTATGAATAAATATTAAATGTTTATAATTGTGTGGCGGGTTGCATCCAAAAAATGAAGGGGCAAAACTTAAATATTGTATACCTCAGGAGTGGCTGGTCCGATTAAATTCTTACTTGGTATGTAGGTGTATTTGAGTAAACATTAATTGTTTACCATTGCGTGGCAGTATGCATCCAAAAAATGAAGGGGTTCAACTGTAATATTTTATATCTCAGGATTGGCTGGACCGGTAAACTTGTTAGTTGGTATGTAGGTGTGTATAAATAAACATTAATTGTTTACAATTGCATGGCGGGGTGCATCCAAAAAATGAAGGGGCAAAATTTAAATATTGTATATCTCAGGAGTAGCTGGACCGATTAACTTCTTACTTGGTATGTAGGCTGGTATGAGTAAACATTAATTGTTTACCATTGCGTGGCGTGGTGCATCCAAAAAAAATTAAGGGCAAAACTTAAATATCGTACATCTCAGAAGTGGTTGATCCAATTATCGTCAGACATGGTATGTGTGTACATGTAGCTATAATTAAAGGTAGCACCGTTTTGGTGCTACCTTCGATTTACTATTTTTATAGAATGGTGTATGGAAAATATCTTTAGGTTTTCAAGGAACACTATTAATTATTGGTTTAAGGACAGACTACTATAGATGTGTGTATATATGTAAATTCCTAGCAAAACCTTAGTTTTAACGATTAAGGTAATTTGGAGACTTCTAACTGGATTAAACCCATAGTTAAAGGTAGCATCGTTTTTGTGGTTCCTTTGATGTATTATTTTTTATTGAATTTTATATGATAAACTTTCTTTAGGTTTTCAAGCAACACTTTTAAGTTTTTGTTTAATGTGAAACTACTAGATATGTTTATGTATGTATAAATTCTTAACAAAACTTTAGTTTCACCATTAAAGTTGATTTGGAAAACTTCTAATTGAGCTTAACCCATTTATTAAATGTTGCTACTTAAAGGTAACACTGTTTTAGTGCTATCTTTGATGTAGTATTTTTATATGCAAAATTTTGCTTCAGGTTTTTAAAACAACACGTTTAAGTATTGCTTTAAAGTCAAACGATCAAATATGTTTTTTATCTACGTGAATTTCTAACAAATTGTTAGTTTTAACCTTAAACGTGATTTGGAAACTTCTAATTGAGCTCAACCCATTTAAAAGTTGCTACTTAAAGATATCACCATTTTGGTGCTACTTTTTATGTACTAATTTCATTTGTGAAATTTTGCAATAGGTTTTTAAACAACAATTTTTAGTTTTAACCTTAAACTTTATTTTGAAACTTTTAATTGAGCTTAACCCATTTAAATGTTACTACTTAAAGATAGCACCATTTTGGTGCTACCTTTGATGTTCTATTTCTATATGTAAAATTTTGCTATAGGTTTTCAAACAACACTTTTAAGTAATGTTTTAAGGCCAAACCAATAAATATATTTTTTATCTATGTGAATTCTTAACAAAACTTTTGTTACTAATTGAATGGTGATATAGGAATTTCTATTTTTAGCCAGATATTGGACCACCGTTTTGTTGCTACCTTTAATGTACTATTTTAATAGTGTCTTTTATGTGTAAATTTTAACCCAATTAGTTCTGTATTTAATTTTATTATTGTTTTGAACATTTGTCTTTTAGTCAAGCAAACGTCGTTTTGATGTTTAAAAAAATCATTTGTAGCACATATATGTAAAACTAATATTTTTAAATTCAATCCATTAAATGAATATAAATGTGACATTAATGTAAGATGTGTTAATAATCAGTTTAGATACATTATTCAGAAAATTCAAATTTATCATATTACTGTGTATGTGATGCACTTTCCCTTATTTTTGCACGCGCAGTTGCACTTCAGCATTTATAAAAGTGGTTTGTTGAGCGTGCCCCTTATTATTGATGAATCTTCACAAGAAATGTTTAAAATAAAACATAGAATTGTGTACGCGCAGGTTTTCCACCACTCTTCATCGGGTATATAAGCAGCTCGGTTAACCACGTACTTCATTGTTTGGTGAACTTTTACCGAGTAAACAGCTTATTCACAATTTCGGTTTTTCCGGATATTTAAATCTGTATGGATATTTAAATCTGTATGCTATTTTGTAATATTCAATTAATATTGAAAGTAAATAGAAAAATAAACGACTTCACTATGTCTGCACTGCAGTGTTACATGTTTGATAATAAGCCCGTAGCTGTATTATTTGATCGTGAAAACAATCCATGGTTTAAGGCTAATGATATATCAGAGATTCTAGAATACAAAAGACCGCGAAAAGCAATAAATGATCTAGTTAAGGAAAATATAAAAAGTTGCGTAAGGATATAATGAAACTAGTTCGGTTTTACCCTATAATTTTCAAGAAAGAACCGTATTCATAAATGAACCAGGTTTATATTCCTTAATTATATTGTCTAAGATGAAAATAGCTAAACGCTTTCAAGATTGGGTGTTTGAAGAAATCCTACCATCAATTCGCAAGTATGGAGAGTATAAATTAAAAGAGAAAACCTTAAGTTGACTCACTCCTTACATAAAGTGTTGGCAAATAATCAAAAACTAATTGAAACGTTAGTTGATCAAATGCCTAAGGTTGCTGTTATGCCTGATGATATGGACTTAAAACATATCTTTTGTGTACTGGAAAAAACACATACTATGAAAAGTATGGAGTAATTGAGTACAAGTGTATTCGTACAGAAAGAAGACGATTTAAAAGAGCATTGAAGAAAGCTAAGAAAGATGGTTTTGTACCAAGTTTTACAAGATATTCTGTACCAAACAGTATAAATATACTGAATAAAGCTAAGGAGGTTATGCATGATTATGGTATGCATTATCTTCTTTAAATAACATATTGACACCCCATAATTTGTAAATATTGTTAAAATTGTTCTTAATGAATAAACTGTATGAATGTATGTGTGAATGTGAGACTTATCAGATTGAGAAGTTAAGGTATTTACTTTGGCTACTCCTTCGAAAAGTCTGGTTTGAGTGAAGGTCACTGGCGCGGTTGACTAAAAGACCCGTAAACCATATGTATGTGTGTGCAAGTGTGGAAACGACGTACACCCACCTCCTCGTGGTGTTTTCTGGGTAACGCTAAGAGGTGTACAACTAATCTTGTAAACCACATGGATTTGTTATTTATTTATTTCTTAATGTATTCATAGCTATTTATAGAAATAAATTTTATTTAAAAGAAATTTGTAACAGTTTAAATTAAACAAATTTAAAGCATTTTAAATACATACAATTTATAAATGTTGTAGCAATGCTTTACTAATAATAATTATAGATGAAATCGATAGAATGTATATATAATTAATATATAAAAATATAAGTCTTGTAATTAATGAAGCTAGAAAAAAGAAATAAAGATAGCATCAAATAAGTGTTACTTTACAAAATAGTAAAACCAAAAATGCAATAAACTCTTAGATTATGCACAATTTGAAGGTAGCATCCAATCAGTGTAAATAGATATAAAGGAAAAAGGCTTTCAACTAAAAATACAATAAACACTGGTTTTAAGACCTATATTTAGGTAGCACCTAATTAGCTTCATATATGTCCAAGTGAAAAGGATTTTTATCTGTATACTACAATTAACCTGTTTATACTTTATAGTTATAAGTTAATATAGAAAATGTCAAACCTATTTGTTTTTGTTTACAAATAATGAAGAAAAAATCCAATAAACACTTGTGTTTAAGATACAAATGCTGGTGTCACCGAATCAGTGCTACCTTTAAATAGAGTAAAAGCCTTATATATGCAAAAAATGGAAAAATTATTTGCCTAAATATTATATTTAACATGTTTTTTTTTTACTTCAAACTAAGGTGTTAATAAACCGAATTTGAACCATAAAAAATATAATAATGAAGTTAAAACATACAATATATACTGGGTTTTAAGACCTTTATTTATATAGTATTAAATCAGAGCTACCATTAAGTTAATAAATCGCTACTTACATTTAACTATAAAATTGGTTTTATTTATTCAAGATTTAATTTTATCGATTTTTACTCTACAGATAATGCTAAAACCACTAAATCTGAAACTTGTCCATATATAATCCCATGACACTTTATAGATACAACTCATCCATCATATTCTCATTCATTTTGATTTTGATATAAGATAGTAAAAACTCAAAACTTACGACTTATTTTCAAGATAAAATACAGGTATCAACGAAAAAATCGGTGCTATCTTGAAATAGTTATAAGAATTGAAATATATTATGGTTTTATTTAATTAAAATAATTGTTTTACACATATCCGTACAAAACTAATTCTGAACATTAATGCTTAGAACCCTGACATATTGTCTTTACTTCGTAGATATAGCTGTTTCTCAATTTGATCGTATTTTTCATTTTTACAGTAAAAACTTGGCTGATAAAGGGAGTTAATTGAGTTTTGTTGAAGCTGCTTATAATTGTAAGCGAAACCTGTGTTTTCAAACAAGATATTTTACAGCGAAACGGGGTTTTAGGTTGAAAGAGGCTGCTTTTGGTTTATTTTACTCTGATTTACAGAAAACACAAGCTAAAAATATAGAAAAATAGAAAAAATGAAAAGAGAACAAAAGAAAAATTAAAAAAAAACAAAGAAAAATAGAAAAACAATAGAAAAAAAAAGAAAAATTTTGAAACACCAAAAGAAAAATAGAAAAAAAATTTGGAAAAGTAAATTTTGCGGTGAAGCTGCTTATAATTGTAAGCGAATCCTGTATTTTCAAACAAGATATTTTACAGCGAAACGGGTTTTAGGTTGACAGAGGTTGCTTTTGGTTTATTTTACTCTGATCCACAGAAAAAACAAGCTAAAAATATAGAAAATGAAAAAAGTAAAAGAAAACAAAATAAAAAATTAAAAAACATAGAAAAAATAGAAAAAACAATAGAAAAAAAGAAAAAATCGAAAAAACAAATGAAAAATAAAAAAATTCTGGAAAAGTGAATTTTAAAAAAAATTGAAAAAACAAAAGAAAAATAGAAAAAATTCTGGAAAAGTAAATTTTGCGCGCAAAATTTACTTTTCCAGAATTTTTTCTATTTTTCTTTTGTTTTTTCAATTTTTTTCAAAATTCACTTTTCCAGAATTTTTTTATTTTTCATTTGTTTTTTCGATTTTTTCTTTTTTTCTATTGTTTTTTCTATTTTTTCTATGTTTTTTAATTTTTTATTTTGTTTTCTTTTACTTTTTTCATTTTCTATATTTTTAGCTTGTTTTTTCTGTGGATCAGAGTAAAATAAACCAAAAGCAACCTCTGTCAACCTAAAACCCGTTTCGCTGTAAAATATCTTGTTTGAAAATACAGGATTCGCTTACAATTATAAGCAGCTTCACCGCAAAATTTACTTTTCCAAATTTTTTTTCTGTTTTTCTTTTGGTGTTTAAAATTTTTTCTTTTTTTTCTATTGTTTTTCTATTTTTCTTTGTTTTTTTTTAATTTTTTCTTTTGTTTTCTTTTCATTTTTTCTATATTTCTATATTTTTAGCTTGTGTTTTCTGTAAATCAGAGTAAAATAAACCAAAAGCAGCCTCTTTCAACCTAAAACCCCGTTTCGCTGTAAAATATCTTGTTTGAAAATACAGGTTTCGCTTACAATTATAAGCAGCTTCAACAAAACTCAATTAACTCCCTTTATCAGTCAAGTTTTTACTGTAAAAATGAAAAATACGATCAAATTGAGAAACAGCTATATCTACGAAGTAAAGACAATATGTCAGGGTTCTAAGCATTAATGTTCAGAATTAGTTTTGTACGGATATGTGTAAAAAAATTATTTTAATTAAATAAAACCATAATATATTTCAATTCTTATAACTATTTCAAGATAGCACCGATTTTTTCGTTGATACCTGTATTTTATCTTGAAAATAAGTCGTAAGTTTTGAGTTTTTACTATCTTATATCAAAATCAAAATGAATGAGAATATGATGGATGAGTTGTATCTATAAAGTGTCATGGGATTATATATGGACAAGTTTCAGATTTAGTGGTTTTAGCATTATCTGTAGAGTAAAAATCGATAAAATTAAATCTTGAATAAATAAAACCAATTTTATAGTTAAATGTAAGTAGCGATTTTATTAACTTAATGGTAGCTCTGATTTAATACTATATAAATAAAGGTCTTAAAACCCAGTATATATTGTATGTTTTAACTTCATTATTATATTTTTTATGGTTCAAATTCGGTTTATTAACACCTTAGTTTGAAGTAAAAAAAAAACATGTTAAATATAATATTTAGGCAAATAATTTTTCCATTTTTTTGCATATATAAGGCTTTTACTCTATTTAAAGGTAGCACTGATTCGGTGACACCAGCATTTGTATCTTAAACACAAGTGTTTATTGGATTTTTTCTTCATTATTTGTAAACAAAAACAAATAGGTTTGACATTTTCTATATTAACTTATAACTATAAAGTATAAACAGGTTAATTGTAGTATACAGATAAAAATCCTTTTCACTTGGACATATATGAAGCTAATTAGGTGCTACCTAAATATAGGTCTTAAAACCAGTGTTTATTGTATTTTTAGTTGAAAGCCTTTTTCCTTTATATCTATTTACACTGATTGGATGCTACCTTCAAATTGTGCATAATCTAAGAGTTTATTGCATTTTTGGTTTTACTATTTTGTAAAGTAACACTTATTTGATGCTATCTTTATTTCTTTTTTCTAGCTTCATTAATTACAAGACTTATATTTTTATATATTAATTATATATACATTCTATCGATTTCATCTATAATTATTATTAGTAAAGCATGAAATGTTTTGCTACAACATTTATAAATTGTATGTATTTAAAATGCTTTAAATTTGTTTAATTTAAACTGTTACAAATTTCTTTTAAATAAAATTTATTTCTATAAATAGCTATGAATACATTAAGAAATAAATAAATAACAAATCCATGTGGTTTACAAGATTAGTTGTACACCTCTTAGCGTTACCCAGAAAACACCACGAGGAGGTGGGTGTACGTCGTTTTCCACACTTGCACACACATACATATGGTTTACGGGTCTTTTAGTCAACCGCGCCAGTGACCTTCACTCAAACCAGACTTTTCGAAGGAGTAGCCAAAGTAAATACCTTAACTTCTCAATCTGATAAGTCTCACATTCACACATACATTCATACAGTTTATTCATTAAGAACAATTTTAACAATATTTACAAAATTATGGGGTGTCAATATGTTATTTAAAGAAGATAATGCATACCATAATCATGCATAACCTCCTTAGCTTTATTCAGTATATTTATACTGTTTGGTACAGAATATCTTGTAAAACTTGGTACAAAACCATCTTTCTTAGCTTTCTTCAATGCTCTTTTAAATCGTCTTCTTTCTGTACGAATACACTTGTACTCAATTACTCCATACTTTTCATAGTATGTGTTTTTTTCCAGTACACAAAAGATATGTTTTAAGTCCATATCATCAGGCATAACAGCAACCTTAGGCATTTGATCAACTAACGTTTCAATTAGTTTTTGATTATTTGCCAACACTTTATGTAAGGAGTGAGTCAACTTAAGGTTTTCTCTTTTAATTTTATACTCTCCATACTTGCGAATTGATGGTAGGATTTCCTCAAACACCCAATCTTGAAAGCGTTTAGCTATTTTCATCTTAGACGATATAATTAAGGAATATAAACCTGGTTCATTTATGAATACGGTTCTTTCTTGAAAATTATAGGGTAAAACCGAACTAGTTTCATTTATATCCTTACGCAACTTTTTATATTTTTCCTTAACTAGATCATTTATTGCTTTTCGCGGTCTTTTGTATTCTAGAATCTCTGATATATCATTAGCCTTAAACCATGGATTGTTTTCACGATCAAATAATACAGCTACGGGCTTATTATCAAACATGTAACACTGCAGTGCAGACATAGTGAAGTCGTTTATTTTTCTATTTACTTTCAATATTAATTGAATATTACAAAATAGCATACAGATTTAAATATCGGGAAAAACCGAAATTGTGAATAAGCTGTTCACTCGGTAAAAGTTCACCAAACAATGAAGTACGTGGTTAACCGAGCTGCTTATATACCCGATGAAGAGTGGTGGAAAACCTGCGCGTACACAATTCTATGTTTTATTTTAAACATTTCTTGTGAAGATTCATCAATAATAAGGGGCACGCTCAACAAACCACTTTTATAAATGCTGAAGTGCAACTGCGCGTGCAAAAATAAGGGAAAGTGCATCACATACACAGTAATATGATAAATTTGAATTTTCTGAATAATGTATCTAAACTGATTATTAACACATCTTACATTAATGTCACATTTATATTCATTTAATGGATTGAATTTAAAAATATTAGTTTTACATATATGTGCTACAAATGATTTTTTTAAACATCAAAACGACGTTTGCTTGACTAAAAGACAAATGTTCAAAACAATAATAAAATTAAATACAGAACTAATTGGGTTAAAATTTACACATAAAAGACACTATTAAAATAGTACATTAAAGGTAGCAACAAAACGGTGGTCCAATATCTGGCTAAAAATAGAAATTCCTATATCACCATTCAATTAGTAACAAAAGTTTTGTTAAGAATTCACATAGATAAAAAATATATTTATTGGTTTGGCCTTAAAACATTACTTAAAAGTGTTGTTTGAAAACCTATAGCAAAATTTTACATATAGAAATAGAACATCAAAGGTAGCACCAAAATGGTGCTATCTTTAAGTAGTAACATTTAAATGGGTTAAGCTCAATTAAAAGTTTCAAAATAAAGTTTAAGGTTAAAACTAAAAATTGTTGTTTAAAAACCTATTGCAAAATTTCACAAATGAAATTAGTACATAAAAAGTAGCACCAAAATGGTGATATCTTTAAGTAGCAACTTTTAAATGGGTTGAGCTCAATTAGAAGTTTCCAAATCACGTTTAAGGTTAAAACTAACAATTTGTTAGAAATTCACGTAGATAAAAAACATATTTGATCGTTTGACTTTAAAGCAATACTTAAACGTGTTGTTTTAAAAACCTGAAGCAAAATTTTGCATATAAAAATACTACATCAAAGATAGCACTAAAACAGTGTTACCTTTAAGTAGCAACATTTAATAAATGGGTTAAGCTCAATTAGAAGTTTTCCAAATCAACTTTAATGGTGAAACTAAAGTTTTGTTAAGAATTTATACATACATAAACATATCTAGTAGTTTCACATTAAACAAAAACTTAAAAGTGTTGCTTGAAAACCTAAAGAAAGTTTATCATATAAAATTCAATAAAAAATAATACATCAAAGGAACCACAAAAACGATGCTACCTTTAACTATGGGTTTAATCCAGTTAGAAGTCTCCAAATTACCTTAATCGTTAAAACTAAGGTTTTGCTAGGAATTTACATATATACACACATCTATAGTAGTCTGTCCTTAAACCAATAATTAATAGTGTTCCTTGAAAACCTAAAGATATTTTCCATACACCATTCTATAAAAATAGTAAATCGAAGGTAGCACCAAAACGGCGCTACCTTTAATTATAGCTACATGTACACACATACCATGTCTGACGATAATTGGATCAACCACTTCTGAGATGTACGATATTTAAGTTTTGCCCCTTAATTTTTTTTGGATGCACCACGCCACGCAATGGTAAACAATTAATGTTTACTCATACCAGCCTACATACCAAGTAAGAAGTTAATCGGTCCAGCTACTCCTGAGATATACAATATTTAAATTTTGCCCCTTCATTTTTTGGATGCACCCCGCCATGCAATTGTAAACAATTAATGTTTATTTATACACACCTACATACCAACTAACAAGTTTACCGGTCCAGCCAATCCTGAGATATAAAATATTACAGTTGAACCCCTTCATTTTTTGGATGCATACTGCCACGCAATGGTAAACAATTAATGTTTACTCAAATACACCTACATACCAAGTAAGAATTTAATCGGACCAGCCACTCCTGAGGTATACAATATTTAAGTTTTGCCCCTTCATTTTTTGGATGCAACCCGCCACACAATTATAAACATTTAATATTTATTCATACCAACCAACATACCAAGTAAGAAGTTAATCGGTCTTGCCACTCGGGAGATATACAATATTTCGGTTTTGCCCCTTCATTTTTTTATGCACCCTGCCACGCAATGGTAAACAATTAATGTTTACTCATAGCAACCTATATACCAAGTAAGAAGTTAATCGGTCCAGCCACTCCTGAGATATACAATATTTCAGTTTTGCCCCTTCATTTTTTGGATGCACCCCGCCATGCAATGTCAAAAATTAATGTTTACTCGTACCAACCTACATTCCAAGTAAGAAGTTTATCGGTCCAGCCAATCCTGAGATATACAGTATTTAAGTTTTGCCCCTTCATTTTTTGGATGCACCCCACCACGCAATTATAAACATTTAATGTTTACTCATACCAACCTACATACCAAGTAAGAAGTTAATCGGTCCAGCCACTCCAGAGATATACAATATTTCGGTTTTGCCCCTTCATTTTTTATGCACCCTGCCACGCAATTGTAAACAATTAATGTTTACTCATAGCAACCAATATACCAAGTAAGAAGTTAATCGGTCCAGCCACTCCTGAGATATACAATATTTCAGTTTTGCCCCTTCATTTTTTGGATGCACCCCGAAATGCAATGTCAAAAATTAATGTTTACTCATACCAACCTACATTCCAAGTAAGAAGTTTATCGGTCCAGCCAATCCTGAGATATACAGTATTTAAGTTTTGTCCCTTCATTTTTTGGATGCACCCCGTCACGCAATTATAAACATTTAATGTTTACTCATACCAACCTACATAACAAGTAAGAAGTTAATCGGTCCAGCTACTCCTGAGATATACAATATTTAAATTTTGCCCCTTCATTTTTTGGATGCACCCCGCCATGCAATTCTAAACCATTAATGTTTATTTATACACACCTACATACCAATTAACAAGTTTATCGGTCCAGCCACTCCTGAGATATAAAATATTACAGTTTTACCCCTTCATTTTTTGGATGCACCCTGCCACGCAATGGTAAACAATTAATGTTTACTCATATACACCTACATACCAAGTAAGAATTTAATCGGACCAGCCACTCCTGAGATATACAATATTTAAGTTTTGCCCCTTCATTTTTTGGATGCGACCCGCCACGCAATTATAAACATTTAATATTTATTCATACCAACCTTCATACCAAGTAAGAAGTTAATCGGTCGTGCCACTCCGGAGATATACAATATTTCGGTTTTGCCCCTTCATTTTTTGGATGCACCCTGCCACACAATGGTAAACAATTAATGTTTACTCATAGCAACCTATATACCAAGTAAGAAGTTAATCGGTCCAGCCACTCCTGAGATATACAATATTTCAATTTTGCCCCTTCATTTTTTGGATGCACCCCGCCATGCAATGTCAAAAATTAATGTTTACTCGTACCAACCTACATTCCAAGTAAGAAGTTTATCGGTCCAGCCAATCCTGAGATATACAGTATTTAAGTTTTGCCCCTTCATTTTTTGGATGCACCCCACCACGCAATTATAAACATTTAATGTTTACTCATACCAACCTACATACCAAGTAAGAAGTTAATCGGTCCAGCCACTCCAGAGATATACAATATTTCGGTTTTGCCCCTTCATTTTTTTGATGCACCCTGCCACGCAATGGTAAACAATTAATGTTTACTCATAGCAACCTATATACCAAGTAAGAAGTTAATCGGTCCAGCCACTCCTGAGATATACAATATTTCAATTTTGCCCCTTCATTTTTTGGATGCACCCCGCCATGCAATGTCAAAAATTAATGTTTACTCATACCAACCTACATTCCAAGTAAGAAGTTTATCGGTCCAGCCAATCCTGAGATATACAGTATTTAAGTTTTGCCCCTTCATTTTTTGGATGCACCCCACCATGCAATTCTAAACCATTAATGTTTATTTATACACACCTACATACCAATTAAAAAGTTTATCGGTCCAGCCAATCCTGAGATATAAAATATTACAGTTTTACCCCTTCATTTTTTTGGATGCACCCTGCCACGCAATGGTAAACAGTTAATGTTTACTCATATACACCTACATACCAAGTAAGAATTTAATCGGACCAGCCACTCCTGAGATATACAATATTTAAGTTTTGCCCCTTCATTTTTTGGATGCACCCCGCCACGCAATGGTAAACATTAAATGTTTACTCATACCAACCTTTATACCAAGTAAGAAGTTAATCGGTCCAGCCAATCCTGAGATATACAATATTTAAGTTTTGCCCCTTCATTTTTTGGATGCACTTCGCCACGAAATGGTAAACATTTAATGTTTACTCATACCAACCTACATACCAAGTAAGAAGTTAATTGGTCCAGCCAATCCTGAGATAAACAGTATTTAAGTTTTGCCCCTTCATTTTTTAATTGCACCCCGCCACGCAATGGTTAACATTTAATGTTTACTTATACCAACCTACATACCAAGTAAGAAGTTAATCAGTCCACCCAATCCTGAGATAAACAATATTTAAGTTTTGCCCTTTCATTTTTTGGATGCACTTCGCCACGCAATGGTAAACATTTAATGTTTACTCATACCAACCTAAGTACCAAGTAAGAAGTTAATTGGTCCAACCAATCCTGAGATATACAATATTTAAGTTTTGTCCCTTCATTTTTGTTGGATGCACCCCACCACGCAATGGTAAACAATTAATGTTTACTTATACCAACCTATATACCAAGTAAGAAGTTAATCCATAATGCCATTTAAAAGATATAAAATAAAACTGTTTTGCGCCTTCATTTTTTGGATACCTCGTGCCATGCATTTGTAGACACCAAATAAGTGTACACACATACTAATAATTTCAAATGCCTAGTGACTCAAAGGTAAAGCTCTACGCTAGCGAAGGACAATAATAATGTTAATTTTAGGATTTTTTTATTTTTGACTGTTTGACCTTAGATCTGGAAAGTTATTTTTAGCATTTTATTACATGTTAACATTACATGTATACACATACCAAGTTTGAAATAAATACATATTGCCATTCAAAAGATATAAAATAAAACTTTTTTGCGCCTTCATTTTTTGGATACCTTTTGCCATGCATTTGTAGACAGCAAGTAAGTGTACACACATACCAACTATGAAGTTAATACATAGAGCCGTTCCTAAGATATGGAATATCAAAGTTTTGCCCCTTCATTGCCCCTTCATTTTTTAGATGCAATCAGCAACATTTTGGTTAATTTTTTAATTATGGGTATCCACCCCCTGGGGGGTACCTCTATTACGTAGTAGGTAGTTTTTTTGGGTCCCCGGACCTCTAGGACGCACCGTTTTCGAGATATTAGCGATTTTTATGTTTTTTAAGCTGAAGTTTGCATGTTATTCACTTTATATAGTACTGTATGCGTCGTATATAGTATGATAACGTTGTTGGTTGCTTAACAGCTTCTAGCCATTGATTTTATGTACTGTATAGCGAACATTTTTGGGTTTTATTCACTTTTTATAGTATAGCCTTGGACACATTTCATATAGTATAACTAGATTAAAAATATTTAACATTATAGTCATTGATGTATATTATATAGTAAAGTAGCATTTTCATTTTATACAGTGTAACCATTGATTATATACATTTTACATTATAGCCATTGATGCAGAGAACTAGTCACAGGTACATTTCATATAGTATAAGCATTGATCATGTTTATTTAACATTATATTCATTGATATTTTGTATAGTATAGCGGCGAATGCATTTCATATAGTATAAGCATTGATCGCGTATATTTAACGTAAAGTCATCAATGCATAATATATATAGTATAGCCTTGGGCACATTTCATATAGTATAACTAGATTTAACATTATAGTCATTGGTGTGTATTAAATAATATAGTAGAGTTTTCATTTTATATAGTATAACCGTTGATTATGTACATTTGACGTTATAGCCATTGACGCTGAGAACTAGCCACAGGTACATTTCATATAGTATAACTGTTGATTAGCGAATGACATAAGTTGGTTGATTTTATATACTGTATTGCAGCCATCTTTGGGTTTTATTCACTTTTTATAGTATAGCCCCCAGCATTTCATATGTTCTTGTTCCGGGCGATCCAGGTGATCTTGTTTTATAGTGAATGACGTAAGTTGGTTGATTTTATATACTGTATTGCCAACAGTTTTGGGTTTTATCCACTTTTTATAGTATATACCCCAGCATTTCATATGTTCTTGTTTTATAGTGAATGACATAGGTTGGTAAGACTGCGAGGAAATTTGGGAAATTGCAGGGTATTTTGGGGAATTCCAGGGTAATTTGGGTAATTTGTGGGGATATTTTGGGGTAAACTGGATGCAGCCATAACACGTGCTGCTATCTGTTGGAGAAATAGTGAACTAGCTGTAGCCCTAGTACATGCTGAACTCTGGTGGCGGAATTTGAAACTTGCCGCAGTCGTAGTACGTGCTGCTCTCTGGTGGACAAGAAGCGAACCACAGGCACAATATTATCAGACACATTTACACTACCTTTCACCAAGTACCTCGGTAGCTAAATGGTAGAGCGCTGGCCTCACACGCCAGCGGGCCGGGTTCGAATCCAACCCTCGCCTATGATAAATTTTATTCTTAAATTCTAACCCCTCCAACCTTCCCCGTCACCTTGCCCTCGCCAGCTGCACCTGGTTAATTTATGGGCCAATTAGCGAGGGCCTGTGCTCTCGCCATCTCCACCCCCCCCATTGATTATTTCACAATCTGCCCGGCCGGAAGCTATATGGCATGGCATATGGCGACAGCGTCTAATATATACCCTCTAACCCCCACCGGAAGCTATATGACATGGCAGCTGGCGCCAGCTGCCAAGTCACGTGGCTCGGGGGGCACGTGGCCGGTTTTAAAAGTGACCAAAACACACTACTAGTGTAGGATCTACCAGACTTTGAAATGTCGTACAGCACTTTCGAAGGCGTTTTGAGTGGTGTTTTTAATCAATAAGAAATGACAAATCTGATTAAAACTAGAAGTTAGTGAATATGGGGTCTTTCCATAATTTAAAACAGAATTGAGGAGAAGAAGATGTTTTACCAATAAAAATTACCGATCACGCACTTAAAGATTATAGTCAATAAATTATTGTTAGTAAAACTTTCATGCTCATTAGGATGCATTTACAAAAGATGACGGTCCTGTAATAGTTTAAATAGTTTTTAATCAATGTTAGCTTTAATTTTTTTAGTAAGTCGCAATAAACTATTTTAATAGGTATTGAATTTTTTTTTGTATAAGGAGGCCTAAAATTTTAATTATTTAATAAGTAAGTAAAATTATAGGTACAGTATTTGCATAGAATAAAGAACTACATTGAATTGTTGTATACGTCATCAATTTTAAATACAACAAAACTGTAATTACAAACAAAGTCTGAAGGGATGTGTGTTCCACGATATCGAAATCTAGCGGTTATATTTTGCTTAAACTTTGCATTTAAGAGTGTTTTGGCCCCAAAATAAGTTTAAAAACAGCCTCAACCCCAGGAAAAATAAAAATTTGTCTAAAATTTAGTTTAAAAATTGTAATTTTTAACATTGTTCTTATGGGTTGCTATTTTAGTAACGAAATAACATCTAAAAGTAAACAAAAATAAAGGAACATAATTTTTAATCAGTTTTTACAGCTGTTAACTGTGAAGAGTCTTATGTAAATTTAATAGCTTGATTACCATGACGATGACACTATAACAACAGTTAATTAAAACCAACGAGCAAGGCTCGGTTAACCTGGCACTGTATGTTTGTATGCACAAGGATCTCTAAAAGCGCTAAAAAGACTTTCTTCAAAACTTGCAAATAACTTAGTTCTATGGGATAAAATAAAATGTATATAGGTCTCTATGATAGGAAATGTCATTTTCGTTATAATTGTAATTCAAACAATTTTAGCATTAGAGTTTTGAATTTTTAAATAAAAGCGAATGTGTTGCTGAAACGGTTGTGTCAACTGTCAAAGCACGAACCGTGCACATGTGTTTTTTTTTTTACATTGTAGCCAGAAACTGAATTACTGAATGATACTATATTAAATAATTCATCCTATATATATTGTGTAATACGAGCAATGTCTGAAGGGATGTGTGTACCACGATCTATAAATGTAGCGGGTAGATTTTGCTTAAATTTTTTTCATTTGAGAGTTTTTTGGCCCAAAAATAAGTTTAGAAACAGCCTCAATCCCAGGAAAAATCGAATTTGGAGTAAATCTAGGTTTTAGAATCGTAATTTTTAACATTGGTCTTATGGGTTGCTATCTTAGTACCTAACTAAATAACAACGAAAGTTATCTATCTATCTTCTATATCTATAAAAGGCAAAGCCCTCGCTCACTCACTCACTCACTCACTCACTGACTCACTCATCACTAATTCTCCAACTTCCCGACTAGCTAGAGTGCTGAAATTTGGTATACTCATTCTTTAGGCTCAAAATAGGAAAGTATGACTATTTTCATATTAATATTCACAAAGGGCTACACCCTAGACGTCCTCAAAGTTACCATGTTATTCTTATGGAAGCAACATTTTTGTATTCTAACATATGGAAATTAAATTATTTTTGTTTATATCTGCCACATGGTGATTCATTCAAGAAAATGCTTATAAGCATAGAAGTAACCAGGTGTGAGATATAATGTTTATTTATGTTTGTCATTGTCAAGATTGAAGTGATGTATACTATTACTTTTAGTGTGGTGTACTTTGGTTGTATTAAGTGCAGTTTACTTTATTTCTTATTTTATTACTATATACTTTTTTAATGTTCATAGGTACTAACAAACGGTTTTGCAAATATAGTTTTTGAAGCACTTACGGGCTCCGCCATACTGGATTTCATAATTACTTTAGGGCATTCGCAGGGTTGAAATTTTTGACATGGCCGTTCCTCTTAGCTCATGGGTGCTCACTGAAGCTGTTTTACCATTATAGTTTTCAAAATTGTTTAGGGCTCTACCTCAAAGAAGCTGACAATTACTGTATAGCCTACGTGTTGAAATTTGACAAGGAAGATTCTCTTAGCTCATAGGTACTATCTATTTAATACAAGAAACGTTTTGCAAATATAGTTTTGAATTCCTTTAGGTCTCCGCCCCACTGGACTTTCAAATTACTCTAGGGCCCACGGGGTTGAAATATGATGGAGGATTCCCTTTGCTAATGGGTACTCACTAAGAAAAGGGTTTGCAAATATAGTTTTTAAAGCACTTTCGGGCTCTACTCCACTGGATTTCAGAATTACATTAGGGCCTTCGCGGGGTTGGAATTTGACATGGACCATTGCTCATGGGTGCTTACTAAGAAACGGTTTTGCAAATATAGTTTTCGAAGTTCTTTAGGGCTCTGCCCACCAGGACTTCAAAAACATTTTAGGGCCTCCGGGGTTGAAATTTGTCATGGACGTTCCTCTTAGCTCATAGGTAGGTTACTTTACTAAGAAAAGGTTTTTCAAATATATATTTTGAAATTCTTTAGGGCTCCGTCCCACAAGTCTTGAAAATTACTCTGGGCCCGTGGGGTTGAAAGTTGACCTTTCAAAGCTCATAGTTGCTCACTAAGAAACAATTTAGCAAATTTACTTTTGGGCTCCGCCCCACAAAATCTCAAAATTACCATATATGCTAAGGGATTAAAATCTAACGTGGATACTCGGTTTTGCAAATAGGTGCTCACTTAGAAACGGTTTTGCAAATATAGTTTTCGAAGGTCTTTAGGGCTCCGCCCCAAAGGACTTCAAAATTAATCCAGGGGCTTCCCCCCACAAATCCTCAAAATTACCATAAATCCTACGGTGTTGAAATTTAACGTTTATGTTCCGTTTTGCTAATAGTTGTTTACTAAGAAACAGTTTTAGAAATATAGTTTTTATGTTCTTGAGGGCTCCGCCCTACATGATTTTAGAATGACTCTAGGGCCTAAGGGGTTGAAATTTGACATGGTTGTTCTTTTTTGCTCAATGGTTCTCATTAAGAAAATGTTTTGCAAAATTCCTTCAGAGCTTAACACACAGTATTTTGTTGTTTCAATGTCATTCTTAACGTAGAAGATTTTGTTGCTCTTTTAAAGATTTTATTACCTAAAAAATAAATTCAATCATGGGCGAAGCTGTGACGGGAAACAGCTAGTATAAAAATAAAGGAACAATAATGTTAAGCAGTCTTTTTAAAACCGATGTTTACTGTATAGAGGTATAGTTGGTCGGTGATGGAAATTTAATACCTTTATTACCATGACACTATATCAAAAGTGAAATAAAACCAACGAGCAAGGCTCGTTTAACCTGGTACTTAGTTATTAAATAGTACTTCTTATTGTTGATTATGAGTATTTAGTTAAACAAACATTAAGTAAAGGGATAAAACAACTAAGTTTGTATGATTGCAATTAAATTTAAAAACAAAGGAATAAGAAAAAATAATGAAATCAGCAGTTAACCGTAGAGATAAAATCCACGTGTTACAGGTTATGCCAGAGTGCATACCGGTAGTCCTTAGTCCAACATTAAAACATCCTGAAAGGAGAATGGGCGAAGCGAAGAAGCTCGTCCTGGAGGCTTGTGAGCGGAGCGAAAAAGAGAAAAGCCTTCTTGAAAGAGAAAAGCCTTGTGACCCAGGCATTTTAATGTAAAGTCTGTGACCGATGTTATACTATGACTACAAAGAATTGTTTAAGTTGACCGAGCAAATGCTCGGCCCCCAGGTACTATAGTAATTAACCTTACATTAAATGTGTCTCCGATATTTTTCTGGTATAATTTAAGGTGATCTGGATGAGTAATGAGTGTAAAATTGGCTTGATGCCTTTTGTTCTTTTCACTTTATAAACTTGGTATGAGATCTTAATGACCAGGCGAGGAAAAAAATATTGATGATAGGTTACCCCCGCCTTGACCTCCACTAATGTAAAGATAGGGTTCTATGGAACATTTTTGCACCTAATCATTATTTTTACTCAAGTTCATCTTTGTGCCTGATTTAATTATTTCTTTGAAGTCAATGTTTTAAATTAAATGATTCTAATCATTTTTCAAATTAGAGATTTAAAACACTACCACTACACAATAAGACTGCAATAAGAATATCCTTTTCCACTAAGACTGCAAAAGCAGTGTAACAGAGATTGTAAGTGAAATCACCGCCGATAAGTGTCAAGTTACGACAGTAGCCGTAGCCCGTAGAGGCCGCACCTGCGGGCACGAGCGCAGCAGCACGAGCAGCAGTATAGCGGCAGGTGGCGCAGTGGTGTTACACGGCCACGCCTTCACTGCTATTTCCGGGAGCGTCCCTAAGATATTCTTTCATGGTAATTAAAAACTATCGATAGGTTGAATAACAAGTTATTTTATTTAAAACTTTTTATAAAGTCGTTATTATTTCATTTGTATTAAAAAAAATAAATAAATAAAATAAAAAAATTAACACTTAACAACGTTCCGAAAAGTCTTTACTAAATAATTTTGTATAATAATTTAGTATAATAGTAGTAGACTATAATAATTGTCAAAATTTTTTTGACAGCTCGATTCTAGACATCCATACTCACTTTTTTGTCAAAGGGTTAACTTATAGTGTACTCTTGAGTAATTATAAATATTTTACTTATCCTTTAAGAGCCTTATATTTTACACCTTTGTGCTTCTAGCGCAGTCGGCTATGTTAACTATTCGGCTTTATGGCAAAACATGGTATTTTATTGCCCTATTTCGAACGCTTTTTTCAACCGATTGTCTTTAAACTTGGTGATCATGTTGTTGAATAGTTACATTAGGTCTCTCATACCTTAAACGAAATATACAAATTCAACTCTCATAGCCTCGACGAAAAGTACGGTAGCCTAAGTCAATTTTCCTTACTTTTAAGATTTTTTTCTAATAACATTTATTTTTACTAATATATTAGGTATGAGTGACGTAGATCCAACCTTAACCAACAAAGAAAACATATTTTTATCGATATATATATATATATATATATATATATATATATATATATATATAGTTTATATATATATATAAACACCGTCCAAAACAGGGGATTGCGGAGTCATATTTTCAGGAGTGAAGATGACTTTTAACTTTACCTTACCCCCTCAATTTTGTAGAACCGAAACCCTCGTTTCTGGGAAACAAACATAATCGCAGAGTTGCAGACACGAGGCAGCAAACGGTAACCGCGACTCGCCAATGGGAGGTGCATGTCATGTCGCGTTGTCCACCTTGCCACACAAAGTCCCACACAAGTCTCGAACTTACACACGATTACAAGTCCAGCCAACTCATAGTTCACTAGTTAAAATATAAACACTGCTTATTCAAAGAAGTTTCGTTAAGAAAACAAACTTTTAGAGCCTCTGCATCAATATATTATATCAATCAAGTTTGTATACTCTAATTAGCCTATACAGTACTTATTACCACACATAATGCCATTTTTTGTTTGGTTATTCTTATGATATTTTTAATCATGTGTTATTAACAAACAAAATTGAAATCATATTAAAATACTTTAGTTGCAATATTATAAAATACATAGATACAATAAGAAATGTATAATTAGTTTTTCTTTTGATAAACACGCAATACCGAAGTAATACCAAGGAACTTGTTTCAAATTGACAGATCAGTGTAGCTATATATTTTTTGGGATCCCCCATCCAACCAAAACTATACAACCATTCATTTTTATTTTAAAGTAATGACAATATCATTTAACTCGATAAAATTGCATAAAATTTTAAACAAATTAGAAAGCTAAAAGATATTTTAGACTTCCTTCACTCCCACAGAAAAATCAATCAAATTAAAATTAACAGTATTTTGAAATGTACCAAAACTATTTAGACCCGCTAATGTAATGCCGACATAATATTTTTACAAGTATAACATTAAGAAGAGTGTAAAAACTTATTATACACTTTATACATTATTTTAATGTTCATATTTATAAATAACTCTTGGAATTGTGATTTAACTTGTATATTTAATAATAATTAAAACCAACCTTTTGGTAGCGAT
Organism: Neoaliturus tenellus; assembly: GCA_030545055.2. Lineage (NCBI taxonomy): Eukaryota > Metazoa > Arthropoda > Insecta > Hemiptera > Cicadellidae > Neoaliturus > Neoaliturus tenellus. Next base: position 224,104,085 of record CM061531.1, read on the forward strand.
GTATTATGTGACTCCCCAAAAATATATGAACAGAATTATAAAATATTTTTCACTGTACATAATGCGTGCGCATCTGTTAAAACCAAATGTCAGTTTTTCTAAATACAACTGCTTAAATTATTAGAGAGCCCGTGTGTCTTAGTAGCAGGTGTTGCCCGTAATCGCAGTGTTGTGATTAACCTAGACTCAGACTCAGTTGGTGTAATTGTCACCAGAGGCCAGCATCTATCGCTGAACGCAACGTCGGTAATACAGTACATTGCAGAAAAATTATTTTATGTATTGTGAGGCTATGTATTTACGATACAGCAAAAAAGTAAATTACAAAGTCTATTACTATTTACAGTTACAAAATAAAAATAAAATCTATAAATTACATACGTGTAAGTGAGTATATTAAAAATCAATTTTTACAGTGTAAGTTATTTTAAACCGTATATTTATGTAAGAGTAATAACTTGAAACATGAAACAATGTTAAACGTGTATTAAATGGGAAACCGTCAATACCTTGTGCTCTAGGGGTGATACTGGCATTTGATGAGACTGTCTATCTTACTCGCTGAATGGAATTAATATTCCGACTTTTGAGAATATGTAATCTATTACCATTTACTGCAATAATGACTCTATCCGTGATTTTGTTATGTCGTTAAATACATGATACCGTGTGTAAATGTTTCGATTTATATTTACGTATAGACTTCACTCATCCCTTTACATACCGGATAAAAATATAAAAACCTGCATTGTAGTAATAATTTAACGGTTTAATTTAACAGAACCCAGTTTAAATGAAATGTAACAGTGCACATTTTGTATACCATGGCTCACATATTTGACAATTTATCATTATAACTAAACTACTAAACAAATACACAGGAATTAATTAAAAATTTTGCTAATGAGATTCACTTTTTATATTAAAAATGCCAGGAAACCTTTTAAAATATGTCAAGTTTTATTGATCACTTGATTGCTTATTGGAGTTTTATTACACTAACCTAATTTTCATTTTTACCTAGTTATTTTTTTAAATGCGTTTGTAAAAACAGCGCTCCACATAACGTTTCCTATATTTTTTAAAAGCCAATAGCGCAAAAACACATAAAGTATATCACAAATTATTAAAATTTATTTGATATATTATTTACTTAATTGTTGTTTCTTTTTGTTTATATTATCTAAAATGAATCAAAAGATTCCCTATCATGTCAATCGTTATCAGGTAGGCGTGCGTTAATTTTTTAATTTTAATCCGCGGAAAGAAAGTAGCCCGGGTGACGTCACGATGGCATGACGTCACGTCTGTGTACTACCTCCGTCAGGAGAACCATCCGCCACCGCCACCGTCGCGGCCTCAGTCTCCCCTCAGCACTCTCAGGGGAACCTCAGCACCTGCGACCATCCCGAGGACAGTGATGAACTGTGACATGTCTGGAAAGCCAACGTTTGTACGACGTTACAGTTATGTGGTGACAGACAAGGATGTCGAAGAAGAATCAAGGTGCCCGGTTTGTTTGATTAATTTTGATTTAAACGAGAACATCTGTCGTATAAAGTGTGGCCATATTTTTCATCCACATTGTATAATAAAATGTACTTGGCACCTCACCAAGGAAAACGGGGGATTTGAGTGTCCTGTGTGCCGTAAAGATGTCGGTACAACAATGAATGTCTAGGTTTCAATTCTTAAAGAGAAAGCTCTTTGATGTGGGCTAGCCTACGTTTTGAAATTAACAGTGACATTTTTTCATATCAGATTAGACCAAGTAACCGTACTTAAAACAGTTTATAAACAATAACACGAAATTACCTACATATACTGGAATTACAAAAACAACATACAATACAATGTTTAAGCCCAAGGACCAGTGATTTTATCAAAGGAAGACGGAAGATCGCTAAGGATGACGAAGACGCCTAGGCAAAACTTTGTAAGTATATTTATATTTGTTTAGCATACTGTTGCAATGTTAAACTCCTATAAAATAAAACTAAAGTTATTATTCTTCATTGTATATTCAATCACTGATAATTAAATTAGTACACCATTAACCGTTCCATTGATTAAGGAGTTGTTCATAGTTTTTACAAAGGACTACTAACCCCATAAGATGAGCTATAATTTATATCAAATTGCAAGTTGTAAGAGAAGGGGGTTCTCTCAAACCAATTTTCATGTACTCCACCATGTGTGGTGGTATATAGATAGTAAGTAGGCCCAAAGTTCTCCCTTAAAGCCTAAGGGAGTTTGGAAACATTCTCTAAAAACAAAAAGACTTTCTATGCCTACCAGATTTGCCCAACATATTCTAGAATGTTCTAGGACGATCTTAGAAAATATTCGTGAAATCGTTTGTTCTGAATGTTCTAAATTTTATCAGAATATTCTATAACATTTCAAAGAAGATTGGACTATTAAAAATTAATCTAAAGACACTAAAATAATTTAGGGTAGTATTTTGTTGAAAAATTACTACTATAATGTTCTTTTACATTCCAGAAGGATTTGGAGGGTAATAAATCTCAAGACACTTGGGACCTGAAAAGTGCAAATAACCTAGCTTCACAACTGTGTATTAATATAGGATGCTGGTTAAAAAGCCAGTTGGTCTTATTGCAAGAGGTATACTTACTCTATAAACTCATTTTCCAAAGGTATTAATATCCAAATTTGCGGTGGCGGCATCTCATTGCAGTGAATATTATTTGAGGTTACTTATCAGTAACCTGTTGACACTAATTTACTTATTTTTACATCACGGTAGGAATTTGTATTTATTTCAAACCTATAGTATAATGTTAATTTAATATTATTTTGTTGATTTATTTTTTCATATAATCGGAAACCAGTAGGCCTATGTCATAGAAAGGTTAAGAAGACCTTTCTATGACATACTGGTACCTAGGCCTACCAGATGAAAATTTCATTTCGAACTAGGAAACTCCTGATATATTTTTTACTTGGACAAGTACTCAAACATCACCAAGACCTGGACTAAGCACAACGTCATAATATCCATCATTATGACGTTGAGACCTGGTGTCCTTAAAAGGAACAGTATTTTGAGACCTGAATGGAAGCCATGTTTTTTCCATTTCAACAATAACAAAGTGGGTGCTGCTATCTGGCAGTCAACTGATGAACTTTGTTGCGAAGAATCAAAAAAGTAGTATCACTACCAACCTCTTGCCTCGAAATTTCACCGAGTTATACTTATGATTATCCCCAACTGCCTTTTAAAAGGACATCAGGTCTAACTAAGTTTTATTTTTACTTAATTTCAGGTCTTAACGACAACAAAATAGATGTCCTTTAAAAAGGTCACCAGGATTCAAGCACAACAATTGTGATAAATTAATCAGGACTTTGTGACTTAATTATTACTGTCCTTTTAAAAGCACACCGGAATTCAGGAGGTTAAAATGACAAAATATTCACGTTTAGTGTTATATATCTCAGTTTATAAGAAATCAAAATACAGTAGTTTACACATGAAATAAATTTTAATACTAAAGCAAAAGATAAATTATTTGAAATGCTTTAATAAAATAAGATTTTATGTAGCTTAAGATTTTAAATTACTTACATTTGAATAAAAGAACATAATTGTGAATCATGTACAGTACTTACATATTCCTTTGTAGGCCAGCTTTATGACACTTCCACAGAAGAACTCTAGTTTCGTAGATGTAAATAAAAATCTTCTCAAATCCGAAACCAACACGGAGCACTACTTGGTCTATTTTCACAATTTCATAACTCAATCTTATCACAAAGAAATATAATCTATTTGTGTTAAAACTGCTTAAGTAATTAATAAAAAAAGATGAATTTAAAATGTTAAAATGTACAACTGCAACTGGTGATGCCATTATAATAATGTGCTGTAATAATATAAAGTAAGAACAGACTAGCACAGAAACCTTATGCGGGATGAAACTACTGCAACTGCACAGTGCATGCATGTGGCAGTGTGCAGTGAAGCGGGCGCTCAACCAAGGTTATCTGGTTCCCGAGGTCGCTTAGTCACTGATACAGTGTGATTTCTGCTGCGCTCACTGACGCTAGAGTTATCCAATGAATATTATAGGCTGGATGTAGGTCTAAACCAAATCACTACTTTTCATATCAGTCTTGACTTGATTAAACTATGCGACTTAAGAGTCATCTTCACCTTTAGGCTAGTAGCCCATTGTGTGCAGTCGGCAATGTTAACCATACGGCTTTTATGCAAATGCAAAACATGGTATTTTATTCACCTGTTTCGGACGAGGTTTTTCAACCGATTTTCTTCAAACTTGGTGTTTAGTTGAATAGTTATATTAAGTCCCTCATACCTCAAAATTTAGAAAATTTAACAAATATACTCTCTGTGACGTCTTAAAGTAACTCGATTTTCCTTACTTTTAAGATTTTTTGTAGGTATACCATTGATATTTACTCATATATCAGGTATGAGGGACCTATATCTAACCTTAATCTACAATAAATATCAAAAAAACACCGTCCGAAACAGGGGAATACGGGGGCATGTTTTCAGTGTTTTTGCAAGGGTAAAGATGACTCTTTGTAAAGCATTTAACGTGGTCTCTCATGAAATCATACTATTCAAACTGCGTAAATATGGGTTTGGTGGAGTTGTTCTGCATACCCTTGGTATGAATATCTGGCTAACCGCAAGCAGGTGGTCCCTTGGGAGGTGCTTCTTCTGTGGTCAGAAATGTTGATCAGGGCGTACCGCAGGGCTCAGTGCTTGGGCCTCTGCTCTTCACGATCATGGTCGTTGACCTGGACTTAAAAGGCCCACATTACTTTTCGCGGATGATACGACCCTTATTCTTAGCAGAGGAAGCGATATATTACAGCTGCGGGCTTATGCAGACAACCTTATGGACCAGCCTGGGGAAAAGGGTCTCTATACCAAAATAAAAATAACAAAAACATATTTGAGCATATTGTCACAACAAAAAGTTATCTTAAGATTGTTATGCATTATTTTTTATATATGTACTCATATAATTTTCAAACAACTAAAACTGTTGGACTTTTTGCAGTTAACACTTGATCAAGTGGACCTTCAGCCAGTGAACCGTCGTTGGAATGGCATCGTTTGAAGAATTAAGTTTACTCGTCATCACTCAGGACTCAGGAGGCCTACAGCGCTCCCCGTGGACCATCCGGTAGACGTACACCAACTACTACCAACACCTGCTACTAAGATAAAGCCGGAGCGCTCTGACGTAAAATGTCTTGTGACTTAACTTAAAAGGCAATGTCAAAACAATCATTTGTTTTTGTTTATATTTACATTTTGCTTTATAATTGATTCAACTAGTCTAATGTAATTTTTGAAGAGGGAAGTTTTACTATTTTTCGCCTGTATTTTTATCATAGTTTATTGAATTATGATTTGTTACACAAGTTGTTGTTATTAATTTTGGTTTTAAATGTCTTGATTTTATTTTTTAGTGTTACTCTATCCATTTTACTTGTGGGTTTTACGGCAATGTCGAACAGATGTGTTTTTAAAAATTGCAGAGACAATCCGAAAAAAGAAATCCATGTAGGTCTGTTTAAAATACCGCAAGATCGCGTCGTTACAACAAAGTGGTTGCAAGCAATTTCTAATGTTTAACATCAGAATATTCAAATCGTATTTGTGTGTGAAAAACATTTTCTTGAAGACGATGTTATTCGTGAAACTTTACTTTCTACACACAATAACACACCTGTGAAAAAACCTTTACTGCGCCTAAAATTAAAACCAGATGCACAAGACATAGACACTGTTATCAAAGAACTGCCAGTCATAACGTACCTTGCAGGATAGTGTTGTTACAGTGCAATAAAGCATCAGAAATGCGAACAAAATCAACTGGAAGCAACATTGTTCTACCACAAGAACTAGTATAGTTGACGACAAATACTCTTTGATTAAAGGTTTTAACCTTGGAGGCTGATTTTTTCCTTGCGAGTCTGTTATTAAAATAGAAGGCCTACTAATTGCATAAATTTTATTCAACAAACTACTTGAAAAAAACACGAAGAAGTCTTTCTTGAAAATTTAATGAAGAGACAGTTTCTTGTTAAATTTCTGTGTAAATATTTAGAAGACAAAAACCTCTATTGAGTAACACAGTGAAAATTTGTATGGTAAAAACAATTTTGACTTCTTTTGCTAACACGCTTTGAAAAATTACTGTGGAAAAACAAATCCCTTTTTAAAGAAGGGAGGTAAGTAAGAGAAAACTGGACACTCAATAGATATAACTTGAAACCTCGCAAAGATTTCTTAGTCATAAAGTTTATGTAAATGTGTAAATAAATGTTTTTTTTAATTATTATTTTGATTATTTCCATAATCGTTTTTTTTTATCAATTGATAATATAAGTTTGATTTACATTAGTTATTTTGTGGGTAAATATTTTCACTATAAATAAATTATTCATATAGGCTAAATTTTTAAGTATTGAAACATAAAAACCCGTAATTAGTGTTTGAAGGTTGAATCTCCAATTTTATAAGATGAACATTGGAAAAAACAATTCTATATAAAAATTCCAAATACCCCCGTCGCAGCAGACCTGCGTACTCAGCGAATTTCCAATGGAATTTTGGTATATTTTCTATTTCCCCATAAAATCCATGGGGATGAGAGTATGTAGGTTTGCCGCCATATGGGTTTTGTTGGTAAATATAACCTAACCCCTACCTAGTGATTGTACTCACCAAATTTTATAAGGCTATGGTGTTCTTTTTATTTTCCCCATAAACCCTATAGGGGTGAGTACGTAGGTTTGCCGCCATATGGGTTTTCTAAGCAAATATAAATTAAACGCTTCCTAATGAATGTACATACCAAATTTTATCAAGATATGTCAATAAATAAGCAAGATAGAAGGTTTTGTTGATTTCCCCTAAGCATAACATGGAAAACATACTTTTTGGATTTTCTCCATAACCAAAATATTACATTGTTTTTTTTAAGCTCTTTTAAATCGTTTAAGTTAAAATTGTTGAATTTTCTAAATAAAAGTAAAAAAGCCAAAAACCCATTTTTAACCCTTTTGAAACCCCATAAAACCCCGTTCCCATGGTACGAACATTCTGGTTCGAGAACTCAACCTAGTAGACGCTGGCTTACACCCCTGTACCAAATTTCATAAAAATCGGAGGTTCCGTTCAAAAGTTATCGTGTTCACGGACGCACATAGATATATATATATATATATATATATATATATATATATATATATATATATATATATATATATATATCAATTTGAACGAACAATGTTTTTGGCTACTAGGGACCTCAAAACGAAAAAGTATCATGGTCCCGGGCTTAGGTCTTACCGTGACTACTACCGTAATAGCGTATTCCCTATATAGGGAAATTCGCTAAAAGTACCAAATTTTAAGGTAAGCTGTTGTAAGGTTAAATACACATAATAATTTTTTTGTTTTCGCTATCAGCTGACGCTAAAAGGCAACCAAAACAAATTGCAGCACTCCGGCTTCTGCTAGAAACATCACAATACCCCCGTCGCAGCCTCGGACTAAGTATAACTGGACCGAGCCCTGCCATGCAAAACTGAACCAAAAAACGTGGAAGTCTGGAGCCCGACGGGTGGCAAAAGGATCCGATGTCGCGGGACCCGAGCGAAGAATATCCAAACAGCGCTTCATGTAACCTGACATTTAAGCCATTCTGAATGAAAGTAAAAAAGTTAAAATTATATTAAAATTTTCATCATGAAATTGTGAATCTAATGGTATGTATTTAAGCTTTAAATTATCTGCTATAAATTTTTAATATTAGTTAAACTAAAATTCTTTTTAGTTCGTCTTAATTAGTGACACGACAAAAGTAGTAAGCGAGAAAGTTTTTTATTTTTGGGTCAGGTAAAAAGTGTCCGCGGAGAAGTTGTAGAGGACATTCCAAATAATTTTTTTTATCTCAAGTAATCTTTTCTAACATTAGCCGTTTCCGCTACAGATAATATTTTATTTCAATGGATTCGGCGCGAGCGCTGATTCTTGGATATCCGCGAGCTCGACGCAAGAGCGCGAACCAAACACATACTCAATACCGTGCTATCAATAAACCCTATTGTCTGGCAAATATATATAAAAATTCAGTCAGTATTTTGGACACCGTGAAGAAAGGATGTAGTTGCTGTTTTTGATCAGTTTTTAGTCATGGCTATGTAGTTTTTATAGTTTTTTAGCTATGGTAAAATCTTTAATTGCACCAACCGAGCTGACGGACAGAACAAAGACCTGTCATTTTTCAGGTGAGCTATTATATACGAGTATTTTTAGTTCTAAACATCATAGTAATATTTTTAAATATATTTTAAATAACATGTTTTATATCACATATGTAGATTTAATGCCAGGAAATCGCAATCGAGATTGTCATGTCTCTTAAAAGTAAGTTAATATGTATTGCTCATTGTCAAAGCTTTAGAACAAATTGTTAACAATTGTAACCAAACGCAAATATCTATGAATTTTGTAAACAAGATAGAATTGCTTGCATGCAATGAACTGGGGACAAAGGTTTTTTCAAAACATCCATCAGTAGAGGAATGTGGGGTTGACCCTCACTGAATAAAATTAATTAAGATGATAAGTTTAATGTTTGTTTGTTAATTCGTCACCATGATTTGGCTAAGAAAGCAACTGCCGAAGCAAATTTAATGTATCTCCAGGAACTAGACAAAAACTAAACAAGTTAGCCTAATTCTATTTAGTTATGTTTAACAGGGATTGTAAATAAACAGAGTGTGTGTGTTTAAAGTCTTTTATTCTACCACCCATTTATCTCTTCAAACACCAATTTGTAGCAAACTGAAAGAATGTTAATCTCTGTTGTATACAAACTGCACTGTAATATCAGCTCATATCATAACAAGTAGATGCGAGATAATCGCGCGCGCTTCCGCGAAATACTCAGACGCTCTAGAAAATAATTTGTACAACGATATCTAAAGGTCTCACGAAGAAATGCTTGAGATAAAAAATAAAATTCAGAATCTTAGCTACAATATTCCCGCTGACAGTTTTTATTTGGCAAAAAAATAAAAAACTTTCCTGCATCTTACTTTTTTCATGTCATTACTGAATTGAATTAAAAGTAAGTTTGATTAAACTATGTATTATTATTATTTACAAAACCTTTTCATAATCTATTAAATACTGTAAGAATCACCATTTCAAGCAGAAAATTTTAATATAAAGTTTATGTATTTAAGTAACGGTTTAGTAGGTAAAAATACAGGTTTAATGAAGCGCTGTTTTGGTTTCCGTCGCTCGGTTCCGCTGCTTTTTGCCACCCAATGGTCCTGAGACGTCCACGATTTTCGCCCATTGAATGCGCGGTCCAGTTATACTTAGTCCGAGGTCGCAGCAGACTTGCGTAGTACTTAGCGAATTTCCACAGATCTTTTTGATTTTGTGATAGCATAGGCGTACACTGCATAAGAAAATATAGAATATTTTATTGCAATATATATCACATTAATTACCTATTTTTATTGTTTTTAAATAAAAAAATTGTATATCATATAATACGAGCAATGTCTGAAGGGATGTGCGTTCCACAATCTCTAAATATAGCGGGTAGGGTTAAACTTTGCATTAAAGATTATTTTTGCCCAAAAATAAATTTAGAAACAGTCTCAATGCCAAAAAAAATTAAATTTGGTCTAAATTTAAGTTTTAAAATCGTAATTTTTAACATTGTTCTAATGGGTTGCTATTTTGGTAACGAAATAACAACAAAATGTATATAAAAATAAAGGAACATTAATGTTTAGCAGTCTTTTAGAACAGCTGTTTACTGAGAAGAGGTAGAAGAGGTTGATGCAAATTTAATAGCTTTATTACCATGACACTCAAAACCAACGAGCAAGGCTCGGTTAATCTGGTACTTAATCTTTAAGAAACAAAGATAAAATCGCATAGTAAAACCTGCAATACAAAGTGAATTATTTGTTTACAAATTCCAATACATAAACATGAAAAATTTGACAACTAACTATTTAAGGCTGCTGATAAGGAAATTTGCTAAAAAGTATCTATTAGCAGTGTCTGTGGAATCATATACAATCTGCAGTTGCAATGACTCGTGGACTGCGGGTCTTACAAAAACTTGGAACCAAGTTTTTTTTTTTCAAGAAAAAGAAATCTTTTGGTTCTCGTGCAGTTCGCAATACAGAATGTTTAAAAAAAATTATTTTATGGGCATAGCAACTAGTGAAAAGTGAAAATTTTCTTACACCTATGCGTGGACGAACGTTCGTGATTAGGGTCTAAAAATCACAAAACCCAGCCGTGATAGTGATAAAGCCTACATGGGAGGGGTAAATGGACGAAACAAAGTGAAGTTTATATGGTTATTTTTACAGTTTTTTTTTTTTAATTTTTTACAAAATGAAAAATTTGGGGATTATGGCTTGTTATGTTGTCAACAGAACAATGATATGTTAACCTAACCAAAGTAAATAAACTGAATCAAAAGAATGAATTGAACTAAATCCTTAACAATTTATTACATATTTTCTATAGTTAATTTATTCTATGTCCATTCGGGACCTCTATTTTAAAATGACACTTGGAACGAAGTGTTGATTAAAAGCTCTTTAGTTATCTCTTTAGTTCACCATCTGTTTCAATTTATTATCCTAAGGTATGAATAGATTTTAATTTATCTAAGGTTGAAATATTTGAAATTGTGAAATTGGGAGGCAATTAATTTGTGTAAGGGAAAATTTCAAGACATTCATTATAGGGTTGTTGACAATGTTAGGAGTAAAACATTTTTTGTTACTCAATATAAATGTTCGAATGTCCTACAATTCTCATTTAGTAGTCGCTGCCGCTATTTTGTTTAGCTACTTGCTAATTTTTATTTCCCTAACTAATTGTAATATAAGTAAATTTTTGCATGTAATTTTTAACATAAATTCTTAAACTTCCATTTCCACACAAAAATTTATCCCAAAGCGTATTTTAAAATTTTTACCATGTAAAATCTTAAATTGTATGTCATAATAATAATAAACGGACAGGTTTTATTAACTAGACAATGATACCAAGGTTGTAATGATTGGACAACTAGTAGCAAACTTATTGATATTCTCAAATGAAAACATTTCTTTTCAACGGCAAAATCACTTTAACTGTGCTGTTCTTCCGATCTTTAAACAATCTTTGCATTATTGTTAGTTAAATTTGTAAAATAACGTTATGTTTCTCATAAAATGTTTATAAATATTAATAGTATACTGTTTTTGTAAACGCAATTAAGAAAAGTATTTCAAGGTACCTAATAATAATCTTTTCTGAAAATGGACATTTATGTTATTAGTTTCATGCAAAATAAAAACTCAATATAAAAAACGTTAAAAAAATTAAAACAATTTAAAAACGAAATAGCAGCTAGCGACTGATAATATATTATAACTTATTATAACATATGATAACTTATATAGCTACTATATAGCTAACACGTCACGCATTGCTGCGAACTCAAAGCCAGGATTGGAAACACAGTCTACTGCAACTGCAAAAGGATCACTTAAATTATTATTGTATTCTTTCAGTATATATAAAAAAATAAATAAAAACTGCGAGTTGGAACGTTTATTTTAGTCCGGCATATCTGTGGAAATATTGTGCTTTTCACGATAGAGATCTCAAATTTGGAACACACATACCACATGTACAAAGGCTTAAATGTAAATAGGAGTCCATCTTAGATTTTCCATAAATGGGGTTTTAAAGGGTTTCAAATTGAGTTTTCCAATTTCTCACCATTCGATTAAATATTGCATAATTTTTAGTTTAAAATCTTGCAAGAGCTAAAGAATAAACGATTTAGTATTTTCAACAGTTAAATTATCTAGAGTTATTGCAGAGAACATTCAAAAAGAAAATATGGTCTGATATAACGATATTTAATGCGATGCGATCCATCGATCAATTTCTTTCTATAGTATTGTTCCTAAAGAGCCTAAAATACTATCGAAGGGAAGGATCTATCAATGCGATCGATCATATCAGCTCAAATATCGATATATCGGGTCAGATCAAATTTTCTTTTAGAATTTTATCTGCAACAACTCAAGATAATTTTGCAATCAAAAATTATATTTTTTTTAGCTCTTGCAAGATATGTAAGTTAAAATTATGCAATTGGAAATTTTACGGCAAAAAATTGGAAAACCCCATAAAAACCCCCATACATCGAAAATCTTAGATGACCTCTTGTCTAAGTTTAAGCCTTTATACAAGTACTATTTCTGTTCAAAATTTTAGATCTACACTATTAATGCACAATATTTCCAATAATTGCTGCCAATTATTTGCCACAAGAAAATAAGAAAAGTATTTATGCCATTGAAGTATTTATGCCACAATTATGCCATTGAAGTTTGTTCCAATCTGCCGGACTATTTATAGTTAAATGTTTCGGATTTGTTTTTACTAAAAAAGGTTTAGTATTAATTTGTTTTTATTTCATAAGACTTAAATGAGTTAAGTAATGCTTTTGAAGTTACATTATAACGCATCTTTACCTTTTATTAAAATATTACGGTGGTTTAATATATTTTGTAACTTTAGTTTTGTTATTTTAAATGCTTTAACAACATTATTGATTTATTTGAAAATACTGTATATGATCTGAGTTTATGTATCTTTACAAATATGTATATTTAAAATTTTAAACAATGAACACGACGTTGGCATTGAACTTGAGCACCCAGAGCAAGTGGTGACGTTAGTGTAGATGTGTTCCTTACCCCTTCAATAACTTACTCAATTTAAAAACTACTAGCCTAGCCATCACGACCTCAGTGAAATCATGGACTATAGAAGTAAGCGTTCTATAGACAATAGTTATAAACTATCGTAGAAGAAATACAATATAACTTAGTATAATGTTTTATCCATGATAACTTACTGTCCTGAAGTTAGCGGAAGACAAATGCAATACATAGCAGTAGTGTTAGAAACCGTTTGAGTTTCGAAGGCGTCACATAAAAGAGACAATACACAGTAAGTGTGCACGCTTCTTTTAAACTAGTAAAGAAATCAATATTACAGTTTTATTTTTATTTTGTTTTCATATGGGAGTGTGTATTCAACACTGTGGCAATTTTATAAAACAAAAAGTTACAAAAATGAAATAAAATTGTTAATTAAATACGGCTACATTAAACATAATCAAACAAGGTTATTAATTATTTTACTGTTTGCAACAACTCTTTTGTTATGATTTAAACTCCATAAGGCCAATGTTATTATTTTTTATATTTCAATTCAAGATTATAACGAAATAAGATTTTTCCTATAGCGTAGAGACTGATATGCGAGTATAAAAAAGTCCGCCAAATGTTAGGACTAAACGGGATAATTAGCTGACAATAAGAATACTATAATCCTAGCACTGTCGGAATGGATGTGTGTTGGTGTGTTTTACGATCTCGAAATCTAGCGGGTTGACTTTGCTTAAACTTGCATTTAAGAGTGTTTAGGCCCAAAAATAAGTTGAGAAATAGCCTCAATGAAAGGAAAAATCTAATTTGGTCTAAATTAAAGTTATAAAATCATAATTTTTAACGTTGGTCTTATGGGTTACTATTTTGGTAACGAAATAATAACGACAGGTATACAAAAATGAAGGAACTCTTGGGAAGATTAATGTTAAGCAGTCTTTTTGAAACAGCTGTTAACTGTGAAGATGTATATAGTTGGTTGTTGGTAGAAATTTAATAGCGTTATTACCATGAAACTATAACAAAAGTGAATAAAAAAAAAGGGACAAGGCTCGGTTAGCCTGGTACTTAGTTCATAATTAATTTGATAATTAGTTCATTTGGTTGTGTGTTTAGTAATGTCATTCAAACTATTTCAAATTTCTTTTTTAAACTTTTATAAACTGTTTATTAGTTAATTGTGAACATTGTGAATTAATCGATAAGATAAATTGCTTCGTGTATACATATACGTTAGAGCAAGAATAAAACAAAAATTCTATAATAGACGAATTTCAAGAAATGTATAAGTGATGCAAACAGTGTTGTAAATATGTATGTGTTACTGATCCAGGTCTGCGTCTAATTCCACAAGAGTCTTCTTTTCCGCAAATGTTATCATCATCAAGGTCTCCAATTAAGATTTCCTCCACTGGGCACGCAATAATCCGCTCTCCTTTGAATCAAATAATTAAGGAGTTAAAAATAACTTGCGGAAGACGTCATAGCAGCGCTTCAAGGAGGCCGTTGTGTGATTCCAAGAATGTATTATTTAATTAGTTTTAGTTTAATAAGTAGATTTTTACAGTAGTTTATTTGAGGGTTAAAATGTTATCTTAGTAAGAAGCATGTGTTTATTCTTCCTGGATAATAAAATATTACATTCAATGCCAAGAAAGAAAAATCCTAATCTGATCGTGGCCATTTTTGTGTCAATAGATTTCTCATTCTCCCTTGACCACATGAAAAATGTAAAACCCCTGAGAAAATGTATCATAGATAAAAAAAAAGAAAAATCGAAACTTTTTTACAAGTATATACTAGACTTTGGGAAAGAAAAAAATTGAGGGGAGCATTTAAAACTCACCCTGTATTTTTGGGGGTTTACTGGCCTTAGGTTCTCTTGTCAGATTTCCAAATAAATAAAAAAACCCTATTTTCTTATTGACACGTGAAATTTTGAATGAATATTTGGAAAACATTTAACGAATTACGAAAAGACGGCCAGTGAAAACCAAAAGTAGAATTTAAAAATTTTGTCTCAAATTATTTAAAACCCAAATTAATCACATTACAGAAAGCATCATACAGAAGTATTTTAAATTACTTTAAAAAATAAGCAGTTCGGGGAACGAGCATTTGCTCGATGAACTGACCAGCTCCAATAATCTCTTCCTTTTATGATGGTTAATTATCTCACATGAATAAAAAAATATATACTGTATCTATAAAAATATCATAAAAATAAATTTCCAGTACGAACTTCTTAATCTAAGATTTGAATATCTGATTTCTAAACCGGATACGGAACTGATTTAGCCTTATACCAGCTGGAATTATGATGAGGTTGTATAACTCTTAGGAGCGGATAACAACTTTGTCCCGATTGCGAAATCATCCGAAAATTATATATTAAGTGTCTGACAGAATTCCAACTCATTATCCTCATTCTAAGAAATAAAGTTTCTCTTAATGAACTGAAAGTTCAAGTTTTTCCCTCTGACATGCTACTTTGTTCAGTTAAGAACAATCTTCAAAGTTGTGGAGGAAAATAGTAACTTGACTAACAATGCAAATACAGTAAGTTATGTTTTAAAATTTTGTACTAAATAGAAAAATTAAATGAGATTACAGTCCTTATTAATCAATTTCCTTTAAAATTACATGAAGATAAATCTTTTGCAACCAACGTTAAAAACGTAGTGGATGTTTCTAATATAACATTAGTCTAGCTAGAGTCTAGAGAATAAAAATCGAAGAATGCAGGTACTCCAGACTTCAACAAGATTGAACAACCAGAGACTGCACTCCTTTAAAATTATTACATACAGTATTATTACAAAAGACTCTTAAACCAGATTAAAGTTCAAATATATTTCAATTAAAGAGATCTAATAAGAAAGATGACTAACAGTTTTTCCGATTTAGCACTATTAATAATTAATTGTTATAACATTTTTTCGATTGCGAACTATGAATAAGAACTATGTATGGGAAATATGTATAGATTGAAGGCCTCATAACATTCAGAGGCGAGAGAGTGGATTATATCATAACCTTGGTGGGTCCAGGGGGTTGAAGGATTTACTGCATGTTCAACCCCCGGACTCCCCGGATTGTGTATAGCCCTGAACCGCTCTATCTCTATCACCAAAAGTGATTAAGACCCTCCTCCTCCCCCGTAGGTAAAACTCGCTCCACCTCAGAAACCTCACGTGCCTCAGAGAGTCTTCTGGTCAATCTAGAATTCAGCAAGAGGAAATCACTCCTCTACCCACTTAGAACCTTTCCTCTCCCATATCTCCTACTCCCCCTGACTACCCTCGCCCCTGCACCACCTCCAGCCCCCACGTCTGGCCACGGTCCTTGCGGGTGCTGCTGGGCGGGTCGCTGGAGCCACCGTCACCATCCACCTGCGTGACCTTGATACCGTGGTAGGGCGAGTGGCCACTAGTAGCGCTGTTGTCGCTCAGTCCGTGGCTGGCGCTTGGCTCAGTGTGGTAAAGTGGCAGTGGTGTAGTGCGGGCGTCATGACGATCTCCTACTCGAGACTGGTCGCCAACGGTAGCAGCTTCGGCTGTTTTTGGAGTATACTAACAAAGTAAGCTAACACATTTTTATATTGCATAAAAATATTGATAACTAAAATAAAAACTATTTTCAAAAGTGTTTTCTTTTTGAGAACCACCGCCGGTGAATAATACAATACTATATTGACAGGTATTCTGTATTATTAGAATAAATGTACATCATTTAACATCTTTTTGTACCGGCGACAATCGTAAAAATTAAATACCGTATAACAACACTGAAATAAATTTACTGTATGTCAAATCAGAAACTTGGTTTATAAATAAAAATTAAAATTGGCACTACGGTAAAGGACAAAATAATTTATAGTGCTACGGAATTAGGGCCTACCTACTTTTAAAAGATAATTTGATGATTGGAATAAAGGTTTAATCACCGGTCGAAATTAATAATAGAAGTAATAGTAGAAATAGAAGTAATCAACAGCTAGTAGAAGTAAGAAACTTTCCTGCAGTTTGCCAACGAGTTTAGTCAAGTAGGCACATCCACATCCTAGGACTTCATACTTTGATAACAGCCAACCAAAATTTGCTTAATTGCATTCAATTGTTCAATAGTTGCCACAGATCTGACATTTAGGGTCATCCGTATTTTTTTATTAAAGAACAAGTAAAAATACAAAAAAAAAAATGGTCGTGATTTTATTGGGATTTTACGTCAAAGTTGGGTGTATTATGGATCAAATTTATATCAACCTTAGAACTCTATAGGGCTCATATAGGTACACCTAGAATGTTTTCACGAATTGAAATCGATAGCAAAATTATTTACAAGTAGCATACCCGGCATGCTCTGCAATGCCAACCTGAGGAATCTTTTCGCCCTTCAGGTGAGCTCGTTCGCTAAGCTCTCTCGCCGCAAGTCTGTAATATCCTTTAGTTTTTTATTACCAGCAATCTTCTCTGAATTCTTTGAATGAAAACCGCTTTTTATGGAATTCCCTACACGTAATCAAATGTTCAAAAACTAACATTTTGCTTCTCTGGATAAAACATATCCTACTGTAGGCTTATATTTTTTTCCTTTTTCCAAGCTACCTCCCCAGCAATTTCAGCCTCACTTAAGTTAAGTAGTGTAACTAACACGATTTATAGATACATAGATATAGCCTAGATTTGTTTTTTGGCTAATCAGAATAAATAAATTTTTTTGTTTGTCGCGCTTTACCTATAAAAATCACAATAGAATACAGCATAATATTCATTTCACAGCAATGTACACCATACAGTATAAATTATCAATTTAAATATTGTGGACCTTTTGTTTATAGCAAAGTAAAACAATGATTGCTTTTAGAAGGAACCTAATGGTTTTTAAGAAACTTTTTTTTATGGATTGTTAGAATATATACAACACATAAACTACGTGAAACTGTTTTTATGCTGCCTCGGCGTTCTCTGTCCCGTGTGTTTCCACAGTTGTTTATGTCAAACAAACTTGTTATCGGTTGCGGCTCTGTCGCTTATGCAAAGATTTAAAATCTCCAACAATTTTTTAGTAGATAAGCATAATAATCCATATAAATTTCATCCCAAAAATTTTAAAATGGTTTTAGCGAATTTTCCTATAGAAATATTACTGTTAGACCTAAAGCCGGGGACTATGATAGCCTACTTTTTGGTTTTGAGGTCCCTATTTATTTATTTATTTATTTAAAACATCAACTACATGCCAAGGCACGAATTTTTAAGTTGATATACATTACAGCTATATATTAAAAACTACTTCAAATTTTTCTTGGTTTCACATTTTTTCTTTCAAATATTCTTCAAAATTATAAAAAGGATTTTCCAATAAATAATTCTTCAACGTGATATTAAATTTTTTTATGTTTGAAATTGATGATATTTCTTTTGGTAATCTTGATAAAAATTTATTTCCCATGTATGTAGGCTTTTTTTTGAATATTTCCTTGCAATGTTGTTCATAGATAATTTTGCTTCTTGTATTGTACTCATGATGATTACTAATTTGTCTTGATTTCATTGTCCATTTTATAGTCTCAAATATATATAAATTGTATATTGTTAATATTCTAAGGGAAGTAAACTGATGCCTTACACTTTCTCTTTTCCGTAGTTTCAGTATAATCCTAATCGATTTTTTTTGTAGTTTCAGAATTTTTTTTAAGTTCTTATTTGATGTTCCTCCATAAACGCTTACACCATATGATAAATGACAGTGAATCATTGCAAAATAAATTTGTTTTAACGTTTTAACGTCACAGTAGGCCGACAGTTTTTGTAATATATAAATTCTTGAACTTATTTTTTTAAGTATATAATCAATATGTACATTCCAGTTTAAATTTTGATCGATGTGAAGTCCTAAAAATTTGGTGCTGCTCAATTGTTCCAGATGTTGGTTTTTAAAGCCTATATATACCTATAGAAGCCAAAAATAACATACGTTCAAATTTGTAATGTGTTTGCTAACCCGATGACTCATCGATGATAGCGATGGGCAAATCTATAAAAAGTACCACTTATTTGTCAAAATTTCTTTATAAAATTTTGTATGCACCTTAACTAGATAGGGAGTAACTAAATAATATTTGCTCAAAAAACCCATAGCATCACGGGCATCACAGCAAACCTACAAAAAATTCCCATGGAATTCTTATGGGAGAGAGAGATATAGGTCATAATATTATGTCTGTTTTTAATCACCTGATCAGCTGTCATCTGCAAAATTCTGTCAAATTTGTAATTGTTTATGTTTTGGGACTTGTAAACAAATAATTCCTTTTGCATGGGAGCTTTGGATGTGCACTTTTATTACTGTTAATTAAAATATTTATAAAAAACCCCGTCAACTAATTGCAGTAAAATGTCATTAAATACTTTATATTTTCTTATGAGTATCATTAATCAGATTATCACTTTTATATAACTAAACAAAAATATCAATTCGAAATTCGCTGAGAACGCTGGTCTTACTCAACTTTAATAAGAGTATATTTTATGGTGGCACGAGCCTATGCAATATAAATTTGTTTTAAAATAAACATTGAAAGTATTTTTTTTAGGAAACGACAGTAATGTCCACAGAGAATGTCTACAGAAAATTTGTCATTAACTTACTAAGTATGATACTTATTTCATCATAAGACAGTGTGACATCGTGTTTAGTCAGTAATAACAAAGAGTTAGTGTTCATTTTTACGTAATCGTCTACTGGTATTTTAATGTAGCGACCAATCGGTTATAGTCTCATTTTTGTAGTTTCGTTACATACAAACAAACCAGACTTACATAAACTCTTATATTACCTGGGCATGTTTCAATCATTCTTGAGGCAGGTATTGCTTGACAGATAATTGCAGTTGCGCCACAGAGCAAGGCCTTATCGTCGTCACAGACCACAGAGTGTAGCCTATACAGTACAATGTATATATTATACAAGTACATGGAAATTTGTTTATTTTGTCTATGTTAACCTCATTTTCTAATGAACTGAAAAATGAAAGGATAATCTATTTCCGTGTGAAATAAACATCAACTAAACACCCCTGCTTCACCAGAGAACGATGGGAAAATGAAATGAAAATGAACGTATGAACTCGTTCGTTACCCTCACTTCTAAAACCGTTAACGAAAAACCCCGAATTTAGGTTAAGTATAGACTACTATTAATTGCAGCCTAATCTAAAATAAGAACCTATACAGGGCGATTGAAAAGTCGCTTACAATTTTATTTTATATTTTGTGGAAACCATTAAACCATACATATTATAAAGCTAAACAAAATAGCAAACGAGAGGTAATTTTTAATACCATTAATTATGGTTAGGTTTCGTTGAAATATCAGCTTGTACCGTAGGGTTGATAGATTGATAATGTGCAATTGATGCAAAATCTAGTATTTAGGGGTACAAATGAAAATGGCATTATAGTATACCATGTTCAGGCATTTAGGTTTTTCACTTTGAATGATGGGGAGCATAAAATAAATAATATTTTTCATCTTCATCATCATTAAAATTGCACAACGGACTTTCAAACCTAGTATATATGTACTAATAGTGCAATTTGAATCATCCATATCCACGATTACCAGATGTTTCAGCAGTTAATTGCTTATCATCTATCTACCAACACCGGTTGTTGACTGTTACTTAAACATAACCTAACCATCTTTTTCCACCATGGCCATCGTAAATGGTATTATTCAATTCAAACTCCCTGCATGTTTACTTTACTTCTCCGTGATTCTAGGTTGGGCGGTGTGGATGGTGTAGGCCTTTTCGGCGTGACACTCACATAGGACACGCCAGTCGCGGAGCTAAGTCATAGGGAGCAGAGTCATGGATGGGCATAACTGAAACTTCACCCTTCCTCCCCCACCTACAAACCCCTTAAACAAGTAGATAAACCAATTTAGTTCATGCTTAGACCTCATGTACGTTAAAGTAACGTCTTTGCAAAATTTCAAGGCGATGTCAAGCACTTTTTTCTGTGCTATCCGGTGCTATTATACTTGGGAGATAGTATTTAATATACATGAATCAAATTTTATAAATATAAAATTACGTAGCAGCAATAATTTTCGCTTGTCCATCTTTCCCTTTCTGTTCTTTTATAGTTGGGTTTGTAATAAAGAATAAAGTGCTGTATGTTAAATACGAATATGGAAAATAATCTATTCTATATATATAATACGTGATGCCCGTTTTTTGTTAACACTACTCCTCCCTTATTTCTGGACCAATTTTAAATTTTGAGGTGTCAAAAGAATGGTCTCAGTTCGTAGTTTTGCAATAAGGTTTTAGATTTTTGATATGCTAATTCTGAAGCTCACGGGAAGCCCTCAAAGTTCATTTTTTGTCCATAAGATTAACATGGGGAACAATTTATATTGAAATGCTAAATAAAACAACTGTTGATAGTTAAACAAAAAAACACATATGTTAAAAGCTGAATAGAAGCAAATTGAACTACTGGTACTATAATATCAACACAATTTCATACTTTAAACAAGAAGTATTTAATACCTTAATACCTTTATTGAAATGGCGACCTAACTCAATAGGTAGTTTAAAGCCAAGTATGAATGAGGGATGAGTGTAGGATGATTGTGGCGCGATCTTGTAGTCTTGTTACTGACCAAGGCCGACATTCTCCTTAGACAGGACTGTTAATTCATAGCCCAACAGCCAATGGTATCTAGGGACCTACAGTTTAACGTGGGATCCGAACCACAATTTCAACCTCCCATATACGAATTGGTCTAATTATGAGGATGGTACTTATGGATGAACTATAGTATTCACTAGTGCGGAGGTTAATCCCCACCAGGGAATATCGCATCCACAAGCCATCGCTCATAACTCGCCACAATTCGTGACCTCCAAGTAGCTGGATTACAGGACGTCGCCACCGTCCCGAACCTTTTTCTCAAAATTTAGCAGGAAGATTTTCTTGAACATTTTATTTACGTGTATTTGGGCACAAAATAAGTTTAGTAACGTAATTTATCCATGTTGAAGCCTTCCGGAATTGGTTATCAATAATATATGGTTTACGTACCTTGACGTCACAATTCCTTGATAGTGCAACTGGTGTTGACTATAGTTTCGACTTCCACGAAGTCATTGTCAAAACTATAAGAATACTAAAACATTTCCCTGAATTTCGTCAAATTTTTAAAATTTACACACAACAAACACATTACATAAATTCTTGACATTTAGTAGAGTTCGCCGGCCGGCACACGTCAGTTCAGTGACGTGTGCCGGCCGGCGAACTCTACTAAATGTCAAGAATTTATGTAATGTGTTTGTTGTGTGTAAATTTTAAAAATTTGACGAAATTCAGGGAAATGTTTTAGTATTCTTATAGTTTTGACAATGACTTCGTGGAAGTCGAAACTATAGTCAACACCAGTTGCACTATCAAGGAATTGTGACGTCAAGGTACGTAAACCATATATTATTTAGTAACGTAATCCTAGAAAAATTCATGCAGGGCCTACATAAACAAGTTTGGAAATTGAAATTTTTGCCGTGGGTCGTATGGGTTGTCTGATTGATATTTAAACAATAACGAAAGTTTACAAATATTAAAATAGAACACTAAATTTGTGTGCATGGTTTTTCAAACTCTGTAAATTATAAGGAAAAGGGATAGTTGGTTGTAGGTGTTATAAAACCTGTTTGTTTACTATTATACTATACAAAAATTTAATGCAGAATTATACACATATTAAAACTTATGTTTCAAAGAAACGACATTTAAATGTTTTTTACCTCCAGTGTAGAAAATAAGCTTATTTCAAATATGGTTTGTACAAAGAGTAATTTCAATCAAAAAATAAATACCACATCAAACCAAAATGGACCACACTAACAAATGTGTAGATTCTCCTTATTTTAGTGATTTCTTTATTTACATTTTGTAATGCCGTGGAAAAGTACGAATTATAGGGGCTTTAGTTCTTTTTTAATAGTAATGTGAATGACTCATTCACTATGTCGACAACTACCTCATAACAGCCGCAGTGGAGTGTTGCATAACTCATACAGGACCGGGGAGTTGTAATGAAATGTTTGATTTTTATTCTGTTATCATTTAAGTTATATGTTTGATAAACTATGTAGATCCAACATCAGTGAATTTATTCTAGATTTTATAGGAGTGTTTAGACAGAGACACTAAGACAAATCGGCAAAAGAACAACCACCAAATCTCAACAGTGTCACATTGGCAAGTTGCAGAATTAGTAATGAAGATCAATTGATGAAACGCCATTATGTTTTATCTGATTTTCACTATAGTTTAATTTTTATTCAAAGTAACTCTGTCCATTATCATGGAGCAAGATTTAATACTCTGTAATAAATGCAGCGCATTGCGCTGCACGGGCCCCCTAGTAAATTATATAATACGTGATGCCCTTTTTTTGTTAACACTACTCCTCCCTTATTTCTGGACCAATTTTTAAGTTTGAGGTGTCAAAAGAATCGTCTCAGTTTGTAGTTTTGCAATAAGGTTTTAGATTTTTGATATTTTAATTATGAAGCTCACGGGAAGCCCTCAAAGTTCATTTTTTTGTCCATAAGATTAACATGGGGAACAATTTATATTGAATTGCTAAATAAAACAGCTGTTGATAGTTATACAAACAAACACATATGTTAAAAGCTGAATGGAAGCAAATTGAACTGGTACTGAAATATCATTTCAATTTCATACTTTAATACGAGGAGTGTCTAATATGAGGTTTTAACCTTTTCTCAAAATGTATCACTTAGATTTTGCTTGAAAGTTTTATTCAGGCGTATTTGGGCACAAAAATAAGTTTTGTAACTTAACCCTGGAAAAATTAATTTTTTTTACAAAAACAATTTTGGAAATTGAAAATTTTTACATGGGTTTTATTGGTTGTCCGACTGGTATTGAAACAATAATGAAAGGTAACAAATATTATAAAAATAGAACACTAAATTTGTGTGCACGGGTTTTCAAACTGACTGTAAACTATAAGGAAAAGGGATAGTTGGCTGTAAGTGTAATAACCTTTTTATTTACTATTATAGCATAAACATGTTTTATGCAGAACGCATAAAAGAACATATTAAAAGACCTGTGTAAAAGACGACGTTTAAAAGTGTTTTACCTCCAGTATAGAAAACAAGCTTATTACAAAAATGATTTTTATAAAGAGAAATTTTAACCAAAATAAAAATGCCACTAAAAAGAAAATGGACCACACCAACAAAGATGTAGATTAGGGCCTATTCTCTTAATTTTTGTGATTTCTTTATTTAAATTTTGTAATGTCGTGGAAAGTTAAGTTAAAGAGGATCTAGGCATAAATAGTAATGTGGACTCATTCTCTATGTCATTGACTACCTCATACAGTAGTACTAAAACAGCCGCAGTGAGTGCTGCATAACTCATGCAGGACCGGGGAGTAATGAAATGTTGATTTTTATTCTGTTATCATTTAAGTTTTATGTTTGATGAACTATGTGGATCCAACATCTGTGAATTTATTCCAAATTTTATAGGAGGGTTTAAAAAAAAGGCCCTAAGACATATCGGCAAAAGAACAACTACGTAATCTTAGCTAATTTAGACCTAAAAGAACGAGTACCACATCCCAACACTATCACATTGGGAAGTTGGAGTATTGGTAATGAAGATCGATCGATGAAACATACCAATAATGTTCTATCTGATTTTCACTATAATGAAATTGTTTTTCAAAGTATTACAATGGAGCAAAGTTTGATTTCCAGGTACCCTGATAAATGCAGCGCATTGCGCTGCACAGGCCCCCTAGTAATAAATTATTCTCTGTCACCTAGCGCTTCAGTAACATGCACCTTCACGGTTTCCGTGGGCGACACACTCTTTTATGGCATTTTAAAGGTTACTTTACCAATAAACCGGCCATTAAATTTATCGTCGACTCGTGTAAAGTAAAAGGAGTACAGTTACTCATGTAGAAAAAACAGTTTTAGGTAAAGATTATTCCTAGTATTTTCTTGTTTGTGTACCGTATATTGTCTGGCGCGTGGAATAATTCGAACATCACATGCCAATGTCTAAATTACTTTATGTAACCAACCACCGTTTACGTATGTGTCATACCAACCCCCAATTTATGCAGGGTGCCCCGGAACTATCTGAACCTGGACCCCTTTTGTGTACTAGTTCCTTGCATCGAGACAAACGGCTTTTCCTATATAACCATGGGTCTTCGGTGCCTAGTTTTCTGTCTGTCTGTCCGTATGCATTTTTTGTTTTGTTAGTGATTTTTGCTAGTCTAATACTTTATCGGTCTTTAATTTACAACTGGGCAAGATAAGAATTCGTAGGTACGGGATGAACTGGACCGAATCACAGATAAACGGCCATATTGTTATATTGTTTTTCAGCGACCGAATCAAATATTCCTGTATATGACGAACATCTCTATCTGGTCACCAGAAATTACTATCTTGAGAAAGCTGCTTGTAAACATTTCAGCCAGTAGGCTACCCCCTTCTAAACTCAACTCTGTACCCAAATGTGAACGTTGTCGGGCCTCCGTAGCTCGGCTGACTCGGTCCCGGCTCACATGGAAGTGTTGCAGCCTGGTGATAACAGAGTTGATAAGCGTGTTTAACGCCAATTGCCAAGGCGCTACCGCCTCCGCCTCCGCCGACTCCATCTTGATACTGTTGTACACAGCGCGTCTACTTGTTTACTTTGTCGAAGATCTAAAATATTTTGAAAAAGTGTTGGGATTGCTACTAATCAAACTTAGTTGTTCCGGTTATTCCAGAGTTGTTGTTAAGTTCTCCCCTTTTGAAATAGAATGTCAATGGAAAAGCGCAGTCATACTGTGTGCCATTTTACAAGGAAATTTTAGAAGCCTTCAGTGGTACAATGGATTCCAGTCAGGGTTCCAGTCGGGGTTCCCGGCAAGGCATGCCCTATTGCATAAAACACGTCTATAAACTTTTACTGCATAAAATTTCTAACTCTGAGGTAGGTATAAGAAAACAAAGGACTGTTAAGTGAACTCTTTAGTTTGCACTTTGGCTCTAAATAGTTACCCAAATACAGGGTGACTTGTGTGAACCGGACGTATTTGAAACAGTTCTTGTATTGTTGTTACACGATTTAGTGAGAAATAGGTTGTGCCAATGTCTTGAGAATGTACTACCATTTTAGTCTAAATGGAAACGGAATCAGTATGAATTTTTTTACTATTATTCCTATATTGTAAATTGATGAATATGCTAATGTTTACTATCGTACACTTTATTCAAAGTAGTAAATTTTACTCAAAACATCGTCATAGTGAAAACTACTGCAGTCAGTAGCAGTCGATCTGCACGCAGGTAAGCACGCGAGCTAATGCTTGTGTTTTGGCTGTTTTTATTATTACAGGACCGTTTAGGTTTGGTCTTTCTTACAGTTCCTGTTGATCTAAATGCGTGAATATTTGTTAACAAAGTGTTTCAGCACTATTTGGAATGGTGTCATTTCCAACGATATTTCAGTTAATGAATAATGATCCGCTTTGGTGTCGGAAGCACAAACTAGACCTATAATGCTTATACTGACTATGCCTACTTATATAATTGGACTGAAATATTACATAGAAATATGACTTTTCTCGAAAAGTAGGTAACATAGTCTGAATCTTAATATGCAAATGCAACAACAATACAAAAACTGTTTCAAATTCGACCGGTTCTTATGAGTCACTTTGTTTTAATCGCTTCAGCTCTTCTAAATTATATGAAGTCGGAAATGCGTCGTTGAAACCGAGTCGGAGTTGTCATGCGTGAAATTACTTTGTAGACTATTCTATTATTGATGAATTAATCCATTTGCCCATGGTGCATCATCTATCAGCGGTGAATTTAAATTGTATGTACTATGATTTTTCTCTTAGGTTCAGGCATTAGGGTCGGCATCGTTATAATGCTCTGCATGCGCCCTGATTTTTCAATCCAATGTGAAATTCGAAAAAATGTAGAAGATACGTTTCAGAATTAGTGAGAGTAGATCAAATTCAAATATGCTCATTTTATCACTATTCAGTCAGCCAAAGTAAACAGTCAACTTTCCTTGCCTTTGTGATAGCTATTTGATCGTAAACAAATATTGATGATTCATCTAGCCTAAGTAAATCCACAGACATTGTTATCTCCCTTATAGTCTAGCCACCTATTGTATCAATACATGTATATTCAAGTGACAGCACTAACAGCGCATTCAGATGTAGGATATACCTAATCTTCCATTGTGTCGAAAGAAAGCCTTTAATGGCTAATTAAAAATCCTTCCATTAAACGTTAGTCTGCAATTATTTTGCCTTTGCTGAATCACAAATTTAACTAATTATTGTTTTACATTAAAGTAGACCTACTGCAGTTGAGATTGCAGTTTACGATGGTCATTGTAAGTTAATATTTAAACTTCTTTTAACTCCAGACTCCAGGTACGGTATGATTTGATCAAGATTGTAAATATTTGTTGTTTCTTGAAAAAAGAAAGTAACTTTTTGTGATGCGGAAAATAATGAAGGTTGCAAGGCCAGAAAATGCTTTTATCACCAAGACCAAGTGAACGAATACCTTGAACAACAGGCACACTAACACATTTCTCTGTCTTTATCAGTGGCATATTCATCGATTTTTAAATTTCGTATACTTGTACAATGTAGTCTCGTTTGACAATCGCTCCACAGGTAGGTAGGTATGTGTCGGTTGGTAATTCTTGCCTATGACGAAGAGTAACCAAGACCCGTTATCTAAAGAGAACGGAAGATCTTTATTGCTCCTATTAGAGAAAACTTCTAAATATTATCCTCCGGCGGCAAACATACGTTCACTACATTCTTGATAACCGCAACCTAACCTATCTCAACAATGAACAGCTGACTCGGCGGCATTGTGTTCTCAGTGCAGCCAACCGCACGGTGAAAGTGTCTGCAAGGCACGCAGGTTAGGCAACTGACACTCTACATTCCACTCTTAATCCGCCAACTCAAGGAGGAAGATGTTGAGGATATGAGGATGAGGGCCATATCCAGAACCACCTCCGGGGCAAAACGCCGATATCCGTAATGCCTGAACAACTTCCATATGATGCTGAGGACTCCAGCAAGAAAACTGAATAATTTGATACTGTAGTGTAATATCCTCAATTTTTTGTATCCAATGAGTTTTAGTGAGGAAGACTATAGAGTTTAATGGGGTGACTTAAAACGTGTACAGTTTCAGGGACTGCGGCTGTAGTCACGAATGATTCATTAGTTTTCAAAAATAACTGAAAGTAGCGTAGTTTTTAGGCAATGCTAATGAAGTGCACAAAATAACATGATTACTGGGTGACACAAGTCCAGCCCAGTTCCCAGATGTCGTCGTCCGGTGGAGGTTGCTTGTGCAGGCAACATTTTATGATCTTTAGTACAAAATCGTAAATTGGTGTTAAAATTATTTAAAAAAAGTTTGTCTCTGGTAAATTATTAAGTTTTTAAAGCTTTTTGAAAGCACGAGGCAAAGCTTTTAATTTCAATGGCACAAATGAAATGAACGTTCTTATCTTTATCTATTTCTTTGAGAAGCTAAATTCTTACCAGGGTAGAAAATCTAGAGTAAAAAATTATATTAATTTAAGCCTTAAAATAACATTTTAAAATTTAAAATATCATTTTGCAAAGGGCATTCAAGTTCTTCATTGATTTAGCCTACCCTACACACGTTATACCCTTCGACCAGTAAAAATCTGCTAAATGTGCTCTAGGCCACTGTTTATTCTTTAATATAGAATGTTATAAAATAGTTAAACCCACTTCTAAAGCTTAATTTCTTTTGTCAAAAATATTATTAATTATTAAGCAATGATTTACTATACATTAATTAGGTAAATAATTACTGTTATATAGCCTATCTAATTTATCATACAAATGCTTTATACAGCATTTTTAGCATAGATCAAAACTCGAAAACTCATCCCACCAAGAGTAAGCAGCTGCAAGTTTGAAACCTTTAAAAAATAAGCGTCCTAAGTTCAGTTTTATTATAAATTTATGTACTTTTCAACTGTCTAATAAAATTATTTTTTTAACACTATTTTTCCCCGCGTTACTTCGTTACTTCTGCCGTTTAAGTTTTCTTCATAATCGAGCCAAAATACTTTCGTCCCCTTTTAAAATATAGTTTCACCAAGCGACATCGATTTGCCTAAATGCATCGGAGATTGTAAATTATGTGATGTACGAATGCAATAATGTAATCACTCAAGTGTCGTCAGCTACATGGGTCAAATAGGTCAAGGATTCAGGTCCTATAAACATCGTCTGATGTAATCTGAATCATCTATACAACATATTATTCTGTATGTGTACCGTACAAATGACATTCTGATATGTTTTTATTTTGTTTTTGTTTCACCTTCAAGGTTTGTCATTTAAAAAGTTTGGTCACATCACATTGGATTTTGATTCCCAGAGGATTTCATCTCCACCTCCAAGTTAATCAATATTTCGGAATCGTCGTAGTTTGCAGCCAATAAAACTCACTTTTAATATTGTACTTATTTTTGCACTTATTTTAATATTGTATTTGAGAGTGTTTTTCTTTGGCTTATGCAGTATATTCGTAAGTTAAAACTATTTGTGCCTAAAGATTTACGACGGTAAAAGTGAACATTTACCACTAAAATTTCAACGTATTATGCTGTAATGTAAACCCTTTGCACTACTCTTGTCCCAACTGATTTTTTTTTCATCAAAATAGCCTACTGACGAAATTATCAGTATGTTGATTTGAAATTTCCAAAATCTATACTCATTTAATACGCTAAGGGTTTTTTAAGTGTTGAGAACTCCTCCTATAATTCTCAACCGATTTTCAAGTTTTTGGTGTCGTTCGATAGACCTTGGTATAAAGTTGTTTCCGCCAAAAATAAGGACAAAAAAATAATTTTTGATGAGAATCTGACTTTAAAAAGGGCGCTATTTACAAATTAAATTTGAAAATTTCCCATTAGAATAACATTGAGATTGGTTTGAGTATTTTAAACATCTAAAGTATAGCTGTAGTTTTTTGTGATCTCTATTCACAATATTGAAATGGTCGGATTTCATTGCTTTTGAACTAAATGTAACTTTTATATTGTATCAAAATAAATTGCTCGATGTCGAGCAACACGTGCACTAGCCTATTGTATCTTATTGTACATGGCATGCCTTGCAAATGCAAACACCCACTGAAAAAACGGTTTTGTTGGGGTAACAAAAAAATTGTTGTCAAAACAAAAAAATTTGGTTGAAATAGGGACAACTATTTTTTTTGTTGGACTAACAAAAGTATTTTGTTAAAATGTTTTGGTTAAAGCAACAAAATTTTTTTGTAATTGCAACAAAACGTTATATTGTTAATTCAACAAAATTCTGATACATTTTGTTGAATTAACAAAACCATTTTGTTAGCCTAAGTTATTGCAAAGTATTATTACATAAAAATTCATGAATTAATGCATTTATGCCAACCAACAGATTAAAAAATGTAAATAAATCTAATAAAAAAGTATACACCTGTGACAGGATTCGAACCTTAAACCTCACACTCAATGGCCTGACGCTCTAACCACCTGAGCCACTCGAGCTGTGACATAATCTGTTCTTATTTACTACTTAGCCATTTTTTACTCGGCCTCCGTTCAGAACTTAAAACTCAAAAAGTTAGCCCAAATGTGAAATAACTTACTAATTGACGTTGAACGTTTATTTAACGTGAAATAAATATTCTGTGCTATGTGGGTAAACAAAATATTTGGTTGGGAATACCAAATTTTATAACCAAACCCATTTTGTTGATCCAAACCATTGGTTTTGTTGGTTTGACCAATTTATTTGGTTCCCTCAACAAAACGAGGGCAACTAAATAAGTTTTGTTGCCACAACAAAACATTTTTTTCAGTGCAGGAGAATGTAAAAAAAAAAAACGCATGTAGTGCTTAATTGCTTTCTTTTTCAATACGCCTACAATTTAGGCTTTGATTTTATATATCCAAGTTAGACCTATGATCAAACTGGAAACCGTAGGCTATTCACCTAATCTCGTTGGTGTATTTACAACATTTAGACTTGATTTTTACATGGTACCGAACGATAGAGATAATTTTAATGGCAGGTTTTTACGCAATCGTAGCACCAACCAATAAACCCCGTGATTTATACTGATTGAAATGCTGGTTGATAATTCATTGCCGATTGCTTGACTTCTTATTTTAAGCTACAGAAAAACACGTTTACGACTCGATTGGAATAACTTGGAATTTAATATGATATTTTTGTTATACTTTGATTCGGGTCTTGACAATTAATAATACATTTATTTGATTATGTGATAAAAACCTCAGTGTCCTTTAATATTAGCGTAACATTTTTTAACTGTGAATAAAGCAAAGGGTATTTTGAAAATAATAAGCTTTTATGCGAAAATGTTTTGCTTAATCTTTGTTAGGCTAAATTTTAAAATACATTTTAATTTTGATAATACTATAATATTTAATCGCCTAGTGTTAGATCTTACAGGTTGATCAATTATTGAAATTTACTGTGAATTATCATGAAAAGCAACAGTGTAAAACATAACAACAACTAATTGTAAAACATAACAAGTTACAAAAGTCCTATTAGTTTATTATTTTTAAACCTATCTAGGCTAAGTAACAATAGACAGATTGAAATGTTCCTCGCTATACTTTACGAGGTGAAGCACGGCACTTTGCTTCTCAGATATGCAAAACAACCAGTCAGATTTATCCTTTTCCAACTGTGTGAAGCATCCTGTTACCGGTACCTGAATGTCTTGCAGCTAACAATGTAAACATTGTAGGTAACAATCAAATCATTACGCCTCAACAAGGCTGGCTCATTATCAGCAGTGCTTTTTCCTCACCGTCTGACCTTTCCCCGCTGATGTACAATTAATTGCGGCCCAGGGTCGGGTCGAGGAGACCCCATTGATGGACGCCATAGGAGCCCGGCGGAGGCCGGGACATTGGGTCCGAGAGGAGCTAGACACTGCGGGCCCTCCGGAAGTCAAAAGTGTGCGGTGTCAGCGAAATAAATTGATATTTCAACGTTAAATACACGCCTTGATGAAATATTTTTTTAATGATTGGCCGCTATTTCAGTAGTCTTGAAAATGTGTCCGGATGCATGGTCTCTATGGTTGAAGGTCATAGGTTTGACAGGAATAGGACTTTTTTAGGGAAATCTGAGGAAAACAAAATGTCACGGAAACCATGACAAATGAAGTGTACGGTTATAAAAGGGTTACAAATTAAGTATCAATGCTTATACGCTCAACTCATCATACACAGTTAAAAACTATAATAGAATAGAATAATTGAATTAGAATTTTGCCTTAGAGAATAAATTTTGCCAACCTCGTCTATATCTAAGGCTGGTAGTCTTATCTTACGTTAAAACCACTTCCCCATTCTATGGTCGAATTGCTAACTTTGCAAGGACTAACCCGTCGTTTTAAAGGAAAATTTGTTACTCCAAAACTACACAACCTGGCAGCAGTATGTGATACTAGTTGAAAAGATTGTCTGGCAAGCCGTAGCGATCCCTCGTAGAGTTGCTAGAAGGTTGACCGAAGCGGAGGTTACACCTTTGATAAAGCGCTGAACTCGCTTGCCTTGTCACTTTAATTATTGAGAAAAGCGGCAGGATATAGAATACGTATCTCCGAGTCTGCGTTCTGGAGTCATAATAGATTGTTTAAAGCTTTCCTGAGCTAGTTATTGTTTTATTTTAATTCTGTATAACTTATATTGAACAGGGTGAGTTTTTTTTTTTTTAATTCTTTGTAACCGCAACCGCTCGAATTATTTTTAGACTCGGAATGGTTTGTACGAATGAATTATAATACCCTTTTTAGGTAATTTAATAAAAATAAAAATAACCACATGGATACTGCATACCGGACGTCCCAAACAGTGCACTTACAGCCCTTTCAAAATTTACATAATTCATTTTTAACAATAACCAATTGTGTTATTATAGGTAAACCGGTTACGCTTATCGATTTACAGTGATTACAATGTACAGAGTGTACTATAATTGAACTTTCCAGACCGTAAGTCACTATTTAATTTTAAACACAAACCCCCACTTTTTATGACTAAACGTAATTTTAGAGAAAACTTTACAATTTAATTGGTACCCATAGTCCTATAACGGTTCAGGAGATAATGGCGGTTGCAATTTCGGTTTTTTATTCCCAGTAGAATAACTTGAAACAATTTTCAAATGCATTATCTATAAACATTTTTGGTTAAACAAACATGTACCAGGACAAAAATGTCTAAGACTGTCCTTTTAAATATTTTTCCATCATGAATTGTTAGCATTGTCATAAATTATTTAATACTGTATTAAAATAAAATTTACAATGTGGCCAGAGTTGATTAGAAATGAATGGAAAAGTGAAACTAATTACGTGATAATCGATATTTTATGATGGAAAATTATTAAAAATATTATTCTTAGATATTTTTATGCTTGGGGTAGTTCTGTTTAACGTAAAATATTCTGAGATAATGAATGTGAAATTTTCCCCATGTTTTTCTTATGCAGAAAAAAACTAAATTTCAACCACCAGTATCTCCTAAACAGTTAGTATTAGGGATGGAATTTAAATTATAAAATTGTCTGAAAACTAAGTATAGAACCAAAATATTTCATAAAAAGAAAGTGTGTGTATTTAAAATTAGTAACTTCCGGTCTGGATACGTTACGTCTGGTACACCCTGTAAATTGAAATTAGGGTCAATTGACAGAGCGTAACCTTGTTTACTAACGGCATAATTTGTCCTGAGAAAAATTAATTACGGTTTTTAAATTTTAAAAGGGTTGTTTTTTAAATAAAAACAACAATATAAATGAAATTGAATTGAATACAACAATCCCAACCAAATGTCATCCATTTTTAATGATTATTTTATTAACATATGCAGAAATCTTAACATAAACCCGAACTTACAAGAAGCTATACAAATCATGGAAAAGTCTAATTTAAAAACTAGTTTGTTGCTAAATTTTGAAACTGTATTAGAAAGTGAAACAAAACAAATTATAAGCAGTCTTAAAATTAAATGGTCAACTGGATGGGATGAAATTCCGCCAGCCGTAGTAAAAAACTGTTGTGAACAAATATCATCCCCCTTAACTCATTTAATAAACCTGATGTTTGAAACAGCTGAATTCCCAAAATTACTTAAAATTGCTCGAATCGTACCTATTTTTAAAAGTGAAAATCCTAAGCTAATTCAAAATTATAGACCAGTATCTTTATTGCCAACCTTTTCGAAAATATTTGAAGTAGCAATCTATAATCAATTGATAAATTTCTTTCAATCAAATAATATTTTAATATCAAATCAATTTGGATTTCGAAGAGACAAAAATACAACTATGGCAGTAACAAGTTTTATTAATAAAGTGTCGGAATATCTTGACAAGTCCCAAAATACTGCCGGAGTGTTTTGTGATTTGTCAAAAGCTTTTGACTGTGTAAATCATAAACTATTATTGCAAAAATTAGAGTTTTATGGTGTAAAGAAAAAAGCTCTGTCATTAATCAATTCTTACTTAACAAATAGAAGTCAAAGTGTGTCAATAAACAACCTAAATTTCTTAGATAACCAAAGTAATATAAAAAATGGAGTTCCTCAAGGCTCGATTTTAGGTCCACTTTTATTTTTAATTTATATTAATGATTTACCAGTTGTTACCAAAAACTGTGAAGTAATCTTGTATGCTGATGATACCTCTTTATTATGTTCAGACGCTGATATTAACAACTTACAAAACATAATTGATTACAATTTAAATAAGTTAGACGAATGGTTTTCAATAAATGGATTAAAATTGAATCAAAATAAGACACAATTCTTGCAGTTTGTGAATCGTAATACTAAGCAAATCACTTTAACGAATTTTAGTTCAATAAAAACAGTGAAAGATACAAAATTTTTAGGCTTAAAATTGGACAACAACATGAAATGGAAATCTCACATATCATTTCTTCTAAAAAAGTTACATAAAGCATTTTATGCTATTCATTTTTTATCCAATATAACTGATTTAAATACCCAAAAAATGATATATTTTGCTTACTAGATTAACCTATGGAATTGAACTATGGGGAAATTGAGTTGAGAGTAAGCAAATATTTAAATTGCAAAAACAAATTATTAGAGTAATGTGCAAAAAAACATCCAAGGACCCACTGTAAACCATTAATCCAACATCTAAATATACTGCCATTGCCATCTTTATTCATTTTCAAAAGTCTCATGAATATTTTCAATCATAACATAAATATTAAAAATATAAATAATGATCATGAATTTGATTCTAGACATAAATATATTAATTTCCATTTCCCGGCTCATAATACAAGTCTCTTCGAAAATTCTCCATTTTACATAAGTATAAAACTTTTTAATTCTTTACCAAACGAAATTAAAAATATTATTGATGAAAAGAAGATAAAAAAAGAAATCGGAAATTTTCTTCAAAGGGAATGTTTTTATTCATTAAATGAATTCTTAACTTATAAAAATAACCAAGAAAACTAAGAAAGTGTATCATTCATATTTTTTGTATTAAACAAAAAATGAAATGTTAAAATTTAAAAAGATTTTATTGTTTCATTGTTTTGAGGCCATGATTAAAAAAAATAGCATTAGAACTAAAATTTGAAAAAGAAAATTATTGTATTTAAAAACATTGCTCTATGACTAAATTTTGTGTATGCAATAAAGAATTTGTATTTGTATTTGTATTTGGTGCACAGGTTATGATTTGGGACATCCGGCATAGAATGTAATGTAAGGTATACCGAGTTTCCACAAAGAAATTGTGTCATTAAATGTTTTAAATCAAAATATTTTACTAAGGGTTACATCTACACTTGCTTTAAATTTTTTTTCGTTCTGAAAGAAAATCCATTAAAATTTTGTAAATAACAATTAATTTTCATGTTCCACGTTATTCCTTTGCCATGCATCAATGTGAAAACAACATATTTTGCCACACATTACTGGAGTTCAGCCTCAAGAGACTTGGCAACAATGTCATTTTGCCTTTCCTTTAAGATGCAGTAAATAGCAATATTCTCTGAGATATGATAGAACGTTACCTATGCATTTTCACAGTTGGTCGAAATTAATTCAAGTGTCAGTAGTTGTTGATTTTTTCATCGAATTTTATTTAGCTCCTCTTCTTTAAGTAACATCAAGTTCTGACGTGCGTCAAGTTCTAAATAATATGTTATAAGTAGCATAGTAATATCAGTTATAAATAAAAGATTTGACGTTATATGGATTTGGGAGCAATAGACTACAGTTTATAGTTTGTTATGGCCACGCACGAGTGCGGTCTTGACGATAATTAATTTCTTTGGGTTTCGGAGAGACATGGTGTAGCCTACTGTGAAATATTATAGGCTACGTCTTCGGCAAAGATGTATCCACCCTTTTGAGTCTCCAAAATGTCATCAAGAGTGTGGCATAAGGTTGATTTTTATTGATGTGTGCCCATCACAAATGGATGCCACATATAGAGAGCTGTTATAATGAAGTAGCCTAAAACAAGAAAATAAACTTAAGGACAAAATTAGCTTTTTGTACATACAATGTAAAGCCTAACGGCGTATTTTCCTATTTTGTGATTTACAATGGAACCATATGTATCTTCCATGCTTTGCTTGGAACCATTAGGCACACTTGGCAATCCAGTCACAGCTCACTGTGAAAGTCTGACCCCACAACTGATATGCGTCGACCGTCGAACCACTCCAACTCCGACGCCTAATGGATACCTCATAAACTGAGATATACAGTATGTATTGCTAAATTACTCGTCGAGCAATAGCCTTTCATTCACTGCCTATCTTATGCAGATACGATTGCCGGGAAGAGGCAATGAGAAGCACAGGAGTAACCAAACTCATTCAAGATAAATTTTTCATTACAGTAGGAAATTCAACAGGAAATGCTGTAATGTGGATAAAAAAGGATGTGAATCTAAGTTAATCTAACTTTTCGTAAATATCACATGCTACTTTAAGTTGATCTCAAGCTTAACTAACTATGACTTGTGTACAAGTTTCAGAATGAGCTCAAGGTTAACTTTGTGAAATTTTGATTCACTTTAACAAATTCACGTATTTTCAAATTTCTTTTTCTATTTTTAGCGAATTTCTTTATAGGGAATACGCTATTACGGTAGTATTTTATTATTTGAAGCATTTTTAACTTTTCCATACCAAATTCACCAACGGCTTGGGAGTACAGCATAAAAACTCAAGTCCCCACACTCGAGCAGGTAGAAAATATATGGTTAAACTTAAATAGTTTGGTCTATAGGTACGCATGGTGTGTAATTGGTGGGTGTCACGGAATATTTTACTTTATCGTACGTAAATTTCTTTTAATTTTTTTATTTATCAGTTCGATGAAGGCATAAATTTTGAAAAGTTTCGTTATTGGTCATTTTTTAACATTAGTGTATGTAGACAGTGGTACGCCCTATAAATTAGAATTGAACGATTCATAGACATAAAACTGAATGTTTCCAAAATATAAAAAAACCATATCCATTGCAGTTACTTTAAAACTTTAATGATTACTTAGGGATGTTTGCATACGACTACTTGAATCCAAGGGATCCGTAGGAAAACTGTTTATTATACAGTTAAGGGTATGTTTCAACAAGATTATAAAACCCAAACATTCATTGGCGGTGAATAAGCACACAATCAAAATTTAACTCACATCACCACCAAAGAATTTTAAACAAAAACCCACGTGAATCATTTGCTTAGGCTACGCGATAAGTGAAATAACCGACGATAAAATTAATCTGTGCAATAATCCAGTTTGCTTGCATGTTCAATCAGAGGGCGATAGGGCCGCAATGCGCGCACAGTCAGCCGTATGTCGTAACGTGGTGAGTCACGTGACTGTGCATGTGGAGCACAATGCCCCATAAAACATATCAATCTGGTAACTTCTCGCCTCCGGAGCACGGCCTGGCTGTCGTAAATCGCGAGAACGTGTCATACTGTGCCGATCGACGGCGTGAGTCAATAAATGATTGGTAATAAAATACAGTACCAACGTCACAGTGGCGAATTTGCCTCGAAAAATTTTAAATAAAGATTTATTTTCATAAATACGATGTGCATACCATAGTTCAAAACTGAATTTATTTGAATTCGACTCCCTTGCTTATCGATGGGAGCTGTCTCCAATCTTGCATTCATGCACCATCGATAAAATGATAAAACCGCCATGTATGAATATGCCAGCGATACAAATATGTACACTTTTCTAGAAAATAAAGAACTTTACTACTATGTTGACTACTAAAATAACTTCTTTAATTTTTTAAAGCTTGTATTAAAATATCCTTCCGTTTTTATTGTAGTTTTTGACATTTATTTCTTTAAAAAAACTTGGTTACTGCGTAAGTAGGGTTTTTGTATAAAACTATGGAGTCTGTGACGTGAACATGATTTCACATTTTTTCTTGCATTGTGTGGA
Source organism: Neoaliturus tenellus (assembly GCA_030545055.2). NCBI lineage: Eukaryota > Metazoa > Arthropoda > Insecta > Hemiptera > Cicadellidae > Neoaliturus > Neoaliturus tenellus. The sequence goes on from CM061531.1 coordinate 224,142,532, forward strand.
TGGTTTAAAATTTTTATGTCAGGATTATTTCCATAACTAACATCTTTGTATGTTATAATAGTGTCAAAATATATTGCCCATAAACTGTTAAAATGTTAAGGGATTTAATATAATATTCTTTGATCGATTTTTCAGGGATTGATTGTTATTTTGTTTTGCTAGTTTAAATTTTAATCAAGATTTTCTTTTTTGTTGATATTCATACAGACACATCGCAAAGAAAATATGTCAATGAATCAAGAGATAAATCAATATAAGTGTTGACTTGCTACACAATATATATATAGGCCTATATATTTTTCGTAATAAACGTACGAGAGTTAATTTTGGATAAAAACGTTTTTAGATGTTCTTTCTAATTTAAAGCTAAACAACGCAGAAAAAACATTTTTGTCAATACAATTTTTAGAAGTCGGTCAGTCGAACACGAGTGCAGTTTTAATTCATTTCAAATATGCGTTTATTGTATATATAAGGTTTTACATCATGCAATGTTATTAGTCCCTTATACACAGGCAATATTGTATTATAAGAAAATTGTGAATCGAAGATAAAAGACTCAATTTTACAGTCTGTTTATTTGGGTTTTAATGACACGCTGTCTTAAATGAACAATACTTTCCAAAATACATATGGTTTAGATGTACAGTGCAGTAATGTAATATCCAAACCTGACCTTTGATTTTTTTGCGCCTCGTTTTATCGAAGTTAACACCTAAGTATACAAGGAGCGGCCTTGAAGCCAGCTGTATAGACATCAACATCAGCCATACACACGGCAATGTGGAGTACACTCGTGCTGTGAAAAATATACCCCATTACCATGTATTGTGTGATGCTCAAATAGGCTTTCTTCTATTCAAACACTTTGAGAATAGAATAATGGGCATGATTACCTAAATTTCTGGGGAAAAAATGTGATGTTCTGATTCAATCCATGTTTTTATTTAATTTTGAATCAGACTGTAAAATGCACATAGAAAAAATCATTCTTTTACTGAAAATGGACATTGGTATAATAAAGGTTCATACTAATGTCCTCGGCTTAACGAAGCATTCCCTTATTTGTATGATGTTTTTTATTGTGTCGATGCAAGGAACGAATATTCAAGAGGGTTCCAGAGAGTTCCGGGATACGAACCCATGTCAGGTTATTTTGAGTTTTTTATCTGAGTTGTTTATGAACACAACATATGGCAAAAATTGTTTGTTTGTAATCTATCTATATATTAATAGGCAAGCATGTTTCGTTTCCTCCTTTTTTCTCAGCTTGTGTGCAACGTAGGAGAAATCCGCGCATACCGTTAGAAAGGTATAGTGCTGTAGATGAGCAGAATCACGTTTTAATTCACATCGGCCCATAGGGCTACGCCCTATAAGCTTTCAAAGTTTCAATGTTAATCTTATGGGAGAAGGATAATTCATTGAATCATAAGACAGCTGTTGTAATAACAAATGCTAGCAAATAAGGAAGAACAGACGTTTCATTTATAAAATTATTTTCCTCAAGATCTACTGAGTCAATGTATACCAAAATTTTATTGATATACTGGTCAAATTTTGACCAGTGGGCGATCTCTAGTATATATAATTCTGTAAGCGAAATTTCTTGAGCAAAATTGTGAGTGTTATATAAATCGCAGAAAGATGGGAGGGGTCTCAAATTAAAGGTCTCGGTCCCATACACGAGGGAAAACTATCGGCGTGTCCATAACGTTGACAGAAAATGAGAAATCATGTAAAACGTTCTCCATAAGAATAGCATAGGGATTCGTAAAACGTCTGCTTTGTGTACATTAAAACATGTGTTTTGGTTTAATTTTAAAACGAGAGACAGATGATAAAATTTAGTGAAGAAATATTAATAATTAATTGACAAAAAATATACCTAGAGTGGTAATACTATAATAAGACATTTTGTGGCTTTGAGAGACTAAAAATTCTACGTACTAGGTGTTTTAAAAACCTTATAAACTTATACAAATTGCCTGCTGAGGTTTACTATCATAATTTATAGTAATTTAAATTGTTAAAAAATACTTTAACATTTACTATTTTCATAAATGAGCATGTATCCAAATCATGAAAAAACCATTCTGATCGTAATATGGAGGCAATGGGCGATGAATTGTTGTTTAAGAAAGGCCTTCTTTATTTACATCAAAACGTGTTTGGTTTGATTTTAAAACCAATAACATTTTTTTGAGAAGTGTCAAATGATCATATTAAGTGAAGATTATAATATATTAATTAACTTAAAGTGTATCAGTCAACTAAGTGTTGGTATTCTTTTACCTGAATTTTCTCAGAAACTTTTCAGTCATTTCATAGATTGCAGAATTATAGAAGAGAGTTAAGATCAAAGACGTTTGCCCTACATACTACAAAAAAAAAAAAAACGTCAAAAACGTCAAAAACGTTACAACAAAATGGGAAATATATAAGAAAGATATATTTTCTGAAAAGTCCTACTGGACTTAAAGTTCAGTTTAACTTTTAGGTTAGTGATTAAAAAAAAGGCTGCTTTGGTTACACTAAATCAAGTGTTTTTGATTAGGAGGGACGAATATTGACAGTGCACATGATCTACTTAGAGGTGCTGTGTTAAAATTTGGGGACGTAAAAATAACAAAATATGACAGGAGCAAAAACATTCACTCAATTTTAGGACAAGCAAGACAATGAAATTGTTATCACGAAAGTATCAAAAGCTTACTGACCATAAAATGGGTGCTGAGTATCCGTCATGTTTTTTTCTCATGGCCGCTTTTCTATGTTATTAATACGTCGTCATAGCTCAAGGACTATAATTTCTTTCAAAAACACATTTTTAATAGATCAATATAGATTTAATAACAGACAAAACGAAGCATTTACAAATGGGTAGCTTAATAGTAGGCCTACAGGATTTGAAGGCGAATAGCCTATTCAAACGGTATTGTTAAAATATTATATAAATTAAAATAAAAGTTTTCTGGAAACTTTCGTAGTGAAGAACTGGTAATCCGCTTTGGTTCATTCTATTTTAATTTTACGACTAGGGGCTTTTGCCCCTATGAGCCACTAGTTAGTTATATAAACAGCGGTTCTTATTTAAATATTGAAAGAAAATTTGTAATAAAAAAACCTAGATGATAGGCCTATTATAGACTTGCGGCGAGTGAGCGTAACGAACAGTCTCATAGGGTAACAAACGGCAATGCGAACGGCATTGAAGGGCAAAAATTCCCTTAGATTGGCATTCCAAAGCATGCTGGGTAGCAGCTATAGTAACAATATAAATTATAATACAAGTTCAACCTACCTATATGGTCACATACTTAACCAAACGGGTTAAAAAATTATAATTGTGAGTTGTTTGCCATTCCCCTATTACGACGTTGTCTTTATCATGATGAATTACGTTAAAATCAATCGGTTCAACATGAGTTAAAAACTCTAGTCGACAAAATAGATTAGGCGTTCAAGGGCAACTATTTTTCCAAACCAATGATATTTTTTGTAGAGTGGTGTCTTGAATAGTAAATTTAAAAATGTATTAAAACCACGACGTGAATAGATTACTCACCCAATGCATATATTGTATTAGTGCCGACATTTGGAAGATTCGTGTGGAGGTGCTAGACTGGCACAGAAGTTGCTACGATTTATGTTGTAATTATTCAGATGGTTTTGAAGTATCAAACGAAAATTCATAACATGCAGAGTCCTCCGTTATCCTTGATTAAGAAAAGTGGTTGTGGTAGTACTGATTCATGGCGGAAAAAGAAAGGTGAATGTGTACAAATGTTTCCATCCCTGTCGCGGCAATCGTGCTGACGTCACCTTTGGGCTTCAGCTGACACTTTTAACATTGGCTCTTATATAGAGCTAACCGGCAATTATTGCTTTAACTCGATTTCCTCGGTATGTAATAGTCTCAATACGCACAAATAATCGTTAGCTTCATAAAACCAGAATCAAACTATATAAGGTTGATAGACCTTTTATCGCCGCCAAAATAATTTATTTAGCCTAGGCGTAGCCTTAACAAAATAACTCTCCTCAACCCTCTTATGCGAACTAACCCGTTTAAAATCATTTACCTGCTTATATTAAATAAAATATCAGAATAATACACGTCGTTGCTGGTATCTGTGTTAAATAAGGATAACAAATTAAATATAGTATGTTAAACTTTTTGAACACGTTATTGTGCCTTAACAATATAACCCAAAATAACCCATTCATGCGTAGAGTACCATTTCAGTTAAACGCGTTTTCTCATTTATATTAGTTGAAACATTAACGTACTCAAGTTGAGTAACGTTACAAAAAAAGTTGGAATCAATGTTAAATAGCTATTACAATTATATATGTATCATAACGTTAGTGTAGATGGCATAATTCACTTTAAGTAAAAGATTATATATAAATAGAGTTTTCGAAGTAGCCGTATGAAACACATATGATCATGAAGTCACCTTAGGAAAGTTAGGCTGGAAAAGAACTCCTTCCGGGATTGGTTGTTGTTTTTTGTTTTTAAATTCCCGGAGTAGGGCCAGTTTCCTTTTCAGTCCCTACTATTAGCAAGATTCGCCTTCACGTTAGAAGATGTTGAGGATGCTGAACCCTTATATCCCATCCTTCCGTATTTTCAAAATTTCCACAAACATTCAAGCAGTGCCTGTAGACAGTTTAATCTTTCAAGCAAAGCTCACAACTAATACCTAATCGCTTATTATTGTTCGTCCAATGAACCATAACCGTTTCTCCTAGCGAATAATGTGCAACGCTTATGTCATAGCGGGGAGGTGTATTTATAAACATGACACATGCTCACGTCTCACACAAGACCTACCATAAACTATCAGCAGAAACACGCCGGGCGGAGGGGATTGTGGGTATTCCCAAGAACGCTGCGTGGGCCTCCACTTTCCCTGCCTACACTTTGATATTAACTTGTTTAATTACGACTCGTTTATTGCGTTTGCGCACTTTCTTCTGACAATGCGAATCTTGAGCGCATGCGCTCTAAAGTGGTTTATGGCGGAACGTGATAAGAATCGCTGCAAAGCTGATTTCACTTTGAGAACGCTGTAAATTTTGGAGCTTGTGTAAACTGTGATAACTGATATTGCTGTGTCGAAAGAGCTGACGTGGAAGCAAATTATATTATGGAGTCCTTAATTGTTTCAGTGCCCAATTTTAAATTTCGATATTAAAGTTCCACATGCCTATTAATTTGGTATGTTGATATAGTACTTTATTTTTGTTTCATTAAAAATTATCATTTTACTGCAAAACCATAAATTTTATCACAGTTGCAGAATAATTTTTGCCTATGTAATTTATTTCTAGAACATAATATGAACATTAACATAGAACATAATATTATTTTGAAAATATTTGTAAAATGTGTTTGGAAAATTAAACTTTTGTGGTTTGTGTTATATAAAAATAAAGGACTAGGTACTTCTTTAATTTGGTTTACTTTCCCTTATTATCCTTTGGATTAAAAAGTGATTTTATATTTTTCTATTACGAATTTCCGTAACCAAGTATTGGGGTTGGTTATACTGTATGACTTCGAAGTAAAGAAAAATAAAATTTTCATCACTCCTTATCGAAAGTAGCTATTTTTTATTGTAGCTGATATCAAAGAAAATAACTAATACCCAAACTCTAATTTGGAGCAAGGAAAAACTATCAGCTGATTTTCCCCCTTTCTAAAATTTACTTTCCCTTCAATCAGTTCTCCATTTCCCCACTACGGGCACCATTGTTCCTTTACCTTTTATTTTTGTAATTTAAATCATCTATTTTCAACGTTTAACAATCTAAATGTAAACAGAAATATACATTCAGAAATATACTAAATGTAAACAGAAATAAGATAACAAATTATTATTATTATTTTTTCATAAACGTGCTGATTTACACACAGTTTAAAATCGTTCCACCCAAATAAACACATTTCCATTCAAACTTAAATAATATTGTCGTCGATATGTAAAATCCAATTAAAAACCGTTTAGGTTAATGACGTTAAAGGTTATGGAGAAATTTCTATCAGTCAGCCAACTATCATATACTGATCGGAATGAGGACTGACGAGAATACAAAGTAATTTATATCACCCAAAATTCCCGGGCCATCCTTTCCATTGAAAAATAATGTAAATCTGGATTCTATTTATAATTTTTGATTATTCACAAAATTGTGACATTGTTAGGAAATTTTTTAGGAGGGTATCAAAGGAAGTTGAGTTAGGCCTACTTCCAAATGTTTCTCAATACCTTGTGTAACAATAATTTTCGTGTGATTTGAAAATACTGCATGACTTAGACATAACTATCAAAGAGGATGTTTTTAGAGATGTCATTTTTAACCTGATAAGTTGTTTTGAATTGCATCCTTCTTTAGTTTATATGCCTCATAATATCTCCAACCCCAATAACTAACCTAATTTCAAAACGTTTCAAACATCCTTTCGAGTATCAGAATTTGCATGAATAAAATCCAGCTTTGGTGTTTTCCCCCGTTATATTTTCTCTGAATAAACCTGTTCTGTCAATGGTTCTGTTTCCACACGTCGAATCATGAAATGTGTTTGAAATTCTTCGAAGCGTGACTTTTTGAAAATGGTATGCATAATTATGCGAATCAAGTTTAGCTTCAGTTTCCGAGAAGCCCTTGAGCCTTGCCGAGCCCTTCGCTCACCTTCACAGTTCAATTGGCCAACAGACCGTCTAGTCTTGTCGTCATAAGCTTGCTGCAAGCTCTCTGTTAGCTCATCCGCACATTTCTTGGTTGGCGTCAATGGCCAATTAAAATCAAACAAACATGATTGCGCTTAATTTGGCTCCGTACGGTATATTTTATCTACAATACACTTTTCGAACAATTTAGGCCTACAGAAATTTTAAGTATGTTTATTTTGGGTCTTTATTGTTTTAATGCATTACATAACTCAATATAGTAAAATATATCTTTTCATTTCATATAAAATCACCCATCTCCATAAGTACAACTGTATTTTGTCTAAAATAGAGGCCAACAATAAATTTTATTATTAATTACTAGTTTCCATAGAGATTATCCAAAAATCAATCAGTAACATTTTGAACATATTAGAAACTAAAAATTGAAAACTGAATTAATAAATAATTTAGCCTTCAAATTCTTAGGTTCTAATTTATTTAAGTTTTTAATGGCACATACACAATTTTGGGGGATCCTCCAAACTACAGCGATGATACGGGAACTTACGATAAAGGTACATACTATAATAAAGTCTCTAGGGGGAAAACTCATAACATTTAGAACTATACTTTATATTTTGCAAATTAAAGTCAGACTTATGGTTTAATTAACACCCACGATAACATACGTCATAACTTAATGTCAAAAATACGGATCACAATTAATTTCACACATAATATATTAGGATACGTTATACTCCCAATGTAATAAAAAAAAAAATAACTGAATACCGCAATCGGCGCTCTAGTGCAGAATTCGGACAAGTGTTCGGAACAGGAAATAACTGGAGTAGCGGCGAATATTCCGTTAGACACTTGGATTTGTCATGCAAACAAAGGCTTTGAGTTTACCTTTCACTCGTCCGCTCTTCCCATGCCATGCATACGCGGCGCTCTGGCAGCGGCGCGCCGGTGTCATAGGCAACGGTCATGATCGCTGTTCATTCTTTTTTAATATTAAGTTATTTTTATAAGTAATCCCTTGCATATGAGGATGAACAGACAACCCTACATTGATTTACACATTTTTTATAAAATAAAATACATTCACACAATGCTTACACCAACTAAAATCTGCATTAGGCTCGTGCTCATTTGGTTAGCCCTTGGAAGTCGTATAATAAATAGCACGTTAGTATATCAACATAACCTTTGTCTGAGAACTGTTGGTTTACTATCTTACTTATGACATTTGCTTCCTTTTGCAGTCTACAGCTAATCGTTCATTAATTTATAATTTTACTTTTGGACTGGATCTTTAATTTTCAGTTTTACAACTTATATTATTATTATTACTCAGTAAAATAATCTTTTTTGTTATCAGCCCATACAAAATCTAGATTTCTAGTATTCGTCTGTTATTTATTTATTTTTTATGCATTTTGTAAAATAACAAATTGCATTTTTAGTTGTAAACATCAGTAGTAGAAAAGTAATAGATTTAAAACCCTTACTTTATGCCTGAGGTTAACATCAAACAACTCAAGCACTACCTAAAGCCTACGATGCATTTTTTATGGGGAATTTAATTACAGTTCATTAGTGTATTCATGTAAAGAATGACTTTAACAACGAAAAGACATTTACAAATTACGCAAAAAATGTAGGTACTCTGAAAGTTTGGAGTTGATCTGCATCTTGCTTCGAAAGTTATCGTTCACCATTGAAATCGGGTTTTATAAATACACTGAGGCACCATCACGCATGAATTATAATTTCACTCCTATTGTCCCCTTTGATCCGTTCATCCAACAAGTCCATCAACAAGGGGAAAACGGAAGAGAGGTACATCTTTAATAACCCCAGTGTTACCAATAGTCATGAACATCAGCTGAGTTCGTCTTGTTATAATCGTAAGTGGTGGAGGTGAATTGTTGCTATTTTGCTAAAGTTTTAGCTGCTAAGATGCATCCTAGACTCAGTGCATTCCGTTGTGCTGTTTTCTTAACCGAGCAACAAATTGATCACATCGCCACTTTAATTTATATCGTGGCAGTCGCTTTATTATGACTTAGAGCTTTTATCATGTGAAGCAAATAGAACTGACTACATAAATGCCACTTCCCAACGTAAGTTCCCAACGTAGCATTACTATATTTGAAGTGTGCTGATGTGAAGACTATAATAATCTTTTATTCTTCTTCAGTTGCCTTACTGTCAACAATCACAACTCTACATTTTAAAGTTAGAAGTTCTAAACTGTAACAATCATATCATCAACATTTCATAATTTTTCAGACATCACACATGTTTTCACTCATGTGATATTTTAAGTACATAACCAGCAAGTTCGCCTTGTTTTGCTCAGTTGGCAATTGCCGCCCTCGGCTCGCGGCTGGTTATATCGACTTGTTATGGGACCAGTTGGCAGGAATGCTGCAATTACCTGATCAGATTTGCACGCAGTAGCTTTCTATGCCTACAGTAACAGCCACAGCGGTGGTGGTCGCACCCCTGGCCCGGCCTCTGCCATACCGCGCCCTCCGCTTCGGCCTACTTCCACTATTGGCTTGGGTGCAGAATGCTCTTGTGATTGTATCGTCAGTGATTTTATTTGGCTATTTAAATATCGAGTTGCTTGATTTATGGTGAGATGTGAACTCTGCTGCAAATCCATACTTTACAGATGTTTTCAAACATTTTTTTAAAGTTTTTAGAAATCTTTCTTGTCATTTTAAAACATCAAACCACCCTCGCAACTCTAATGATTACTTTCAACCAACCAATTGTATTTTCAAGTTGAATTATAGTGGTGGGTGGAGGGTTCTTGTTTTTAAAATAATCTCTCAATCAACCTTGCCCAGTTTCCTTATTTTTTCTGTACCAAAAAACTTGTTTGAGAATCAATTCAAAAGAATGAAGATGTGATGTTAATCGTTCACTTCACAGTGAAATGTGTTTGAAATGAAAGACAGAACATTAATAAGACCAATTTTAGGACTGACTGCTGTCATTAAGTAAAAAATCCACTAGTGTACAAGAACCTAAACGAAGATGGGGGTTAAAAAAAATTCCAAGCGTTAGACACTATCCACCTGTTTGGCACATTCATTGTTACATTGATCACAAAACTCATGGTGGAACCAAAAATAAAAACATAATAAAGACAAATAGTTATGCATCCCAAACTCTCAACCCAAAACTTGTTACCAACTGCCCGATCATTGTACTACCAAGAAAGACTTGCAACTTCTCACATAAATCTCGAATCCAACTACTGCATCTATTTATGCTCGAACCTACTTCAACCGTTATGATTATGGCGAAAATCTTAGCCAAATAAGAACAGACATTTCCCGGAGGAAAGTTGAAATTACAGTGTGGTCCGCAGATACTCTCCCTGCCTTGTAGAGGCCGGTGGCTAGAGCTTGCTGCACGTTGCAGTCACCAGTTATTAACCTCATTCGTTATTTATAGCCCGACCTTGACCAAGACAAACCCTCCTGATGAGGGAATGGCATTATGGCCAGCTTGCATCTTTGCTGAGTCCATTGTTGGAAAACGCAATTAAATATGCTTTCAGAACTCTGAAAAGACGTTATTTTAACAAAATTAGACATGTTGTAGATTCAAAAAATACGAAAAAAAAAGAATTGAGCACCTTGTGCTTAATCTTCTTCATAGGACTTTGCAGAAAACTTCATAAACGTAACAATTACTGATGAATTATGTGCGCTTCCCTATTACATTACAACAATAACAATATTGCATCAGAGAAAAAGCTGGTGATAAATAAATAAGACGGCATATAGCATAGACTATGATGTGCAGTCAATATCTTAAACTTAGCCAAACCTGGGACTGTTGTTAAGCAAGTAGAACAACTCTGATGCGGTGGGAAAGAATAATTTGCAACAATTGAAACTAGGCCACACATTCACTCGCGAAACCAACCGTGGTGGCAAAACATACGTGCCCTCGCACCTGAATGAACTTCGAACTGTGATACGGTATAAGAGTTACTGATTTTAATTAAACAACCTCCGTTATGTATTAACATAGTAAAATCATATAAACAACTGTAATATGTTTTCGATACTGTGAAAGTACAGGAATAGCATATAAGTTTTCATGGAACAATTTTTTCAAGGGAAGAAATCAGCAGTGCTGGCAATAAACCAACTCTTGTAAAGGAAAATTAAATTGATTACCGGTGGAAAGGAGGATCATAATGCTCGTGATCTGTAGTAGTTGTAAATAAATCATATCCTATTTCCATTAATTTTTTCGTAAATACTACTTTGGATGGAAAGTGCTCCTGCAAAGCCATATTTCCGAATAAGTGCTAGCATACCTTAAGGAAATATTGCGCTCCGATGTTTTAACTAAGAAATTATGCTATTTTACCAATGATATTTGTTAATTAATTATTGATTTCATTCGTGACACGAAGCAACGAGAGGTTGCCTAGAAACTAGTTTGTGCTACCACGCTTCTCTTAGTCATTGACATTTACGTTCGTTAAGTCCAGACCTTCCAACCACGGTCATGAACACCATTATCCGTTGATTAGGTGATTTCTCTTGAATTTAGGAACTCAACTGTTTATGTGGCTGAAGGATAAGGATCGTGACAACCTAAAGTTGACATTTTACGTGGTTAATCATCATTAGTTACCTCCTCCAGTCTCGGGGCATTTATAACATTCCAAAAGTATGCAGGATCAGACAAAGCAGATAGATTAATAATGTTTTGTTTCGGTTAAAGATACGAAATCTCTCTATAAAAGATAAGCCTTAGACTAAACAGAATTTGTAGTTTTGTAATTAGCTCATACTCACCGGCTATCTTATCTTCATATCACCAATTTTCAAAATTTATAGACGATGTATTTCTTTCCTGCTGAAATTTCAGTGGCCAAGAAGAAAGTAAATGAATTTCATTCATCAAAACTTCTGATGCTGAAGCTGTTAAAATGCCTAAAATTAACGTTTAGTTTGTTAATTAGCGTTAGGCTTTGGCCCCTCGTAAACGTCGGGTTTTTGTTTGATTTACAAACTTTCCATCCATAACTTAGAACTGCAAATTTTTCGTGTGAACACAGTTAGTTTCAGAAATGACATCACGGTTAGTTTAAAATTCTAAAAGACATTACTTCCTGGCAATTTTCATTAAGCCTCTTCTAGTTTTTCTTTCGTATTAGAAATTTAAATTTGTTTTCGGACTCAACGGACGTTGTCTTTTTGTCCTTGGAGACAAGGAAATCAAGCCAAACTTGAACCAGCACATTGAAAATTGTTAATTTATAGTCTACTTGAATTACAGTTAATTGTTTGAAAAGTACCTTAAACAATGCTGTTATTTAATTATATTATTTTTCATTTTGATAGATTGATTAGCCTCCGGATTACTGTTGAATACTTAAAGTGGTGTAAATACCTGCATCAAGTAATCCAAGAGTTGCAAAATACGAATAGTTTCGACTCCTCAGAATGGAGTCAACATCAGGCAGTACAAGGAGGATCTTCATGTGAAGATTTTCCACGCTTACATCACTGTAAGGTGTACTTTTCAGTCTCCCAAAATTAGTACTCTTTACGATTAGACTTAGAACTAAGCGACGAATGAGTAAACTACGTTTTCTTGAAGCTTTAAATCTTGAACAGATATTTTAAAGCTTTTTTAACTATATGATTTATAGCCAATGTACCTTATATCCCTTTGGAAAACCCCACGGTAATAAGAAACCCATCACTTAAAAAATTTAAATGTTTAAGGAATATTGTGCTAAAACCTCTTTCCTGAATTGAATCTTCCAAATCATAACTCTTCTATCTTATCTATTATAAATTACAATCTTGGACAGCAATTACTATTTTACTCCATTTTTACTCCACTACAGATTTTCTTACTTAAGTTTATATATTGCCTTCGAACTAAGTGCCATGTTACTTCTTTCTGGTAATTTCTCCTATCTATATCAACTGACTATGTTTAAATGGATCTTCTAACTGAAGTTATTCTTACCTTAACAATCGCATTCGCTCTATCTACATTGTAACCAGAGTCTCTTCTCTGTTATTTATTGAACTTGTAAAACGTAGGATACTACCATGGAACAGAGTTTACTTTGCAACCAGATTAGGTTGGATTACGATTGGTTAAGTTAGGTTAGGTAATAATTAGGTTAGGTTAGGATTAGGATAATTTGGTTAGGTTAGGATTCGGTTGGATCAGGTTATGTTATGTTAGGTTTAGGCACAGAAAAAAAACGTTTCCTTTTTCTGTGGTTTAGGTTAGGTTAGGATTAGGTTTGGTTAGGATTAGTTTAGATTAGCAAAGTTAGGTTAGGTTACGTTTCGGTACATTCGAGATCATAGTTAGGTTAGGTACCTTAGAAGAATGTAAACGTACATTCTAATGAAGTTGACACAATCCCTGCCAGCTTGATCTCTTCTCCAGTCGCGGCGATATTCGTGATGCTCGCTCGTGATCGTCGCCCAATCACGCCGAGGAGGATACGCAGAAGAGTTATGCAACCCAGGAGTTTGCTGCAATTACATCAATTTTCCCCAAACGCCGTGGTTGCCATTATTAGCCACACGTCACGACACAGCCTGTCTCTGTGACCGTGAAATGTTCCTTGCAGCTATTGTTTGTTAATGTTGTCTTGTAGTGCTGACATTTAACTAGATTCATGTTGAAGTGCCTATCGGAATTATATAGTGGGGACGTCGGAGCTTTATTGTTAACGAGTTAGGTGAGCTATTGGCATGATCCGCAATGTGAGACCTGTGCCCCAGGATCTCCACTGAAGTTCATAATACAGGGTGCGGCAAAAAAACCGACCTATTTTCTTTCGCGCACCGCTCAGCGACAGAACATCTGAGAAAGGTGGGGGTAGGCTTGTTGGAACGCAAATTTTATGCCATTTTAGTAGTTATGGAGTAGCAGTCGCTTGAACAATGCTAGTTGCTTATCAAGACGTATTTCAATATTGGTGGTTCAATCATTGATACTCAGCGGCAGTTTCGTGCATTCTTTCAATCAGGTCAAAATTTAGAATTCCGAATCCTAGCACAATTATGCAGTGGGTTACTAACTTAAGATCAACTTTTTTTTGAGTTGAAAACGAAGCCAACATAAATATCCAAGGTCAGCGCGGACGCCAGAGAACAAGGATGGAGTCCTTGCTGCTGTGTGGAAAACAGTCCTCGCCGGCCCGTTAGAAAACAAGCTAGTGATTTGCTCTTGTCTACGCCAGAAGAATTTTGTTAAGGGGGCGGTCTACCCCAGCCAAAACAACAACAATGCTGAATGCCGCTCGCGGCCGTAGCGCTAGGCGAGTTTGATGGCTGCAGAGGTTTACGGGGATCGTGTTTTAAAATTAACCAATTAAGATAGAGTTTGGCTGTTAACTTTTTCTAAAAGTAGAAAATATTATCTAGTCGGCTATCTTTTTAGAATTTTTAAATAAAATTTCTAATTTCAGTAATAACTGTCCAAAATCATCTGTTTTTAGTTTTGTAAATGCAGAGGTTTACGGGGATCGTGTTTTAAAACTAACCACTTAAGATAGAGATTGCCTGTTAAATTTTTTTTAAAGTAGAAAAAAAGATCTAATCGGCTATCTTTTTAGAATTTTAAAATAAAATTTATATTTTCAGCTATAACTGTCTAAAATCATCTGTTTTTATAGATTTTTAACTGAAATTTTCTATTGGTTGTAATGAACTAATTACAAAAGTGTAACAGAGGAAAATTAGTACCGATATTCTTCTTTAATATGACACCTTATTTATAGCTCTAGGCTTTATTTGACAGAAGATAACACGATTCTAAAAACCCCTTGCATTTGGGTGCGCGCCAGGGGTAGACCGCCCCCTTAAGATAATTGAACTATGTACACTAAATGAATGCTATTAAGGGATAGTATTCCAAAACCAACACATTGTTGTGGACACCCCGGGAATCGAACCGGTGACATTTTGAACCAGAGTCCAAGACGCCAACCGGTAGGCCAGCGAAATGCCTTGAACATGGCTGACCATTCGGTTTGACAAATTTTGTGGTTCGATCTTAATCCCCATCCACACCAATCAATTGGCTATTGTTCAGCAATTAAAGCCCACTGACTATTCAAAGCAAAAGATTTTCGACAAGCAAATGATTGATTTAATGCTGATAAAGAAATGTTAATGTTTACTGACGAGAAGCACACAATACGCCCCGAGAACAAAAGCGTGTTATTAAACATGCTTAATGTAAACATGTAGGTTAGGCGACCACTACTCAATGACTACTGAAATGGCATAAAATTTGCTTTAAAATAAGCCCACCCCCACCAACCTCAGACGTCCTGTCGCTAAATGGTGCATAAAAGAAAATAGGTCGGTTTTTTTGCTGCACCCTGTACAACCTTCATAGCCACTCTCTGTAAACATTTGCTTAGTACAAATCCACTTTCTGTTGACATTTGGACAATTTTCTTGAAAAGATAAAAACCCATTTAAAGATTGCATTTAGGCCTAATTGGTAAAGACAAATCGTTGTAATATGAAGATCTAACATTTAGATTGATTTTTGTTTACTCTGCCTGATGCTAAATATTTTCATATTTTTGTTTCCAGGTAAGTTTCAATTCTAGAGAACAGGGCGGTGGTATGTAACTTGCATGAAGTAGTTTTAAATGTGACAATCTCCATGTGTGTGTTTTTTATTTAATTTATTTATTTTCTTATCTTGTATGTTGACAAATAGAAAACATTATGTTGCATAGTGTATACTAACTCAACTAATGTCTTAAAGTAAAATATAAGGTTCTTATAGTGACATTAAAAATGATTGAATTAAAAATTATTTCGTCATAAGTTTACGTAATAATTCACTTAGCCTACAAACCCTGATCAATTTCCCCCACATATCGTCTTCGTTAATTCATGAACGACAATAAAATTAGCAGTAATTAATTGGAATGTCAACCAATTAAGTAGAAGTATGCGGTGATTTTCACGACGTGGTTGCAACTGTTACGTAATTCATGAAGAAACTGTTACATCCAGGAAGCTGGAACGGTTGCAGTTATCGTAGCCTTCGAGTGGCTAGTCGCTGAAGGTTCGCGATCATGTGGGTTGTGTTGTGTATGTTGTCGAGGGGTGGGGCGGATGACTGTCGACTTCATCAACAGCCAACTCATCGTTTATGTATATCTCAGTGTTTTACACGTCTTGTGTTTTAATATTTCACGCTTTAATATGATTTTTTCCTTAAACGCTTAACGTCTAGTGCGAGAACTTTTAAGTCCCTTATTTACTTCTCGTCATCCTATAACGTATTGTCTTGGGTTTTCTTATTTTAGTCTTTGATTGGTTTCAGTTTCGTAATATAGTAGCTCGACTTGCAGTTATTAAGTTTTTTCATTGACTTTGTACGTTTGGTTCCTTATTGATTTATAATTACGTTTCTCGTCTTCTGCTTACGATTCAGCGTTTAGTTTGTTTTGTTTTTGTTTTCAAATTTTAGTCTTTACATTTTTTCTATTTTCTTAAGTGATTGGCTAACTTCATTGGGAATTGATTTCATCATCTACAGTATTTCTTTATTGCTTTTAAAATAGAAGTTACAATATTTTTACATTGATTTTCGCCCTAAGTACATAACACAGCTTATACATAAGCTCACATTTTTTACTATGCCAAATACAGTTTGAAATACAAGAGCAAGAATCAGTCAAGGTACCGGTAACAATAATTAAACGTACTATTCATGTTTAGTCACTTTGTCCTTTAATAATCTGTACTTCCATGTACTTTAGTAGGCCCAGTAGAGGCCTATTACAATGGTAAACGAGTCGGTTAGCTGATGTTCAGGAATAATTATTGTTATTAAAACATATTAAAAGAGATCCTTGTAGCAAGGTAGTTCGTATCTGGCTAGATGGACTGTGTGGTGTGGCGTATACATTAATTAACGACCAGTTAATAACAGCTGATCGTGTTTTCGACGACATAATTGCTTGAACAGTGGTTAGCCCTGACGAGATTGATTGGTTCATTAAAATCGTCAGAATACGTTGTTTTAATTTGCAATGTTTAAAACTCTAGATTTATTTAGTGATAGGAAATGTTTGTGCCCTCCTTGACAGTGAATTCATCAGTCGTAATTAAATTCCCAAATCGATTGTTCTTAGTTTCAGGTATACATTTAGCTTTAAAAATATGTTCACTAACCTATTTGAGATTATTGATAACTTACATCGTTACGGAACATTAATCTTTGGTTTTTGTAATTTACGTACTATAACGTCGTTTCGTATTTTATCTTTTATCCCAAGGTCACAATACCTCTATTATCACAAAAAGTTTACAAGCCATATTAGTATAAACAACATGGTAAATGTTAATCTATCTATACTTATTTAATGCGCTAAGTGTTTTTTGTGCTGAGAACTCCGCCTACAATTCTTTCCCGATTTTCAAGTTTTTGTTGTCGTTGGATAGGACTTGGTCTGTAGTTGTTTCCGCCAAAAATTGATGAGAATCGGACTTAAAATAAGGTCGCTATCAACAAATTAAATTTGAAATTTTCCCATCATAATAACATTGAGGTTGGTTTGAGTTTTTTAAACATCTGTTAACGTACAGCTGTAGTTTTTTGTGATAATTAATATTCACAATATTGGATTGGTCGGAAGTCATTGATTTATAACTAAATGTAACTTTTGTATTGTATCAAAATAAATTGCTCGATGTCGAGCAACACGTGCACTACTAGTTCTCTGTTAATTCCATTTGGCCCGTTTCCACCCGAGGTGCGTTGCTTGTTCAAAGACATGTAGAATCCGTTCAATAATTTGAAGTACTACCTTCAAGTATTAACTTTAAAAATAGCCTATACAAATTATAAAAAAACTTTCAATGACTATCCAAAAAATAATAAATGGTTGAAAAAAATATTTATATTGCAATAAACTGAAACTCAGGTATGAAATGGACGGGAATCGAAATCTTATCTTAAGTTTAAAACTAAGACAACTGGCAGCCGAATTCAAGACCATGGATAAGCAGATCAAACGATATATGGGTAGGCAATGTTTAGGCAGACAAACTCCTACAGAAAGGTCCACAGTTGTGTCTAAAGGTTAACGACGACATGTCTCGTGCCGACAGAGTGACTGTGGCGGTAACTGTGTCGCTTGTCGCTTGTCGTTTGTCGGCTGTCGCCGCCCTCGCCTAGACATTCCAGGTCGCAGGCGCAGGCAAGGACGAGGCTGAGGTTTCCTATTGTCTGCCTATCAGGCAATGTGTGCAATACCTTTGTATGTACATCGGGACACAGGTTACTGACATGTTTTGAAACACAGTGTCATCATCACTAATATTGTTGTATCTTGTCGGTGAAAGTGTTATTATTAGTTAAATTAAAAACGCAGTGGTTGAATGTAAGAAAGGAACATTTTATTAAATATTACCGTACTAACTTAAACGCACATGATACAGCAACAGCACATTCCAATATTAAAACACACACTACAATAGCAGGCTCAGCCATCCAGATTTAGTAAGATAAAGAAGAAGAACATTATAGATTGTGAGGCGGTACTATAACAATATACTATAACAATGATTAAATTTATTTCTTAACACCACCCCTTAAATTTATATCATGTTAAACAAACAAAACATTTTCGGCTATACAATAAAAAAAAAATTACTAGGCCCCTAATAACATGTTTAACTAGGCCTATACTATACATTTACATACAGTCAATTTAGGCCCTAAATTAGTTAGGCCTATTGCAAACAATCCCAAAATCTTGTACACACTTTTCATGTTTCAGTTTAGTTAGGGGCTTGGTTAGAACATCTGCTAACATTTCTTCGGAAGGTAGATACTTAATACAAACAATACCTGACTCAACATGTTGTCTCAAGAAGTGATACCTAATATCTATGTGTTTGGATCTAGCATTAGTTACAAAATTTTTTGTCAACTGGATAGCGCCTTTGTTATCACAATATACAAAAAATGGGTTCAAGGTGCTCTTAGGATCAATTTCTGAGATTAACTGTCTTAACCATAACAATTCTTGAACTGTAAATGACAAAGCCATATACTCAGCCTCACAAGTTGACAATGCTACTGTTCTCTGTTTTTTACTGAACCAAGATATTAAACTACCAGAACATTTGAACAAACAACCTGTAACAGAATATCGATCATTTATTTTGTTCCCCCAATCTGCGTCACAATAGGCTACTAAATTTTGATCCTTTTCCCTTGAAAATTCTAATTTAAAATCAACAGATCCTTTTAAATATCTAAGAATTCTTTTGACTGCTAGCCAATGTACCTTTCTGTAAGAGTTGTTAAATCTACTTAATAAATTAGTTGCAAAAGAAATGTCTGGTCTTGTTATTTGTGACAAGTACAATAAGCTACCAATAGCTTCTTGGTATGGAACACTCACCATGTCCGTTTCTTCATCACTCACTGTGGTAAAGTCCAATCCTGGATCAACTGGTGTACTGACTGGTTTCGCTTCGCTCATGCCAAATTTTTGAAGTACTTTCTTGGTGTAGTCTTCTTGAGAGATCCATATTTTTCCCTCTTCTCTATCTCGAGTGATGGTCATGCCGAGGCAACGGTTAACAGGTCCAAGATCTTTCATCTCAAAGTGAGTCTTAAGTGTTCTCTTCGTCTTTTCCATGGATTTCTTATTGTTTGAGAAGAAAAGCATGTCATCGACATATAGGGCAATAATTTGTAGGTTATTTTCATGTCTAGAATAATAAACACATGGGTCAGCTTTGGATCTTGTAAAGTTCAGTTTGGATAACACTTCATCTATTTTTCTGTTCCAATTTCTTCCAGCTTGCTTTAGTCCATAGATGGCTTTTTTCAATTTCCAAACATTTCCATCTTTTGAAGTAGCGATTTCTTTAGGTGGTATGACATAAATATCCTCATGAAGGTCTCCATATAAGTAAGCCGTTGTCACATCCATGTGATCTATTTCCAAATCTTCTCTGGCTGCTAACGATAGCAAATAACGTATGGATGAATATTTAACAACTGGTGAGAACGTTTCGTCATAATTTATCCCTTTGATCTGGCTACACCCTTTGATTACTAGTCTTGCTTTGAAGGTTTCTTCTTGACTTTCATTTGCCGGTTTTATTTTTAATACCCATTTTGTTTTCAGCGGCTTCACGCCTTTAGGTAGGCTAGTCTCTTCAAAGGTTTTGTTTTTTATCAGTGAGTGTATTTCTCTGTCGATACTTTGTTGCCACTGTTTTGATTTTTCACTGCTTAGAGCATCTTCTATAGTAATCTCTGAATCATGTTCACATTGTTCGGAATAATAAATTACATGATCAGGCCAAGTCTTTGGTTTCTTCGGTCTAGTAGATCGTCGTGGTTGCTCTCTTTGTTGCTCTTCATCTTCAAAACCAAGGAAATCTTCATTATCAGTAGCTTCATCTTCATTTGGGAGATGATTTTCAGCACGGAATTCATTTTCATCGACTTCGTCTTCACTTGACTCAATTTGCATAGGTAGGCTTATGTTGTTATCCTGATCTTGTTTGTTTGGCTTAAGTTCATCAGAATCCTCTTCATTTTTATTTTCCAAAAACACTACATCCCTGCTGATCGTAATTTTGTTGGTCTTAGGGTCGATGAGTCGATATCCCTTTGTGGATGCGCAATAGCCTACAAAAATAAATTTTTGTGACTTTGGGTCCCACTTCTTCCTTTGAGTCTTCGGTATCTGGACCATGGCTTGACATCCAAAAATTCTTAGGTGAGCTAGACTGGGTTTTCTCCCATGCCATATTTCGTAAGGGGTTTTTTCACCAAGGATTGCTGATGGTGAGCGATTCGTTAGATATACTGCTGTAGAAATAGCCTCAGCCCAATATATTTTAGGGAGACTTGCATCAAATAACATTGTTCGAGCCTTTTCCACTAAAGTCCTGTTGGCGCGCTCCGCAACACCATTCTGTTGGGGTGAGTAGGGCACTGTACATTGATGGACAATTCCTTCAGCAGAAAGATAGTCTTTCATTTCTCGGTTGACATATTCACCACCATTATCTGATCTTATTTTCTTGATTTTTGCTCCTGTTTGTTTCTCCACCATTGCTTTGAAATTTTTAAACGTTTTCGTCACCTCAGATTTTTCTCTAAGAAAATAGACAAACATGATTCTTGAAAAATCGTCAATAAATGTCATGAAATATCTTCGTCCACCGACTGATGCAGTTTCCATGGGTCCGCAGAGATCTGTATGTACTAGGTCTAGAATATTTCTTGAGTACCTTTTGCTTCGTTTAAAAGGTAAACGAGTCTGTTTTCCCATTATGCATAGCTCACATGGGTCTTCCACTACGATATTTTCATCTAAGCCTGAAGACATTTTTGACAGCTTGAGCATACTTTTTCTGTTCAGATGGCCTAGTCTGCGATGCCATAAAAATCCTTTCTTTTCAGAATAAAAACAGTTTTTTATTTCTGTCGTATTCATACAATAAATCCCATTCTTCAGTTGAGCTGTTGCTATTAAATCTCCTGTCTCATTGTTGTGAACATAACCTCCAGTTTTGTCAAAGGTTACTGTGTGTCCCTTTTTCACTATTTTACTCACTGAAAGTAGGTTAACTGCAGAGTTCGGTATGTGAAAAACATCATTGGCTTCAACATCTACAATTTCACTACCGTTATACAACTTAAGGTCTACACTGCCAGAAATATTTCCAACTAGGTCAGAGCCGTCTGCTGAAACTATTGTGCAGCTGTTTGTTTTTGTATTACTTAGCTTATTTACATCGTTTGTGATGTGCGTGGATGCACATGAATCTAAATACCACAAACCTTCATCTCGAGTACGGTGCTGATTATTTAGGCCTACAGCTAAAAAAGCATTTTTCTTTCCAACATCATGGCTATTTCCATGTTTTGATTCATTAGGCCTACTTTTATTTGGCCTATCTGTAGACCTAGGCCTAGATTCATTAGGTCTGTATCTGCTATTTTGGTTAGACCTATTTGTATTACCTGCCTGAGGACAGTTCTTTGCTATGTGATTAGGCTTATTGCACCTAAAACATTTTAAAGACATTGCTTTGTTGAACCTTGACTGTTTGTTAGCGTACAGAGCAGATTCACTATTCCAATCCTCAGATTTTACATCTTGGAGGAGTTTTACTTTAATGGAATCGCCAGTGATAGGGGTTCCCGAGTTTTCAAGGGCCATAATCATTGGCTTATAGTGATCGGGCAAACCTGCAAGAAGTAAAGTACCAACCCACTCTTCACTTACTTTAAACTTCATTTCATTTAACTTAAAAGCTGTAGTAATTATTCTATCACAATAATCATCAACGGACTTACATTTTTCGAGCGTTGTTGTTACCAAAGTTTTGAGTAGTCCAACTTTTCTTGTCAGTCCAGAATCTTCAAAAGCCTTTTCTAAAGCATTCCATGCATCTGCAGCCGTGTTAGTGTCTCTTATATGAGAATAGTTTATTTTGTCAACAAACAAAACTATCCTGGAATGAGCCTTTCTGTCCTTTTTCTTCCAGTTATCTGTAATAGGATCCGGTGGAGTCTCTTCTATAACATTCCAAAGATCATCGTGTACCAAGTAGGCTTTCATGGCAAATTTCCATGTTGAGAAGTTTTCCCTTCCCAGTAGTTTTTCAACAGTGGGTAAACTTGAACTAGCACTCATTTTAATCGGTACTATAAACTTTCAGAGGACAAAATTTCACAACCTTAACTACCATGTGCTCAATCTTCTTAGCCTAGGTTAGAATTAAGCGTCGTCACTCCCGGAACGAACGAACTTAACCGCACTGTCTCAAATCTTAACATTCACCGAAAAAGCCCTAACTGGGCCCATAACCACTGAAAGTGTTATTATTAGTTAAATTAAAAACGCAGTGGTTGAATGTAAGAAAGGAACATTTTATTAAATATTACCGTACTAACTTAAACGCACATGATACAGCAACAGCACATTCCAATATTAAAACACACACTACAATAGCAGGCTCAGCCATCCAGATTTAGTAAGATAAAGAAGAAGAACATTATAGATTGTGAGGCGGTACTATAACAATATACTATAACAATGATTAAATTTATTTCTTAACAGTCGGCGTGCAGTAAAATGCCAGACTTCTTTTAAAATTTTGTTTTTGTTTTGAATTTCCACCTTCAAATCCTCTTGGTATTCCATTGAACTTTCGACCAATCATTCTTTGGATTAGTGCAGCTAAAATTTAAACGTTCTGTTACTATCTCAAATCTTAAATAATTTTACGGTTCCTACATTGTTGTTAGGCACGACTAAACTTATTTTGCAGGAGTAAAAGCAGATTCTGGTTTAAATCAGTGGCGGCTTCAGGGGGGGGGGGGCATGGGGGCCATGGCCCCCCCCTCCGAGAATTTTCGGCCAGTAATTTTTGGGGGGCTTAAAAAATAATACGTTATATTTTAGTCACAAACATTATCTATTTTTAATGAAATTTTGACATTGTTTATTTATATTTATCTTTAATTTGTATTAATTGAGATTAATAACAACATCATTACATTTTGAGAAAGTTTTGGAGGTACTTAAATTGCGTGCGCGCGCGGCAGACGACACGGACAACGGGATGAGGGACGAGAAGACTGTGATGAGAATGCCATCAGCTGATCGGGACTGTTGACAGTGGCTTCAGGGGGGGGGCGATCTAGCCATGACCTCTTTCCCCTCAAGAAGTTTTTGCTAGTAAATTTATTGGGAGTTTAAAAATAAAACGTTAAATTGAGTGTTAAAAAATTGCTCGTTGGTTTTAATTTACTTTTGTTATAAGTTATGCAAATTAGGATATTAATATTACAACAATCAAATGGCAACACATAATACAAATGTTAAAAATTAAATTTTTTTAGCTTAATTCTAGACAAAATTTGATTTTTGCTGAGGATGAGGCTATTTATTAACTTATTTTTGGCCCGAAACACTATTAAACGCAAAGTTCAAACAAAATCTACCCGCTTTATTTCAATTTTGTGGAAAATACATCGTCATATAGACACTCCTCGTAATAAGATTTGCGCGCAGCAGACGACACGGGCAAAGCGACGAGAAGGACAGTATTTTATTGGTGGTATTATTGATTATTGTGAAGGTAGGTCATCGTCTGGTCAAGATTGTTGAATAGTCATAGCCATAGCCTTCTTTATGGAACAGTATTTTTTAAAGATTGTTTTAATAGCAGTACGGTATTTCAAACAGTTTTAATTTTGTAGCCTATTAAGTGCTGAGAATAAAGTTTGAGCTGTGATCATTTAGAATTGATGGAATAGGCCAACCGTAGGCGTAGGCCTACTTTTGTTTTACTATGGGGTAGATCGTGAAGCTACATATGTCGGATTTCACTTGGAAACCAAAGGGACTAAAGCCGTATTAGAGGGGAAAAATAAATTTCAAATCTCGATTTTATCAAAATAATACCTGATAGGGGAGAGCTCAAAGTCAGAGTTATTTTCGATAGTCATTACGACATTGGCCCAAGGGGTTTTTTTTACCGCTAAGTGCATTTAACAAATTAACACCTATCTGATTTATTATTGAAACGGTTTTTTTTATAAAACACAAAATGACAATAATACTTTAACCATTTACTTTATTTTTAAATCTGTTTAGTTCTACTGCTTAAGAAAAGCATGTAAAATCATGAGTCTCGACATTATAACTCCAACTGACTGCAGTTATTTGCGTGATGTGTACTTGGTTTCTGCTGCAACCTCCCAGACTGTCCAAATACAGAAACAGGAATGAAAATATCCCATTTGATTTACATTAAAAAAATTCCCTTGAAAACTAGTTATGTATGTATGAAGATACATAATCACTCAAACCTTAAAATTAACAATTGTTCGACTGGATTTTAGTAAATCTTTATAAAAAACAGTGACCGTTTTGAGAAATTCAGAGAGACTAGGAGTATTCCTGTCAATTTGTGTCTTCTTCCATAGGCTCTCATCCCTATATCCCTTTCATCTGGGAAAATAATACTAGGCCTATTTATAATGGAAAATAATAACACCAACAGTGATCAGCAATTTATACTAACCCCCCCCCCGTCCCCATTTCCTACCCTCCTCCCTTCACGATACCCACGGTCACCCCCCCCCCCCTCCCGCGCAGGAGGCAATGGCCACCCCCCCGAAAATCGGCTCTGGAGCCGCCACTGGTTTAAATAAGATGGATCTTGCTACCATTGCCTATTTAAGCTACTTAAGTGTAAAAAACCAGAAACAATTAATTATACCCAAAGGCTAACTCATCCTCTCGCAGGTTCCTTTCTTTGAAACTCGTTGACGTTTTTTAAGCATTGCTTATTTGTATTTGATTGGGAATACATATACTTTTTGGTGACTTTCAAACTGATGGTGAATTTCTTTTAGACTTTCCGACCGTCTTATTTCGTGCCGGACACAGTATTTAAACAATTAATCGGTTATAAGAGACAGACGAAAACTCCATCCAGTGCCGTCCTTAGGGTGGAGCGAGTGGAGCGGCCGCTCCAGGCCTCGCGCTGAGGAGGGCCTCGCGCCGTGAGGCCTTGCCCGCTAAAAAGTTAGTTGCATAAACGTGTAGGTTGAATAAAAATGATATAATAATGAACAGATACGTACCTAAAATATCGGTTTGATTACCCGCGCAATATGTTCAATAATTATGATTTAAAAACCTACGAACGCGATTCTTATTAGTACGCAATAGGTAAAAGTAGCGACCAAAAGGATGCAAACGCAAAACATCGTCTGATAGCGGCGGCCGGCGGGCGGGGTGATGGGACCCAAGCCTCGCGGCCGCCGAGCCATGCTTGCAGAAGCCACACCATGCATGACCGACTTTGCCTATCTCTAGGCGTTTTTCAATGGTTTGTCTGTATGTGATTTTTTAATTGATCCATTATATCTTTGAAATTATTTAAGGCACGGAATTAAAACTTGGCACAACTGTTAAGTGCGTTAAGGCACAAATGCAAATGAATTTGGACATTTCTAACATTTATGGTTGCAAAATGGCGGCCATTTAAAATTTTCAAAGCTAAATATTTTTAACACTGCAAACAAAAAAGTTGAAACTAAGTTTGGTTTGTAATGATCAAACGAGAAACAACAGATTAATATAAGTTTTTACATTTTTTAAATCATAAAGATTTACATAGGCCTAAGTTTACAAGCGAAACCCATGTTTTCTCAAAATTAGATTTTAATTTCTCCTCTATCCATTGTTTTATCTTAACAATCTTAGTATTTTACTCCGGTAATTAAATCATGCAATTTTTTTTAAGTTTGCAAAAGTTTGTAAAATTTACAGCTTTTAAAAATATTTAGCTTTGAACATTTTTAATTACCGCCATCTTGAAACTTGGAACGGTAAATGTTAGAAATGTCAAATTTCACTTGCATTTGCGACTTAATACAGGGTGTCTCTGAACTCTCTACCTTCCTTAAGGTAGCAAAGTTTATGTTCTTATATGTGTTTTTTGTAAAATTCACTTTAAAATCCAACGATGTCATGAAAATTGGTTCATAAATAAGCGAGATAGAGCGATATAACTGAGGCTAGTCACGGTCGGACCGCTTCCCCGGGAGCAGTTTTGGTATGAAATCCATTGTTGAGCTGGCGCCGCAACCGCGCTTTTTGCGCGGCAACTCGCTCATTTGCGTGACTATTTGTATTAAAATCACTACTTTTTAAATATGATATTTTGGCTTGTCTTTGATCCAGGAATAATACCTGAAAAATAGGGTAGAGAGGGTAGAGGGCTAGAGGGTAGAGTTCAGGGAGACCCTGTAATTAATAGTTGTGCCAAGTTTCACTTCTGTAACTCAAATAATTTCAAAGATATAGATGTCTAATCCCCTAATGGATTGATTATATAGACAGTCGGAAAACGTCTAGACATAACTTAGACACATGCTGTTGTATGTTCCATACCCCACAACCCCCCAGCAATCACCGCTAAATAAGGCCTCGCAAAACTATTTTGCTCCAGGCCTCGCATTTCCTAAGAACGGCTCTGACTCCATCAAAACTAAAAAGGCTTTTCGTGGTTATCTTTTGCCATTTATTGGAAACCGAACTATGAAAGGGTCCCTTTACGACACGCAGGGTCATTTCAATAGTTCTCATAATTCTTTCATGGCGTACAGATACAATACTAATTTTAAAAATCCCAAATCATCAAAGTCTATATGAAGGATCCAGTATGTTTTTTATAACGCCATTTCCAACATCGATCCTAAGTGTATCCAATCGGCGAGTGGACAATGGAGAGTTAGCCAAGCCAAAGTCAACACCCGCTGCTGCACCAAGGCCTGCGACTTGCCCAAGTTCAGGGTACTTCCGGTCACTTCCGGTCCTGCAGCCTTGCTGCAGTAGGACCAACATCTCCCCGTGCCAACGGTGCCAACCTGACAAGGCTAAATAACACCGGCCCTATCAGCGTACGTAAACACGGGACTCGCACTCGCACTCTCGCTAGTCATCTATTCTAGACCCATTCTTCTACATCAATAAATACTGTAGTTACGTACTTAATTGTTTGTATAGTTTCAATTGCTACTTAATACATCAGTACTAAACTTTTTTAATTACTAGTGTACACGCTGTTCGTAACCGAACAATTTAGTTAGGATATTGATAAAAGAAGTTGCATATACTTTTAATAACTGTATTTAAGTTCTCTTAAAGTTGCTACAAATGTTACGTTTCTCTCTGAATCAATTTAATTACATCCGACCAACTAAATTGTGATTACCAGTAATCACCTAAATTTACACTTATTTACAGCTGTAAATTAACAGTTATTTAAAATGCTCAACCAAATCTCTATGTTATTCTTAACGGTGTAATTTCAAATTTAAATGATGGATAACAACTCTATTTTGAGTCCAATCCCCATAATTTTTCCACCGAAGATCATTGGGGACTTAGGTGGGATATCCAGGGGTGCGAGCTCGTCGAGAAGTATGAGATATCAAACACAATCACCATAAAAACACAATTTGTATTGTTCGATTTAAGACTCAAAAGTTAGCATATTTAATTTATCGAACAAGTGCCCTTTTAATGGTTTATGTTACAGCTCATACAATTGTAAAAATATGCAGTATTATTTCAAAGATATCGGCGCGCGCCGTAACCCGGCACCCCCGTCATACGCCCGTGTACAAGACCAAGCCCTAACCAACGAAACCCGGTTGAGGAGTACCAATCACAAAAAAACCCCCTGGCGTATGTACAGATTATATAGAAAACCTGGTCCATCTTACTGATTAAAATATTTACTGGATAGACGACCGCTCACAGTCCTCGCCTCATTGTTTGAAGTTTAGGCCTACCAGTTCGACCTTCTGCAGTTTCTGTTGTGAACCCAGTTGTCATTAGGATATTAGTGACGTTATCATATGAGAGGGCTACGTCAGACAGGCAGTCAAAAGATAAGGGGTTTGGCCGAACTAACAGAAACATTAACAAATAATGCCGCTGTCTACAGTACAACTAACTATACATAATCAAAGAACCTTCAAATGGTTAATCTATTAGATAAATTGCTAAAGACTGGTATACTCATGGTGAAATTTGCAAAATACCTGTGACATAGTAGTATTGATTCTAATACACATTTTATTGGACATAAATGTTTTTCTAGTATGATATTTCTGATAAATTGTTTAATTAGCCTATACCATGCACCAGCATTTGCGTGCATTTTTCTCCAAGAAACCATCCTCGAACTGTCCAAAAATCTGAAACAAATATATTACATATTTTTTTGCGATTACCTTTGACAATTCTTCTTACCTTCTGATTTCTTTATTACCTTTGACGGGAGCCTCAGCAGTAAATCTCAATCAACTTTCTTATTATTTTTCATTAGGTTTATGTTTACGACTCTGATACTGATACTTTATTACTTCGTTAGGTGAAAGATAAAGGTTGAACGACAAGTCATGAAAATCAAAGTAATCAAAGCGATCACAACTAATTAGACTGGAGATTTGAAATTCAACCAAACGTCAATTGACGTGGATCATCTGTATGATCTGTTTCAATTACAAACAAAATTATAACTGAATCATGTGTTCTTCCTGATTTGCAGGCATTTGTTACCACAATAGCTGTCTAATGATTTAATCACGTATCCTTCTTTATTAAGACTAGAGATCGCCTTCTGGTTGAAATTCAACCAACATTTTTTTCAGTTCATCTAGACTGTCGGAACCAAATTAGTTAAAACAACATAACTAAAACATCTGTTCTTCCTGATTTGCAAGCATTTGTTATTACAACAGCTGTCTAATGATTCAGTCAATTATCTTCTTCCATCGAAACTTTGAAAGCCTGTAGGGCGTAGCCCTGTGGGCCGATGTGAATTAAAACACGATTCTGCTCATCTACAGCACAATATACCTTTCTAGCGGTATGCGCAGATTTCTACAATGCACACAAGCTGAGAAAGAAGGAGAAATTTAACATGCTTACCTATTAATATGTAGTTTAACATTGAATCTTTTAAGGCGTACCCCTGGGGGCCGATTCTCATCAATTTTTGTGAAAAAAACTACAGACCAAGCCCTATCCAGCGATACAAAAAAAACTTTAAAATCTGTTGAGGAGTTTCAACCACAAAAAGCCCTTGGCGCAATAAATAAGTATATAGATTTAGATAGATAACTATCTTAGTGGACATTTTTCCATTATCTTAAAAAGTACGGTATGGTACTAATTACTAAAGCTTTCGATGCTTATTTATAAATGTAATTCACTATAAATTCGGTCAGTCATTCAAACTAACAAACAATATACAGTATGGTATGATTCGATACAGTATGGTCAAAAGCCAGAGATATTCCATCAGAGACCAGTAGCTATAGTTGCTGACGACGTTATTAGCGAAGGAAAGGCGATTATAGTTATTTAAGACGGCGTAGGAGTAAATTAGAATTGCAGGAAGCTGAGTGGAAGGAATTAACGTTGTTTCCTTGTAACTAATGGGTTTAATGTGATAATCATAGACTGAACTACAGTAAGAACCTTCCTTGTACCACGTTTTGAATCCTATATAAAAAGTTATCTCAATAATTTGCTAAGAAAAACACATGAATTTCCCCCATATAAATTAGATCCATAATATACCTCTTATGAACTAACGGGACTTCTGAGAACCTCAGAACCCCAGTATATTTGGAATGGAGCTAGGATTTTTTACATCCTCTGTAAGTTAATATGTGTAAGGGCAGCACCGGTAGTGTTATGCCTCCATTTGCCTAATTTATGCACGCGATTTGTGTCCTGCGACATCACGATGAATGCCTAGAGAAAAACTGTTGTAGCTGTTACAACGTTATCATTTTCAAAATTGTGATCAAAATGAAATTTGATCTACATTTTATGAGTTCGAAATTGATTTTCCTCCAGAAATAGATGATCGTTAACTTTTTTTTAGATATCCACGCCAGGAAATTTACTATGGAGAATTACAAACACTTTTTGGGAAAGCGGGCCAAACCCATACATGTTGCATAGTATTGGACATAAGATAAATGACATAAAACAACATTGGTGATGGAAAAACTGCCCGTCCAATGATTCTATACTACTTATCCCCTTATGGCTCAAAACTGTAATACGCGATAAAAGCTCGCTCGACATTAGTTACACAATCAAGTTATTGGTATACCGATTCCCAAGGTTCTTTGGGTATAGTTTCGCTGCCAGACGATATTGTCTCTGGCCGTTGTTTCGAGCAGTAAAACATCAAAACGATTCATCTTGAATTAGTTTTAATATGAGCCGAGTCATTTAAGATTTTATCCTATGGAACGCCAATTTACTCGTAAATATGTCTAGGTTTAAACATTGATAGAATAATGCTCAATAATAATTAGCAATTAGTGTCTCAATAGTCATTCAATCGTGAGCTAACTGGACTGAATATTATTCCAAAACTATTTTCGTGGAAAACACAGTTAAACTATTTTTTTAAATATAAGAATATTTTATTGCATTGCTGGTTTAAATTATATCTATCTTCTTATTTAAGGGTTTCGTCTGTTACGTCCCTTTTTCTCTTGACCTACTGAACCGATTTTTAAGATTGAGGTGTCATTTTAAGGCTTAGGATATACCGCAGTGACGAATCGCAATTAAAAAGGTCATATTGTTTCGGGCTTCGCGTCCCTCGCCTTTGATTTCTTTATAGAGGGCGCTTTAAAATGTTGACCAACTTTTATTGCAAGTTCTTTCGTGAATTGTAATTTAACAGCTGATTACCTGTTAGCATTAGTTAGCAACAAACTATATATACATAGTATATAGTATAGTATACAACTATATATATATAGCATTAGTTGAGTCAACAAAAAATTTAAATACTGCTCTATGAAATCCAAAAGCTTTTTGATAAGCAATCTTCAATTTAATGGTGCTTTCTTTACTAATTGTCAGTCAATTTTTCCTTCAAAGATTTTTCTATTATTTCCAATCAAGTAATGGGCAACGTAATAATTTAGTTTCCATATTAAATCACTTTTACTTTCTTCCAGAGCCTTTAATATCGGAGGTGACATTTAGCCGCACTGATTTTATAGTCCTGTGTGGTGCAGCCCTGATGGACATTTACACTATAATATTTGTGATTGTTTGTTTCTTTTTTTACAACAGGCTGCTCTGTTGAGATTTGTTTATGCTTTGTGCACACTGTATATACAAAAGGTATATTTTATAGTTTCTCGTTTACGTTAGACGATCTTATGTTTTTCTATGGCTGGTACTTTTCTCTTTTGAATCCTGAAAGTATACAAATTATTAAAACTTTGGTACATTTGGAACCACTTAGATATTTTAACATATTACACAGATCAGTGGGAGATATTAGCATCGGCGAGTCCAAAAGTGTATCGCAAAAATGTATGTATGTTGTTTCCTTATCGACATTTAGCACCAAACCTTTCTAATAACGAAGACAACAACAAACATTGCAGTTTCAGTCTTCTTTGTTTTGAAGACAATAGAGCCAAACGACCTGCTTCGTTCTAAAGGGAACTTGCAAATCTTATCTTATCAGTGTAATGAATGTTTGTCTTTCTCACCACCTGCTAAAATTCAAAGAATTTTTTGTTGCATTCTCGGTCATCCGTTAAATTAGTTAAAATGAGATCAAATTAGGGTCTGTCTAATAAATTCAATCTACCTCTAATTACCATTAAGCACACACTATGCTCCAAGAAAGTCTGTTAACTTTAAATAAATATGAACCAAAGCTCGAAAGTAGCTAATCCGTCTAACACCCAAAGTTCTAGCTTCTTCCTTGATGACAGTAGCCTGATGCTCTCAGCCCTCAACAAGCTCGCTGTTTCCTAAGTCACCCAAGGTCTTTAACTTACCAGGTTTCTCCCCCAGGTAGCCTGATGCTCTTAGCGAGCTTGCAAATTTCAAGGTCGTCCAAAGGTCTTACTCACAGTTACGTCATTTTTAATTAGAGGTTTCTATAATCATTCTCTATTTCGAATGAGCCATTACGTTTTATGAAGGTATTAAGTGATTGTTTTGTTTCAAGGCCGCATATCAACTATGTCAAGGAACCGTTTTACCATCTACTGAAACTGAATCGGTGTTTCGTTTGAAGAAGATAACTTGTGTTTTGCTGACTACAATGAAACTCGGCACCAAAACCTGTTATCGCAAAAATTATCGAAGCTATTAATGCTACAATGCAACTCCGCATAAGAGTGGTTTTGCAGTGGGCACAGTTAGTATACCCTTCACAGTCCCGTCTTACCCCTGTATCCCATTTCCCATTTATCCCAGTCCCGTTGCCTTATCTCCTAGCTAACTCTCTCGCCAACCCCCTCGCCACAGGGCAAGGTTCAGCTCCGCCGATGTTCTGGATTACCTTGGTGGATTACCTTTTACCATTGGCGATATATTGTATACTAGATGACCCGACAGACGTTGTCCTGTCGTTAATGTGAATATTAAATGTGAAATAGAATAAATAACAAAAAAAATATATAAAAAAAACTAACTCGTTTATTGTAATGCTTTTTGGTATACAACATTATTAGTCTTGTTTTCTGGCGCATAAATAAATAAGTTTGATGGGTTTCCGACACGGAAACAGGCGACATAGAGTTGGCCATGTGAAAAGCATAGATTTTCCAAATTCATGCCACAAACACTCAACGACTGCCCTTGCGATTTATTTATCGGTATTGCAAATGCAAGTCGTACTGGAAATTGCAACCGCTTAAAGTCAAATATCATTCGGAATCATAGGGATCCGTGGAATCAACACGTCTTCGCCTCTGTACCTCCCTTGTAATATTGTGGCTTCGATGACATTGTTCATTAAACTTTTTACTGTTAGCCGAGTGCCATCACAAAGGCGTGGCTGGTTTATGTTCCTCAACATGATGATTGCCGACCCCACTTTTAATTGAAGATTGTGAGGTGGTAATCCCGTCAATTCAAGTGAATTTAAAAACTCTGTTGGATAATTAACAATATCATCTTGGTTATTAACAGAATCAACAGATTTGTATGTCACCAATCCACTGGGTATCTTATTTTGAATAATTAATATTAATTTCTTTGACACCAACATTTTTTGCAGCTAAAATAACTCGTCCGCTTAACCAAACATGATTCTTGTAATTTTCAACTATGTTTGGAAACACCATCTCGATAAGTTCGTTTGTTGATTTTGTAAAGTTACAAAAATTGGCAGGGAATGTAATGCATCCAGACAATGGGTCAACAGGTATTTTACCATTTCAAATTTCTAGCAATTGTTTGGAAAAGACTTCGCCAGATTGATCGTTCTGTAACTCTACTCGCATGTTATTATTTAATTTGAGTGTTTTGACGTGTTTCCATAAAATGGACGACTTCAAACATGCGTTAATTTCGTCAGCTGGCGTTGACCTTGGAATCACTGGCAAAGTTTGTCTAAAATCTCCTGCTAATACAATCATCGCTCCACCAAATAGATTTTGGTTGTTTCGCAAATCCTGCATCGTGCGGTCTAATGCCTCTAAAGATTTTTTGTGTGCCATCGTACATTCATCCCAAACGATCAATTTGCTTTCCTGCAACACTTCGGCCATCGCAAAATTCCTCGAAAGATTGCACGTTGGAGTTTCAATAGTTTTCATATTCAAAGGCAACTTAAATATTAACTTAAATCTGTTGATTTTTGAACATAAATGCCTTGCAATGTGGACAAACAACGTTCATTGGTC
Source organism: Neoaliturus tenellus (assembly GCA_030545055.2). NCBI lineage: Eukaryota > Metazoa > Arthropoda > Insecta > Hemiptera > Cicadellidae > Neoaliturus > Neoaliturus tenellus. Next base: position 224,176,536 of record CM061531.1, read on the forward strand.
CAATAGTTACGATCTGTAGTAAACTATAAGCAATTACTACGTTATAATTGAAGGCGGCTCAATGAGGATTAAATACATTTCTAGGTCTATCTTGATGTTGGCGATCCCTTTGAATATCATTTTGCACCTCACGTTGACTTATTCGTATATTTCTAGCATGTACAGCATGCCGAGTTCTGCGGCCTAATTTAGCACGTCTGATTGGCGGCATTATAACAAACAAATACGGTAGTTTTCTTTTGTAATTGTGGTTAAAAATTACTTACACATCAAACACCAAAATGTAAACAAATAAACACATGTTTTTTTAACTAATTCAAATCTTAGTGTTTCTTACATATGATCAAACCAAATGGCATTGGAAATTTTCAAATATCAGGTGCTGTCATCTAGCGGATAGATTGTTAAAGGTTTGGGATAAGACTACAGGAGAATGTTGTCTTACAAATCCTTAGGCTATATTAATGATTTATTTGTTAACGAATTATAAAAATAAACCCCTTTTCTCATTTGGGGAAAACCTTTCACCATATACTAAGTATGTTATGTTTCATTAAATGTATTTGATTGATATTTAATCATGATAGTTTCTTTGTAATTGGAAATTATCTCTTTTGTATCTCACAGTTTAGTAAAATCATTTTCCACCAATGTTAATTTAAAGGCATTTTTTACGATTTTTAAAGTCAAATTACTAAATAATGGTTGGGCGGATTAAAAATTTTCTTTCACACAAACCTTCCCCTGGCATTAAGGAACACAACAAAAAAAGAATCGTTCAATTTGGTGCACTCGTTCTCGAGTTATGGAGTCCCGTCAAAAAAAGGGATTGTGATTTATTTATATAGATTAATATTGTGTCCCAAATTTTTATCCCACACGCGGTCACTCGTTCCTTTAGACACAATAAAACACATATAACATACTGATTAAGAAGATTTTTACTTTAAATAAATTCCAGGTAATTAGTTCAAAAATAATATGACTACTTTTAGACTTTTAGGCGTAATGTAAATAAATGTGATATAATAATTTGTGAGAGGGTGTTTATAATATAATAATTTGTTAATTGGCGTATTTAAAATGTGAAAACATAATTAGTCCTAGGTTTGTTACAGTTTTATGCCCTGCAGGAAAATATACATATAAATAATAGATAAAAACGACAACAAATCAAATTTGAACCACTGTAGCTCTATATGAATTCAAAATACGAAAAATCAAAAATCGAATGAAATATCTCGAGTCTTTATCTTTAATTTGAAAATCTCCCATCTTTCTCGGACTTAAAATAGAGGCGAAAAATGAAAGCAGGTGAAACACTGCATGGCGCTCTGAGAGGGGCGGTTTAAACCCCCTCCTAAGAGTGATGTGTTTCCATATACTAGTTTCCATATACTAGTTTCTATATACTAGTTTTGACGTATTGCCTGTTCATGCTTTTGACTCGCAAGTTCCAACTTCTGCCACCTGTTGTTTACTCCTCGCATGACGTCATCAATAGACCATCAAGCAGCAGTCAGCTGTGCCGTGGTTGTTGTGTTGTGACAGTAGTGTAGAAAAGCCACTCCTGGCCCGGAAGTGACGTCACCGGAAGCCACATGCCACGGCACGTGGCTTCCGGTGGGCCAGAAGTGGGGACAATAGATGTCGGGGTGGAGATGGCGAGAGCGTCGGCGGTCGGTTGAGCGAAGAGTGCGCATAAAATAGAAGTTAGTTGAAAATTGAAATTCGTCGGTGTTAGTAAAAACTCTAATAGTTGAACGAAACGAAAAGTTAGTGTAAAACTGAAATTCAACAATCGGGGTGTTAAACTAAATTTGCGCGTAAATTAAAAGTTGGTTCAAAACTGAAATTCAACAACTGGGAGTTGAACTAATTTTGCGCATAAATTAACCGGGGTTGAATTAAAACTTCGCATAAATTAAAAGTTAGTTCAAAATTGTAATTCGACGGTGTTAATAAAAACTCTAATAGTTGGACGAAAATAAAAGACAGTTCAAACATAGCGCAGTCATAACAAGAGAGAGAGAGAGAGAAGGTAGATAGAAGTGTTAAGTTCCGCGGATAGAACGAGAATGAAGAATGAAACATGACGCGTCGAAATATATGCGTGACTGTAGATGTCAGATGGTGAATTAATCAATGGGGGGAGTGGAGATGGCGCTCGGTTGAACTAAAATTGCGCATAAATTAAAAGTTGGTTCAAAACTGAAATTCAACAACTGGGAGTTGAACTAATTTTGCGCATAAATTAACCGGGGTTGAAGTAAAACTAATATATGTTAGTAAAAGTAATATATGTTGTGTCTGCAAAAGTTTCAATTTCAAACATTGCGTATCCATCACAAGAAGTATGTTAGACGTGTAGAAGTGAGAACAAGACAGATGAATAAGATATAACGTCGAGCACGCGAAGGTGATTCAAACAGGACGACATGTGCTAATGTAAATGAAACTCCAGGTTAGTAGCAATTAGACTTGTATAATGAAGTTGGCGAAACGTATATGTAATGAGTAGGAAGGATGCGAACAACACAAATGCGAGTTAATTAATGGTCGCGGCGTGATGAACAATCTCCTTTTATAACGGTTATCGCGTGAGAAGATCAGTTCCGCATGAGCGCCCAAGTGGAACCTTCCGTGTTCACTCAAGCGGAACCCCCCCCCCCCCCGGTGACTAATCATGCGGAACCCCCCCCCCCCCGGTGACTAATCATGCGGAACCCCCCCCCCCCGGTGACTAATCATGCGGAACCCCCCCCCCATAAAAAATGGAGATTAAATCCCCCCCCCCGGTGGTCACTCAAGCGGAACCCCGCCGGGTCGATGACCGGTCAATGGCCGGTCACGACCGGTTGCTAACCCCATCTAATTACCACACTTCACATCCCATGCCAGCCGTGAACTACTATTGTTTGAATGAAACAGAATTAAACATGGCGGCCACCATGGAAAATTCTAACCTCAAACCTTGGTTTTACGTCACGGCGCATGCGCCGCTCCCACTCCTTCGTTTCATTTTTATGCTGCTATAACTTGTACTGGAGTGAGCCAACTTCACGCTACGGCGCCTAGTCCTGTATTACTCACTTTAGCGCTACTGCGAATGCGCCTAGTCTGTATTACTCACTTTAGCGCTCCTGCGAATGCAACGAGTTCTCCGGATCGGAATCACTCCTCGCTATTGCGCATGCGCCGAGTCCTGTATTACTCAATTTAGCTCTACTGTGCACGGAAAGTTCTAACCTCAAACCTTGGATTTTACGTCGCTGCGCATGCGCCACCCCCACTCCTTCGTTTCATTTTTACACTGCTGCGAACTGGAGTTGATTGAAGACCGTACTGGAGTGAAACAATTCCCCCACCACTGCATTAATTACCCCCACCACTCGAAAACCCGAGGAGCGATACGAGCCCGATTTTCGCGTCAGTCGTCAACGAGTTTTCATAGCGAAAAGTCGTTGGCGACTCGGTAAGAGGTTCAAATATATAGTAGGCCTATATATATTTGAACTTCTTATACTACGTTGCGTTCTTTAATGCAATGTGGTATGTGTGTGTGTGTGTGTGTGTAAATATTAGTTGTAAGTTGCACTTAATTTAAGAATTAATTTGCGCATTGCGATGTTAGTTATAAGTTGTGTTTAGCGTTAAAGGTGTATTAATTTTAAGAATAATGATGGTATTTGGTTGTGTTGAATTATTTGATATTTAATAATGATGTGTTGTTAGTTTTAAGTGTTGGTATTTATAATTAATGTTGTTGTTTTGCCTTTCAGCTAGATGATAGGGGGTAGATTAACTGTAAATTCAGAAGTTCCGTTGAACTTCACTTAGAAGGGGTGGGACATCCGCACTAGCGGACTAGGTTTTTGAATTTTGTTTAGGAATATGATGGGTGGGATTAGCTTGGGTGGGTGTTAGAGTTGCGTGTCTGCATCAGCTGTTCCAGTTTCCCTTGTAATTAGTGGTTACGCTTTAATGCGGGCCGGGACGTTACGCTTTGATGCGGACGGACCAAACAAAATTGCGTCGATGTCCCTCGCAGAACGCAACTAGTGGGTTGGGAGTGGGAACCGTTAGGCAAACAGGGTGGTGGGAACAGTTACTACTGTTCCCATCACCTTGGTTCTTTATAAGTCTTGAATGACCTTGAACCACTTTCGGAAGGGTCAATGAGACTCAAAGTCTCGTGACCTACTTTTCTGAGGTCGTTGTACAGTTATATGGCCTCTCTGACTTGCATTGTTTGCCGGTGTAGCTTCATATAGCGTGCAAAGAATGGTTCCTAATGAAATCTCATCAGCATTCAAAGACAGAGACTGTTGTTTTGCAAGTTAATTAGTCTTGAAATAATGAAGTAGGAAACGTATATGTAATGAGTAGGAAAGATGTGAACACCGCAAATGCGAGTTAATTAGTGGTCGCGGCGTGATGAACATTTGTCTTCATTATCACACAACGACTATCTCGTGAGAATATCAGTTCCGCATGAGCACCCAAGTGGAACCCCCCGTGACTAATGAAGCGAAACCCCCCCCCCCCGGGACTAATGAAGCGGAACCCCCCCCCCCCCCCCGACTAATGAAGCGGAACCCCCCCCCCTGGAAAATTAAAATGCCTATAACTCGATAATGGATTGACGGATTAGGACAAGCGATACATCATTGAAAAGGTCTATGTAAGACGAACATTTTAGTAAAAGAAGAATTTAGTTACTTTATTTCAGTCAAAAGTTATGCGAATTATTTGAAATAAACACCCCCTCTCTTTCCTTCCCTCCCACCTTCCCCCACTTAACGGCTGTTAACCCCTCTCATTAGCATACCGTTATAAAAGACGCAGCGACCACGGCTAGATTTTCATTCTGATTCCAGACGTTACGCTGCAAGCTGCGAACAGAACTACCACGATGTCATCCCTGCCTACTACAACTTCCACTACAGAATGTTCTTCTATTACAAGTTTAACTTCTACTTCTACTACGGCTTCGACTCCAGTCAAGAAAACTCTTCGCTTGAAAAATGCTTCCGACTGGTATAAGAAGCAACTAGACTCGAAACCTTCAACTTCTGGAGCTCTTCTTCCGCTCACTATGACTACTATATTTGGCAGCATATTTTCACCGCCTCTACCTTCAAACGACTCCACACCATCTCAACAACAATCACCGCCGCCATCAAACAACATGCCGCCACCGCAAACAGTTCTTCATAAAGACCACACCTATTCAAAAAATAAATCCTCTAAGCCTGCTCCTAAACCTGCTCCTTCAGAGCGCTTTCAATTATTAAAAGAAAAGCGCCGTAGGGCATTTAGCCTTCCCACTACTTGCCCTGAAGTGCTGACTAGGGGAATTAAGAAAGGATCAGCTTGTGGGAGGAAATGTGTTAAGAACGAACGTTTCTGCCGTGTACATGTCGTGAAACATCTTTCCGAACCACAACTGACAGAAACCCCCACTGTTGAATACCAATCCGAAATTATTGCTGTGAAAGGAAATAGGATTAAGAGAAGTTGTCTTTATTTTTTTGAAAGTGTTATTGACAACGAACACATTTTGGCAAATTGTAACGGCAAAAAATATAATATTAAAGTTATTGAATCCTTGCGTAAAGAAAAATCCGTTTATGAGTTAGACTCTAAAGACTATCTCCTCAGGCATAAAATGGATGGTATTACAAGGTGGGGACGTAAACAGTAAATTCACATAGTTTTTCCAAATTTTGCTTAAAAAAATAATGGGGAGAAACACAATGCGTTAGAGCGTTGTGTTTCTCCCTCATTATTTTTTAACACTCTAAGTCTCGTGACCTACTTTTCTGAGGTCGTTGTGTCCACTCAAGCGGAGATTAAATCCCCCCGAAAATTTAAATGTCTATAACTCGATAATGGATTGACGGATTATGATAAGCGATACATCATTGAAAAGGTCTATGTAAGACGAACATTTTAGTAAAAGAAGAATTTGGTTATCTTATTTTAGTCAAAAGTTATGCGAATTATTTTAAATAAATACCCCCCCCCCCTCACCTTCCTTTTCCCTCACCTCCCGGGTCAATAATCGGTCACGGCCAGCTGTTACCCCTCTCATTAGCATACCGTTATAAAAGCGGAGCGAGCGTTGTTCATTCCTCATTCCGCTTCTACACGCCACTCTTGTTGTTTCGTCTCAGCTGTTTACAATATTACTTGCTTTAAAAATGCCTCCTCGTCTTAATGAAAATTTCAATTCTTCCGAAATTTCTGATGTTTTTGAACAACCTGAAGACACTTTAAATAACGACAGTGACAATGAAGATGATGATGAAGATGATGATGATGATTATAGCGTTGAAATTAGTGAAGAACTGAAAGTTATAGCAATTGATCCACAATTCCCATTCGATACAATAGAAAAATTCATGTCTGAAGCTCATAAATGGTTGGATTCAGGATCTTACGTACGAATCGGCTCTTTTATATTATATGATGATTGTAATTCTTTTCTCGTAACACCAAATGATAGAGACCGCATGCGGCAGTGGGCGCAAACAATGAAGGAGTGCTACGAACAAGATGTGGATGTTGGCGGCTATTTTACAGCGCAAGTGGTTTAATAACCAAATAACCCTTCCCCCACCCTACACCTTATCCCTTCCCAATCCTTATTCCTTCCCCCCTCCCCATTTTTAAAACTCATAAAAGGCGGGCTATGAACCTCCAAGTTTCTAGTCTGTACTTGCACCTTGTGCCGTCAAGATGCTTACCACTTTGTCTTTTAATAGTATTACAGGCACTGAGCAGAAATTCTATAGAAAATTTTGTTCTCTACTTGATAAACCGCAAAAACTACCTCCAAATACTTTCACCTACAAGCTACCTCTGATGGACAAGGATGATGTAAGCAAAATACCATTAGTTCAAGCGAAATTTCTGGAAGAAAAAAATCTTGTTTATGTAAGAGAAGTGTATCATAATGAATATTCAAAAAGATTGGCTTACGAATTCATTAAGGAACATGCAGGACGTGAAAAAGAACAGTATCCAGGACCATTTTATTTATATCTTTTTGAGAATGGAGCTAGTGTAACGGTAGAAATAAGTATCAAATTAATGTAATTCTCCCTATCAAATTTGTGGGGTGAGGGTTTGAAGTAGATTTTCGCATAAATTAAAAGTTAGTTCAAAACTGAAATTCAACAATTGTTGGTCAAACTAAATTTGCACATAAATTAACCGGGGCTGAATTAAAAGTTCGCATATCTTCCTATCAAGTTTATGAAGTTAGAATTTTGTTTTGCTGTAAAGTTATTGAAATAGTATTTGTATAAGGAAAATTCATATTGAAATACATGTTGTAATTTACTCGTAGCGATGTGTACTGTACGAAAGCTGGATTTATAGTGAGTCGGCGCGACAAATGAACTTGTATTTATGCAGATTGTTAAAATGGAATAAAGAGATGATAGTAGCAAAACGCTCGAAGTAGAAAGTGTGAATAATGTTATATAAAGAAATAATAGTTAGACAAGGAAAATATTGAAAATTCAAACTGGTATTAAAAAATATGAACGGACAATCAATTTTGTAGAAGGTTAATATTTTGTTGAAAACGTTTGATTTTCTTGGATAGTGAAGAAGAAGAAGATGAAATAGTGGTAGGGGGACCGTTATAAAAGGAGGAATGTGAGAGCCCATTTCATTTCTCTGCGAAACTTCGAAGAGTAAACATCTCAACATGTATCATTGCGATAAATGTTCGGAATCGTTTCACGATGAAATTCTATTAGACTGTCATAAAGAACTATTTCACAACAACGCAGAAGAAAAACAAGAAAAACAAGAAGAACAAGAAGAACAAGAAGAACAAGAAGAACAAGAAGAACAAGATGAAATAACAGCAACATCTTCAACTACTTCACCGAATCTACAAGTATTTGCTTTACCCGGTAAGGTAGTAATGCATCATAAGATTCAAAATGAAAACTTGAACTTAGAAGAATTTATTAGAGAAGCAAAACCAATCGTAAGTAAAACTTTAAAAGAAGAATTGAAAAGATTGAACTTTCTTAAATTTAGTTTACTACTAGAAGCTATGTTTAAAAATGTACAAGAAGAATTATCACCAAGAGGATTCATAACGAAAAACCGAACTATCATGGAAAGTTCAAACATTGATTCAATAGTAGAGAATTGTATAGAAGAAATATTAACCAAAATTCAGGAACACGAAGGAAGAGGATCGGGATGGAGTCTTTTAAGTATTGAAGGATTAAATATAAGAGTTCACAAACATGGATATGGACTAAGGGGATCTAGTTACATTCCTTTGCCAAAAAGAATTGAAGATACAAAATCTTGTATTAATGTTAGAAACGCAGACAATGAATGTTTTCGTTATGCAATGACAGCTAAATTTGTACCAAATAATGCGTATAGACCTGACCAGGAATATGAAAATCAAAGACATAGGTACAATTTTCAAGGAATTACTTACCCTGTATCACTAGGAGATATATCAAAATTTGAGAAGAAAAATCCCGGTACGTCTATCAATGTTTTTGCATTAGATAGTTCAAACAAAGTGTATCCTTTACGTATTGCAAAAGAAGAGCTACCAGATCATACGGATTTACTACTACTAACGCGAGGAGATGTGTCTCACTATGTGTACATAAAGAAATTCGACTCACTTGTTAATAAGCAGCTTTCTAAAGATCGACACAGAAAGTTAATTTGCAAGAGATGTTTCAATTTTAAACGAGATGGACTACACGGAAGAGAATGGTTACAAGAGCACAAAAGATTGTGTAACAATAATTAAGAAGCAAAGATTACTTTACCTCCGCAAAGCAGAGCATTCGTTTCATTTGAAAAAGTTCATCATCAATATCGTATCCCTTTAGTTGTGTATGCGGATTTTGAATCAACACTTGTTCCAGTTGAAGATGGAAATTTTGAAGCAAGAAAAAGTGTAAAGTATCAAATGCACAAACCAAACAGTTTTTGTTTAATGGTCAAATCAACATTATCAGAAGAACATTTAAACAGATATGGATTAACTTCGAAACCTCTAGTATACCGTGGTGAAAATGCGGAAAAAATATTTCTTGATAATTTATATTCAATAGCTGGAAATGCACAAAGATTATATACAAATATTGTACCAATGAAACCGATGGACGAAGAAGAAGAAATTCAACATGAAAATGCAACTCGCTGTTTCTTGTGCAAAAATGATTTTACTATTGAGAATTATAAAGTTAAAGATCACGACCACCTCACAGGTTATTACAGGGGTGCTTCTTGTAATAAATGCAACTTGAGCTATCGTTTACCACTATTTATCCCTGTGGTTCTGCATAATCTTAGTGGGTACGACGCTCATTTTATAATACCTGAACTAGGAAGAGACGACGGTAAAATCGATGTGTTAGCTGAAACTTCAGAGAAGTTCATAAGTTTTTCCAAAGAAGTTGGAAACCTCAAATTAAGATTCTTGGACTCCTACCGATTTATGCCGTCGAGTTTGTCCAAACTTTCTGAAAACCTAAGGAAACAAGATTTAATCGAAACAAAGAAGATTGTAAACAACGACAAACTGGATCTGGTACTTCGAAAAGGTGTTTTCCCATATGATTACATAGACAGTTTAGAACGATTTAATGAAACATCATTACCTCCAAAAGAAGAATTTAAAAGTAAACTGTACGACATGGATATATCTCAAGATGATTATAATCACGCATGCAAAGTATGGAACGAATTAGGATTTAGAACATTGGGAGAATATTCAGATTTTTATGTTAAACTAGATGTGACTTTATTATGTGATGTGATGGAAGAATTTAGAAATACGTGTTTTGCGGCATATGGATTGGACCCTCTTCATTCGTACACTTCGCCTGGACTAGCGTGGCAAGCCATGTTGAAAGAAACAAATTGTAAAATACAACTTCTTACAGATATAGATATGGTTTTGATGTTAGAGTCAGGAGTTCGAGGAGGATTGACGCAAAGCGTAACACGTCATGTCAGGGCAAACAACAAGTATTTGCCCGATTATGATGCATCAAAACCAACAACATTCCTGGGTTATTTTGATGCAAATAACTTATACGGATGGGCAATGTCGAATCCCCTTCCATATGATAATTTCAAATGGATAGACCCAGAATCAATTGGAAACATAATGGATATACCGAAGCATGGTGAAACAGGTTATATTTTTGACATCGATTTTGAATATCCAGAACATCTTCACGATGAACATTATGATTTACCACTGCTTCCGAAGACCGAAATTCCTCCAACTGGAAGATGGCCGAAATTAATGATGACTTTAACCGACAAGTCTAGATATGTTGGACACTACTGGATGATACAACAGGCCTTAGACTTGGGATTGAGAATTACAAAAATTAATCGAGTACTACAATTCTCTCAATCTTGTTGGTTAAAACCGTACATTGACAACAACACAAGAAGAAGAGCTGCTGCTACATCAAGTTTTCAAAAAGATTTTTTCAAACTAATGAACAACGCAATATTTGGCAAGACTTTGGAAAACAAAAGGAAACATAAGGATATCAAATTGGTAACTGATCCAGTAAAATTACAGAAATTAGTGCAACAACCAAACTTTGGTACATCTGTAATTATTAATGAAAATCTAGTTCTTATTTCCATGAACAAGAAGTCAGTTAAAATGGATCGTCCTTTGTATCTTGGAATGTCAATCTTGGATATTTCTAAAACACACATGTACGAGTTTCATTATAAGAAGATGGTTAACTATTATGGAAGAGAGAACATTGGTATTGCATATATGGATACAGATGCACTAATTTACTGGATTAAAACAAATGACATGTACGAAGATCTACGCACCTTTATATATAAAGATGATTTCGACTTTTCTGATTATCCTAAGGACCATCCAAATTACGACAACGACAGAAACAAGAAAGTATTGGGAAAATTTAAAGATGAAACAAATGGTGTGCCAATGATGGAAATTGTAGCATTGATGTCCAAACTGTATTCGTTTCAACTGTACATAAACGAAAGGAACGAACATCAAGTCACGAAGAAAGCCAAAGGAATAAAAACCTCTTTCCTGAAGAAGAACGTACAGTTTGAACATTATAAAAGATGTTTGTTTGAAAATGTTGAAACAACCGCAACATTTAACACCATAAGAAGCTTCAACCATCGCCTTTTCAGTGTGAAGCAAACCAAATCGGCATTGAGCTATAAGGATGACAAGAGATACATCCTTGAAGACAACATAAGAACTCTGCCATTTGGACATTACTCTCTAAACCCTATCGACCAGTAAACCTATTCTTCGTCCTCTACCTTCTTTCTTTTTTCCTTTCCGTAAAGAAGAGGGGACATGGCAAGCCCAATGCCATGTTCCCTCTTTTTTACACTAATATGAAATGGTCTTGACCTATATTCAAACTATATAAAAGAGAATGAACTGTTGTACGGATCAGTATTTTTACAAGCGGTGTGCAAGCAACACCTGAAGATGGAAAGTGTGAAGGACAAGATTGTAAATGAACTACATAAACCAGCAAGAAGAAGATTTCCAAGAAGAAGTACAATTATTAAGGGAATGAATGATCTGTATCAAGCTGATCTCATTGAAATGATACCGCACAGTAAAGTAAATAAAGGATTTAAATATATTTTAACAATTATAGACTGTTTTACTAAAATAGCTGACGCTTTACCATTGAAGGATAAGACTGGTAAAAGTGTTACAAAAGCTATGGAAACAACGATACAAAGAAATAAATTCAAAATCAAACATCTACAGACCGATGATGGAAAAGAATATTTTAATAAAGACTTTGGAGCTTTAATGAAGAAATATCAAATAAATCATTATTCTACAAATTCTGAAGTTAAAGCTTCAATAATTGAAAGATTCAATAGAACATTAAAAGGAGCGATGTACAAACAATTTTCAAAACGAGGATCATACGTGTGGTATGACATATTACCACAACTTATAAAAGAGTATAACAACAAATATCATCGTACCATCGGAATGAAACCTATCCAGGTAAACAGCGCTAATGCTAAGGTTGTATTACAACGCATCAGAAATAATACAACACCTAAATTGGAAAAGTTGCAACCAAAAAAGTTTAAGGTCAACGATAAAGTTCGTATAAGCAAATACAAAGGTGTATTTAGTAAAAGGTATCTACCAAATTGGACTAATGAAGTATTTACAGTTTATAAAGTGCAACCAACTATACCTGAAACTTACTTATTAAAGGATAACAAGGGTGAATTACTTCAAGGTGGATTCTACGGACATGAATTGTTGAAATCAAATGTCGGTGATGTATATCTTGTTGAGAAGGTTTTACAAAGGAAAAAGGATATGGTTAAAGTCCGGTGGTTGGGATTCGATAAAAGTGAAGACTCTTGGATTCCTTCAAAAGACTTGGTATAGTAATTTAATAGCTCATTGTGTGTTTAACCTTGATACAAGATGGAGATTGTACAACAAAAAGATCGATTTAATATCAATAATATTGATGAATTGACGGTTGACAATGATAGGTTAAATCATGGTAAACATGGTGAATTACTACCAAATACGATAAGATGTTTAATAACTGGTCCTTCAAATTGTGGAAAAACAAATGTTGTTTTTAACCTTATAACTAATCCTAAAGGATTGCGCTTTAACAATATATACATTTTTTCAAAATCATTGCAACAACCGAAATATCAATTATTGGATAAAGTACTTGCAAGTGTACCTGAAGTGAATTTCTACAAGTTTAATGCCAGCGAAACAATTATGCAACCAAATGAAGCAAAACCATTTTCTATTTTTATTTTTGACGATGTGTCTTGTGAAAATCACGACACTATAAGGAATTATTTCGCTATGGGAAGACATCATAATATCGATAGCATTTATATTGGTCAAACATACAGTAAAATTCCAAAACAACTTATAAGAGATAATGCAAATATGTTGATTGTCTTTAAGCAAGATGAAACAAATTTAAAACATATATACAATGATCATGTAAATGCGGATATGTCATTTGAGAAATTTAAAGAAATGTGTGGCAAAGCATGGAATGAGAAATATGGCTTTCTCGTTATTATGAAGGAAGAAGATATTAAAAATGGTAGATATCGTATAGGGTTGGATAAATTTGTATTTATGCGTTGAACTACCGATGCTACATCTAGTTACACGTTGAACTTCACAGTGTAAACATGGTGAATCAAGAAAAACTATTGAAAGAAATAAAATCACTCAGTGATTCTATTAGGAAGAAGAATCGTGCATTGAGGATGGGTTTAAGTGAAAGAGAAGAATTTCTAGAGACTACATTTAAACCTATTACGGAACCTTTAAAACAGATATCAGAAACTATTGGTAAACCTCGTTATGAAGGAGATGTTTTACTACCAGTTTCTAAACAAGAAGTACAAGCATTAAAAAAAGAAGAAGATGATGATTCATATACAAGTGCTAGTGAGCAAGAAGAAACAAAAGAAGAAGAAGAACCAATTGTTGAAAAGGAAGAAGAACAGCCAATACCTGAAGCTGAACAATCTATTCCAAATTTAACTCAATTGAGTAGCGATATATTACAACATGGACCTCTTGGAAGAAAATATATAATGAAAATGCTACATGACATGAAATCAAACCCGAATTTGAGTAGATCACACGTATACGGAGCAAGAATTGATGGGAATGAATTAAAGATCGGCGATTCAAAGCTTGAAATAACACAAGACGATTACATCATTATTGGTGAGCATAAATATAAAGGAACAAAAGGACTTTATGAATTAATTTTTAAAAACATACCACTAAGATATTCATCCAAAGATTTAAGTGTTTTTAAGGAAATTCTACAAAATACTAACGCTCATAAAAGAAACTACTTAAAGGATGCAATGATTAATCGTTCACGTGCAACAAAATATAACATTGTTATAAAAAAGTTGTTTCCTCCACGAAAATTGCCAACATTACGTACTGCACCAGCGGTGAGACAACCACTGAAAAGAAAATCTTTATCACTTATGGATTTATCACTTCTTGAACAACATGGTAAAAAGAGTAAAGGAGATACTTCAACATCTGGCAAAGGATTGATGAAAAATCTATACAATACGAATGTGATTTACTACAACGACATCAATAAATTGGTTGATAGAATGAGACTATTGCATGAAGCCATGGAAGCCGGTCATACAGGTTTAAATAATGAATGGGTAGCTCTGATTGACGAACTCAGGAATCGCGGCATAATCGTATAATTGTCCGCGGATATATAAGAGTTGCAGGCGTATAATGTGTCAGTTCTAACATGAGCGTCGACAAGTTCGGACGATACTCCGCGTTAGGAGTGCAAGTTGGAGAAAACAGAAAAAGAAGTGGATTACCGCAAACACCCGAAGGTGACTATAACATAAATAATAAACGTTTAAAGTTTGTTAAGGATCCAGAAGAAGATGGAGATGCAACAAATTTAAAAACAGTAAAGGAGGAAACATCTACAAGTTTGAAACTCGACAACAACCAACTGTATGATGCAAAATCTCACAGGGTTATTAATGTTGCAAAACCAGTCAACAATGGAGATGTTGTTAATAAAGGCTATTTTCTATCTGCGATGGAATACGCTTTACTGTTGGAAAAGACTAAAAGTGGAAAAAAGTACAATGCTTTAAATTATAAAATAACTAATGTGGCAGATCCAACCGAGGATACAGATACAATCAATAAGCGTTATTTGCATTCTGTAATACCAGAAAAGAAAAAAGATGGATTTTCCTTCTATAAATATACTATAAACGATATTGGATATCCTAAAGAAGAAAGTGATGGTGTTAATATTAAATACATTAAAGATAATTGTATTTTATATAATGGTGCTGTTATTGATTGTCATGGAAAAGTGTTGTCCAATCTGAAAGATGGTTCAACTCCATCGGATGCTGCTACCGTGAGACAAATGAATGAAAGCTTGAAGAAAGGAACATCCGCTTTTGTTAAACAAAATCAGGTGGTGTCAAAGAAAGGTGATGAGTTTATGCAAGGAAGTGAAAAGTTTACCTTACTACAACTACAAAATAACAAGTGGGATGGAAAAAATAAAAGATTGACAAATATAAGTTTAGGCACGGAAGAACATGATGCTGTTATTTTAACACAAGTGCCACAACTATCAGCTACTGGTGTTAACTTTATATGTGGAGGTAGACGATTAACCCATGTAAAATCTGGTAAAGATGATAATGATTGTGTTGTTGTGAAACAAACTATAGTTTTAGATAAAATAAATAACTTATATGATGGAAAAAATAGAAGAATATCTAACATATCAGCAGGAATAGCTCCGAATGATGTTGCTACTATTAATCAAGTTATAGCAACCTCTAATAACGATCCATCTGTGTATACATGTAATGGTAAACGTATCACAAATCTTGATAATCCTACACGTAACAAAGATGCTACTAATGTAGAGTATGTAATGAATCTTGTAGGTAATGTAGTTATTGATATGCATAATCATTTGATTAATGCATCGATGAAACACAATAAAATCGAAGATTCTCAAAGAAACCAATGGATTAAAGATGAAATTATTGATAGATACTAGTAAAACTTATGAATATTTAAGTATGGAATACACCAAAAGGATTCATTATCATAAAGTATTTCATAGAGTGAAGACGTTGGTTACATAAAACAGCATAATGAAGACCGTATCGCTCAGTCGTCGTCAAGACAGCGGCAAGAGAGGACGTGGTTTAACATCAGCTGCATTATCCCTGCTCAGACGGATTCCAATTGGTGCTGTTGTGAATCGAACGATAGACGCTTTACCATACGAATTACATCTGCCCGGAGGTTATCAATATTGTGGACCTGGAACTAAGTTGGCAAAACGTTTAGCAAGAGGAGATCCTGGAATTAATAAATTAGATCAAGCTTGCAAAGAACACGATATAGCATATTCAAAGTATAAAGATTCAACAAATAGATCAATAGCGGATAAAATTCTAGCGGAAAAAGCTTGGCAAAGAGTAAAATCAAGTGACGCAAGTATTGCAGAAAAAGCAGCGGCTTGGGCAGTAACTACAGCCATGAAGACGAAAGCAAAGTTAGGTGCTGGAAGACGTCGCAGAGGAAGACCTGCAAAAGGAAGAAGCGCTCCCAAAAGAGGTGGAAACATTAAAAAAGGACGTCGTAGAACTCGTAAGACAAATGTAAAGAAGACTTCTGTTTGGCAAATGGTAAAAAACGGAGCAGGTTTATACCTAAGACCATACCGTGTGTACTAAATAAAAAGAATCAATTGATAATTCCAAATAAAGCCTTAACAAATCATCAGTTAAATGATTATGTAAAATGTTTGAAAATACCATTTTTTCGAGGAGTTTTTATGAAAGATGCATTACCAACTAAAATATGGGAAAATGAAACTGGAATAGTAAATTTGGATTCCACCTATGGTCCAGGCACTCATTGGGTATGCTATAAAAAGCTCGGACAAACCGTTTACTACTTTGATAGTTTTGGCAATCTGCCACCGCCGAAAGAACTGCAACATTATTTTCGAAACTCCAAAAACATTTTTTACAATTACAAAAGAGAACAACCTAACAACACTGAAATCTGTGGGCATTTATGTTTGGAGTTTCTAGCGAAGAGTGTCAGTCACCTTTAAGATGTCATCGTATACAGTGTCACTGAGTGGAAATTCATCCACATTGAAAAGTACGCTGTTCCCAGCATTGCGTCTATCCAAGGAAAGATTATGGGAAGCGGCATTACTTGATTTAACTACCTACAACTCAATTCCCAATGTTACGGAAGGAAAGAACAATTTACTACATTATTATGAAACTAAGGATGCTTCAGGAAAATACTCAGAATTGAAAATAATTACATTTCCTACTGGAGCTTATGAAATCGATGATATAAACCAATTACTACAAAAACAACTCGGAGAAGAAAAGATCACCGTTAAAGGAAACAATAATACTTTAAAAGCAGAAATAACTTCAAAATATTATATCGATGTCAGCTTGGAAAACTCCATTGGCAGTTTACTTGGATTTACAGATACAAAAAAGAAAATCTTAACTCCTGGAACTACTCATTCAGGTGATACAACTGTTACAATATTGAAAGTCAATAGTATCGATGTAACGTGTAATATTATACACGGATCGTATAGAGAAGGAGTGAATCAGCATATTTTACATACATTTTATCCAACTGTGGCTCCCGGTTTTAAAATTGTTGAGAAGCCACAAAACTTGATATACCTACCGTTAAACACCAGTTTCATTTCAGACATCGTACTGAACATATTGGATCAAGACGGTGTTAGTGTTGACTTTAGAGGAGAAACGATAACTATACGGATACACATCAGAGCGGCAACATAAAAGTCGACATGGGATTATCATTTAAACCGCAACGGAAGAGTCGGGAGCTCAGTAGCTCCTCGACATTGGAAGAGTTAACATCGGACAACATTCGTTTTCTACAGAAGATTGGATTGAAACTTAACAACAATGGATATCCTGGATATATCTCAAGGACCGACATTCGACGAAACACTATGGGAGAAGGAATATCACACGCACAACCCTTACACTTCATCAAAATTAAACAATAACGATGAAATAAGGATTCCCATTCAACAACAAGATATTTACACATTACCGTGTGAAAGTTATTTATACATTGAAGGACGGGTATTAAAATTGGATGGAAAAACTGCTTCAACAGTTCCTTTTATAAATAACCCGATGGCATATCTTTTTGATGAAATAAGATATGAGATATCAGGGGTGACAGTTGATTCGACAAAAAAGGTTGGTATAACAACAACATTGAAAGGATTAACATCATTAACACCGCATGAGAAGAATTCAATAGTCACCGCCGGATGGGTTGCCCCTGATAAAGACACTATAACACCGGATTCCAACGGTCACTTTGATTTTCATGTACCTTTACGATTGCTTTTGGGATTCGCTGAAGATTACAAACGAATAATAATAAATGTCAAACAAGAATTGGTATTACTCAGATCTTCAACTAACAAGGACTTGATACTTGCAGACCCTGCAACTACGGAAGATAAACTGGAATGGCAACTACAATTGGATAAAGTTGTTTGGAGAGTACCTCATGTAAGATTGGCCGATGAACATAGAATCGTATTATTGAGAAAGTTAAAATCTGACCGTGATATTGTGATGCCATTCCGAAGTTGGGAATTCCATGAATATCCTACACTACCTCAGACAGAACGACAAACATGGACCGTCAAGACATCAACTTACTTGGAACGAGCAAGGTACATAATACTCGGTTTTCAAACTAAGCGAAAAGATGTTATCACTGCAAATGCCGGGCAATTTGATCACTGTAAAATAAAGAATTGTAAAGTTTTTCTAAACTCTCAATTCTTTCCGTATGACAATTTGAATGTCATGTTCAGCAAAAAACGTTTTTCCATTTTATACGATATGTATGCAAGATTTCAATCGTCATATTATGGAAAGACTAATACACCACTATTATCACCTGACCAGTATTATTCCAAGGCTCCGATAATTGTAATCGATTGTTCAAAACAAAATGAATCGGTAAAATCATCAAGTGTGGATATAAAAATTGAAATGGAATTTGAACAACCAGTAGCGGATGGAACTTCAGCATACTGTCTAATTCTACATGATAAAATAGTTACTTACACACCGCTGACCGGAATTGTGAAGAATGTACTTTAAAAAGAATTAGTACAACGACTGCAGATTTTTTGAGGTTAGAATTATCTGCTTCAATTTTTGAGGTTAGAATTTCGTTTGTGAAAAACAAGTTGAAAACAAACATTTATGTGATTGTATAAATTTCAAGGATTTCACGAAAAACATAAAAGCGAGAAAATCATGAGTTGAAAGTTCATTTTATCTTCGACCGTCGTATGGGAAACATCGTTCGCAAGATGAGTTCTACTAACGGAGAAGAAAATACACCTCTAATGGATGAGAATAGTTCAGATATAGAAAAACAAGTTGAACGAGAAATGGACGAGTTCCTCAAGTTTAACAAACATAAGAAGAGAGAAGAAGAAAAAGAAGAAGGAGAAGCTGAAAAAGAAGTAAAAAGAAAAAAAGTTGAAGTTAACATTACAACAAATATTTTAACAGAAGTATTTCTTCGAATTTTCTACCCCATTTCTTCATGCATGACGAAAAGTATTTCAGTTGGAATTTTAAAATCATTGGATTATTCACCGATTGTTATTTTAAATCATGGAAATAAAATGGTTACATTCACTGAAACTTCTTGGGAATCATTTATGAAACATTTACATCTTTTGGAATGCTATTTGAGTAACAACACATTTGGAAGAAGAACAAGATTAAGTTTATTGGAATCAAATATTGAAGTTGATATAGTGAAACATCGTGGAGGACAAATGGTTCGCTTCAGAGATTTAACTAGACATGATGTAAAATTACATTTGACTAAAGAAGAATTTTACACTTTAAGTTGTACTACCGGTCCCGTCACCAGATATTTGAAACAACTAATATTTTCAAGTGCAATAATCAAAGACTATCTAATCGATACATTGGACAGACAACCTTTCGTTCCAATTTTATACGGTCCCGTGGATACTTCAATTTTTAATCGAATACCTCAAGAAGTGGATATGTGGAGACAATTGAACAACTATCACACCAACTTTAATATCGACGAAGAAGCGCAAGAAGTTAAAGAAGAACAATCGTGTTTGTAATACAAGTCAGTTGCTGACGAGACTTCATCATGAACAAACGGGTTTCGTTTTCTAATGCGCCACATATAATGGAAGTTAAAAAAGGTATAATTGAATTTCAAGCTTTTCGAGGAAATGATGGAAATTTTATTATAAAAGAATTAGTAATTTTGGATATGAACACATCTGTAGTTTATCATTACTTATTCAAACCTCCATTACCATTCAATAGACTAACAACTAAAGCGAAAGTTACAAACAAATGGTTGTACAAACATTTTCACAACTTAAGATGGGATGAAGGTTTTATTAATTATAACATGATGCCGCACATTATGAATCATTACTGCAAAGAGTTCAAAACTATCTACACAAGAGGATTGGAAAAAGCTAATTGGATACAATCATTTACAAGCAACGAAGTGATAAATGCAATAATAGATAGAGATTTCCAATGCTACTTCAATGAACTTTGTATTTCATCAAAGAGTTTTAAACATCGAAGGTCACAGTGCGCTTTGAAGAATGCTTACCGCTTAAATAATTTCCTTCAACAGAATGGTGGGGGTAATGTCGGTAATAAAAGTGAGAGCGCTACCATGACGCAGCATGAGTATTACTCGAACCTCCGAAGAGACAACATCTCCGACGGACATTATTATTAACAAGAAGATTAACAATAACATCAAGATGGCATCACAGAACTTTCTTCAAAATTTGGTTGATCAATTCAACGCTCATTCTAAATCAACAATCTTACCGACGAAGAAATGTTCTGAACTAAAAGAAGAAAAACATTACATCATACATACAATCAAGAAGATGGACACTTCAATTGGTGATGCTATTAATTGCACATTGAGCGAGGCGCCGTATACAGTTGGTGACGAACCGAAGTTTCAAATCTTCCTACCGAAACGGTTTGTACAACTTCTACAAAATGAAGATCTTCGAGTTATTCAACCTGGCGCACTCTATTTAGTTTCACACGGACCGAGTGGAAACAACTCAACTGAACTAACTATTCATGTAACACCTACTACTAACTAGTTTGTACATAACATTGTAAATATATGTGTTTGTAATGGTTTCTCAATAAAGATGATATAAAACAAAAAAGAAAAATAAAAGAAGCAACATATTGTTATGTCTTTGTACATAGCAATATGTTGCTTTTTTTAAAAATTCCACGGGATGACCTTGACCCACTTTTGTGTGATAATAAAAGTGAAAATCAACTTGTGAAATTCATCAGTCTACGACTACCTTTCGTACCGTACACATCTCACTCTCTATAACTAAATACAAAACTTCAACATGTCCTTAAAGGTCAAGTGTGCATCTTACGATACCAACACCATTACGAGTTTTGAACAACTTGAAGATTTAACCAACGAAATGCGAGTTTTACTTACCGGTGGTTATCACTTAACTGTTGATGTTAGTGCTACTAATGTAAGGATGTTTACTAAAACAAAATACTGCGATGATGAAGTATTTCTTTCTACACAACCTACAACATCTTCATCGCCAACTGGTCAACATAACATCAAGTTCCACAAGTACTACCAATGTTAAATAGCTTTTATCAAATAAAACTAAGGAATCACGTGATCAATGTCAAGTTGATAAAAAGGGTGTGATACTTGGATAACTAATCATTCGCTTCCCAACTCTCGCTGCGTCAACACCTATTTTTAAAGATGTTATACAGAATGATGATTGAACTTGATGGAAAGATCTATGGAAAAGATTACAACACCGTTGAACAAATGACAGAAGATTTAGAAATATTAACCCGAGAAGGATATCAGGCTAAATTAATTTTAAAATTTCCTGAAGTACATCCGCTATCGACTGAAGAACTTATCGCTATGGCTAAAGCGGAGAGAGAGAAAAAGTCTGAAGAAAACAAACAGGAGGGAGAGAAAAAGTCTGAAGAAAACAAACAGAAACAAACTTCTTAAGTATCAATTTTCCTTACATTAGTAAGGTATAATTTTTTAAAACTTCGTTTGGATGACCTTGAAATTATCCCCACCACTTTTTGTAGTACATAAAACTGACTATTCAACACTGTACACTCTTATTCTTTCACTGGACTCAGCAGCGTCAACATGGAAAAACAAAATTACAAGTACGAACCTCGTTACTGTTGTGAACAACAGTGTACAGATTTAGGACCAATGATGGTGGACGGGTTAGCTTGCACTAAGTGTGAATTTTTCGGATCTTGTTACTGCAAGTGCAAAACAAAACAACTACCGCCACCGGAATTGCGAACTTTCAAATTTTACAAATCAAGATATTTTCATACATGCTGTCCTCAAAGATGTTTCAAATTTCATCCTCTCGATCTAGCTTATTGTCAACGCACCAAGTCTCATCAAGATGATTTTTGTACACATATGATAAAAAGATGTAAATACAGATCAGATTGGTATTCAGATCCTGTTGAACCATCGAATGTGTAATTTCAGTTTTACACTCTTTTTTAAAACTTCAATTGGATGACCTTGAGATTTCCCCCCACCATTGGTTTTTTTTTTTAGATTCCCCCCACCATAAGTCTTTTAGATTTCTCCCCACCATTAGTTTAAGTTTTGTATCTTATTGAATCCACCTTTGAATTATTTCACTTCCAACATTCTAACTAACAACATGGGAACACCTTTCGTCAGGTTTCAACATATAATAACTGAGAGGGGAGAAATGGAAGAATTGTTTCAAAACTTGCTCGCTATAATGGATAGATATTATATGAGATGGATCAGAATTGATGTTCAATATTTACGTCCTGGTGAATTATCTTCATCATCACAGAGTGAGGAGGACGAGGCAACTACTACAGCTAAGATATTTGAATTAAAAGACGAAGAAGAAGAACTTAGCTTTTTATTTAATCATAAGCTCGCCGTCAAATAAGCCCCCTCCCTTGGCGGCGTTCCTCATTTACTCGCCAACTCTCCAACGATGAACAACTCTCCATTGGCACGGATGAATTCTAGTTTTGAAATAAACTCTAAAGAAGAGTTACAAGCTATTTTTAATATTTTACAAGAACTTGTAGATAATTATACAACTATCAAAATGAATTTGGAAATAACATACGATTGTCCTATTTGTGATAAGGTTGAAAGTTCAGACGAAGACAGTTTACTAAATCTAACTCCTGCACCATCTGACACTACTGACGGTAATAATGAAGAGCAAAATCTATCCCCCGCCACTTCTTTGTAATTCATCTTTCCCCCCACCACTTTTTTATTTAATTAACATTTCTCGCTTTCACTCCTCATTCCGTCTTCGACTTTTAAACTATCAACATAACTTCTTTTAAAATTTCAAACACTAATACAATCATGATGGATATGATGGATGAAGTTCCCTTTGTAACTAGAATGGAAGAGGATAAATTGAAATTGGAAATTAAACGATTGGAAATGGAGCAGGAAAACCAACTCGGAATATTACGTCTCTTCACACTTTTCAAATACATCATCTGGGGACTCTGCGTTTACCTTTTTCTCGTCGTTGGCGTTTGTTTCTACAACTCCATAGTTCATCACAAAAATTCAACCTGTATAGTTCCTGGTATTGCACATTGATTGTATTTGTTTTTACGAATAAAGTTCAAAACTTAAATCTACCTATCCCGCTATCACCGGGTAGTTCAACTCTCAGAACTATTTCCTGTGCTAGCGGGATAGGCTTTTTTAAAACTTACTCGGGATGACCTTGACATACTTTCCGTAACCCAATTATCAAGTTGAATTTCAGTTTTATACTTACTTTTAATTTATGTGCAAATTTAGTTCAACCGAGATCTTCTCACGCGATAACCGTTATAAAAGGAGATTGTTCATCACGCCGCGACCATTAATTAACTCGCATTTGTGTTGTTCGCATCCTTCCTACTCATTACATATACGTTTCGCCAACTTCATTATACAAGTCTAATTGCTACTAACCTGGAGTTTCATTTACATTAGCACGTGTCGTCCTGTTTGAATCACCTTCGCGTGCTCGACGTTATATCTCATTCATCTGTCTTGTTCTGACTTCTACACGTCTGATATACTTCTTGTGATGGATACGCAATGTTTAAAATTGAAACTTTTGCGGACACAACATATATTACGAAGTAATTCCAAACCTTCTGTTTCAAAGATTAAAACTAATTTAACAAAAGTAAGGAAGAAATTAAGTTTTAACCCGTTATACTCTGCTAGAACTTCGCAAGTTAGCGTTGACGATAGTGTTATTCACAACATTTTGCGTTCAATGTTACGTTTCCACAACTTCGAACTTGTTACACCTATCGACTGTGTTCAGCAGGTTTTCATATTTTACCCCCACCCTTCCTTATATAAGCGCGCTCACGACAATTCCTGTTTCATTGTTTTGTACACTCTTCAGCTAACATGAACTAACTTTTAATTTATGCGAAGTTTTACTTCAACCCCGGTTAATTTATGCGCAATTTTAGTTCAACTCCCAATTGTTGAATTTCAGTTTTGAACCAACTTTTAATTTATGCGCAATTTTAGTTCAACCGAGCGCCATCTCCACTCCCCCCATTGATTAATTCACCATCTGACATCTACAGTCACGCATATATTTCGACGCGTCATGTTTCATTCTTCATTATTGTTCTATCCGCGGAACTTAACACTTCTATCTACCTTCTCTCTCTCTCTTGTTATGGCTGCGCAATGTTTCAACTGACTTTTATTTTCGTTCAACTATTAGAGTTTTTATTAACACCTTCGAATTACAATTTTGAACTAACTTTTAATTTATGCGAGGTTTTACTTCAACCCCGGTTAATTTATGCGCGAATTTAGTTCAACTCCCAATCGTTGAATTTCAGCTTTGAACCAACTTTTAATTTATGCGCAAATTTAGTTCAACACCCCGATTGTTGAATTTCAGTTTTACACTAACTTCTAGTTTCGTTCAACTATTAGAGTTTTTATTAACACCGTCGAATTTCAATTTTGAACTAACTTCTATTTTATGCGCACTCTTCGCTCAACCGACCGCCGACGCTCTCGCCATCTCCACCCCGACATCTATTGTCCCCACTTCTGGCCCACCGGAAGCCACGTGCCGTGGCATGTGGCTTCCGGTGACGTCACTTCCGGGCCAGGAGTGGCTTTTCTACACTACTTGTGACTGACCTATCCGCTGCCGCTCTCCATGTTGTCGCTGTCGCCGTCACCGCCGCGGCGGATGCGGGGACAAAAGGTTACAGATCGCCGCCCAAATTCAATCGTTCCGCCGAGTCAGAACACCAGAACACCTCTGTGCTCTGTGCGGTGGCGCGGCCTGACGCGGCTATACGAGTATGAACAGCGGTTATTGTTTCACAACTCTCTTTGTAGCGTCATTCCTGATATTCTCATGTCAGTCAGATTTTCAAAAAGGACCACATAAATTCCAGAACCGCCTTTAGTGAATCTATTACCTACTATAAAACAGTTGCGTGCACTCTAAAATGTCCGTATTTTCTTCAAAAGAATGGTATTCCCTCATGTTTAGAGACCACTTAGAAAGCCTGAAGGAAGGGAATATTGTTCTCTTTCGTTCAAGGCTGAACGACGTTGTTTTTAGTTGTGTTTTAATCTCGCACGACTCTAGGCAAGTGTATAGGGTAGTAAAGATTAGATACAGCATTGAGTGAGTAGTGTAGTGTCATTTTAATTTCAACTTGAGGCTGCGAAGGTAATATTTCAAACTTACGGAGTTGCTTTACAGTTAATTTTTATTGCTTGTTTTAAAACTGCTAAGTGTTCTCTTGAGAGTGAGAAAAATCTTCCTCGTATTTCTTATGGTTGTTAATCATTTTGGAAAAATCTCGTTGGCAGTTTGTGTCAAGAATGAAGAGTTTTGTGTACACCATCACCGGGTCGGCGTCACGGTTGTACATGTTGAATGGACGTCGTCTGGTGTCACTTTCTGTCTGTGTTGGCGCCCACCCAGCCACAGACGTGGAGGAATGTCTCTCGTTCGCCCGCCCACCATTCTGGGCGGCAGCGGCATGTATCGCCATTGTCACTTTTGAGATTGTTCTTTATTTTCTAATCCATGTTTCAGAGAAAAATAAAAAACTAAACTAAAATATTTAACCACAATTCATTAGCTATTAAAAGACAAGTATTGCTTGGTGAGACAATTTTCGCAATATTTCAAAGGAAAAGCGAAATAAAACTTGTCATGTAAGTTTCGCTGAGTCTTATGACCAGGATAATAAAAAATGAGATTCACCAACAATTATTCTTTATTGCATTACAGTATTTTTTGGTAGATTCTAAAAAAATTCTAGAAGATTTGCAAAAGATAAACTAGTTTTCTTTTAACTCCATTATCAAGATGTACAGATGAGAGAGTTAAAAGCCATCTCTTCAGTACTGTGAGAAGGGAAAGCATCCAATTATTTTTTTTTTATTTGCTCATATTTGTGACAAATATCAATCAAAAGTAGTCCAGCGTTCGAAAAATCATCAAGTGCGTTTACTGGCCAGACTTCTAAGGCGTATGGCTAATGGCGTAATGTCGTTTAGGCTGGAGGTGTGAAGGATGAAGGATGGAGGTGACGGATACGTCCACGCGACCGACAATGCCGTCTAGGCAGGAGGTGTCGTGAAGGATGGAGGATGGAGGTTGGAGGTGACGGATGTGTCCACGCGACCGACAATGCCGTCTAGGCTGGAGGTGTCGTGAAGGATGGAGGATGGAGGTGACGGATGTGTCCACGCGACCGACAATGCCGTGTAGGCAGGAGGTGTCGTGAAGGATGGAGGATGGAGGTGACGGATGCGTCCACGCGACCGACAATGCCGTATAGGCAGGAGTTGTCGTGAAGGATGGAGGATGGAGGTGACGGATGCGTCCACGCGACCGACAATGCCGTCTAGGCAGGAGGTGTCGTGGAGGTCGGAGGATGGAGGTGACGGATGTGTCCACGCGACCGACAATGCCGTGTAGGCAGGAGGTGTCGTGAAGGATGGAGGATGGAGGTGATGGATGCGTCCACGCAACCGACAATGCCGTGTAGGCAGGAAGTGTCGTGAAGAATGGAGGATGGAGGATGGAGGTGACGGATGTGTCCACGCGACCGACAATGCCGTCTAGGCAGGAGGTGTCGTGAAGGATGGAGGATGGAGGTGACGGATGTGTCCACGCGACCGACAATGCTGTCTAGGTCTTTGTTCGCTAATAGTCACACTTCAACGTCACCGCCGGCGCCTTCATGCCCTGTATTGTTCCGATCTCACCCATCATCTTGTTGCGCCTAATTGTGGTTTAATTAAAACAATGACTCGTCTGAAACTAACGTTAACTCTTGTAAGATCTTTTTGTATACAGTAATGGTGCAATGTGTTATGAATGTGTGATTTTAAGACCTAAATATTCCAGAAGATTAGATAGTTTGAAATTTAAAGCTTGAAAGGTGGGTGAAGAGATCCTGTAGAATGTGTATGAGTTTTAATAAAATGTTTGCCTTTAAGAATTACTGCTTGACGTCATACTTGCAATCTTTCAATTGTGCGAATAATTCATGCGTGACCGTAAATCAATTCAGGTTAAGGTTTGGTTTGCCATTTTGTTGGAAAATCTAGCATTATTTCAACTCGTTAAGTTATGGATAGCCTAATAAAAACCATATAAAGGAGTTTTTTATATATATATTTTTTTATTTTAGGACTATTAGGACATAGTAATGCCATTTCGCTAAGAATGTAAAGCAATTCCTGTCGTATAATGCCAAATATGTGGATTGTCTTATGTGGCTTGAACACTATCAGCATTTTTATTTTGTAAAAGAAGCAATTGCGTTGTGAAACATCATAGGGTCTGATGGAGTCAGTATTTTTATTCTGATAACAACAACAACAAAACCAGTGCATAGGGGTTAACAGTCAGATGAACTTATGTCGGATGTTAAAGAATAAAACGTTATTGTTCATCATTTGGCTGAGCACTGTCTTCCCTCCTCCATTCTTACATCGTCTCCTCCGTTCTTTTCTCCTCCCATTCTCCTCTCCTCAATGAAGATTGTAAGTTTTCGCCAAGGAGTATTGCAATCAAATGTCCCGCAGACGCTGCTGGTCGGCGCGGGCGGCTCACAGAGCAGCTAGAAGCGCAGAGCCAATGAGCTTTCTTTCCCCCTATTTTCTATCAGCTGATAAACCAAGGTGAGCGGCAGACCACGTGACTTGACCACCGATCAGCTGATTGTGTTCACTCCACCACACATCCAGATCGAATTGTTGTCACTGTCGACAGTCTTCCCCGCCATTGAACTGAAACATAGTAAGACGCGATGTGACAAGAGTGCTGTCAAATTTTTAGTTTTATTTCTTCTGTTCTTGTTATTTCTTTTCAATCTTTTTTGACAGAAGCAATTCAAACCGGTTTTTAGTTATAATGTTGTTGACGAAAATAATGATTGATCACTCAGTTTCGCATGCTTCAGCGTTTCAGAAAATAGAGGAAAAGAACATAAACATAGGCAAGAGCTGGTTAGTCTCTTTTTTGTACTTCGAATTAGAAGCATTGTCATGCATTAGCATTCATGGAATGTATCCATTAGTATAAAATATGCTGGAAATAATACAAACTAGGCAGTTTGTAAAAAGTTGTAGGCCTACTGCGTATAATATTTTTATGGTTGTGTTTCAGAGGGAGGGGAAAACCTCAACATTTGCATTTTCATAAAAAGTCAAACCTTTTGACCTTCAAAGTCTACTTTGTCCAAGTGTTTGAAAAGTTTGATCTAAAGATAAACAATAGAGGACATGAGAAATAGAAATAATAAAGTTGTCTTTAAGCCTATTAAGGATGTTAAACAAGTGACGTGTTGCTTGAATAAGCAAAAGTCCGACGGCATGAATGGAGACGTAGTTGACACATTGAGAGATAGTCACAGAGAGAAAGACGTTGTTGTTGAGACGACTGAGCGGGAGATAACTTACAGGTCTGACTCATAACTACCGTGTACAATTGTGCAGTCTCTTTCTGTTATAGTAAAAGTTGTCTCTCTCTTAGTGCCGTCAGTAACAAAGTTTAGATTAAATCGTGCTTCACCTCACCAAACATCAACCCGTCTACCTAAGTGTCATGTAAAAACACTTGAAAACTAATGTTAAACCTGACTGAGGTTTAATTACAAAATACCAAATATTTATATAGGTGAGATAAATATTTACGGTTGAATATTTCAGCTAAAATACTTTTACGTCGCGTTAAAAGGTACCATGCAGAAGAACGATGAGTAAATATTTGTTAATTTAGGTATAATTTGGAATGTATATCTTAATCGTATAACTCAAACTCTGGATTTGTGTCGTATAATTCTGTTTAAGATAAATTAAGGACATTATTTTAGACGAGAAAGGGCATAAAGTTAATAATGAATTGGCCAAATTAGTGTTGTGATTATTTATTTAGAAAGTAGAACAACATAATTGTGGAATTTCGTCGTAGGAAACGACTTAGACATTTATGTTTCAATAAAAAATGTGTTAAATTACTTTTAAAACCGTCTCAAAAGCATAGATCAAGCAATTTATTTTCCAAAGGCCACAGTCATCAATGATTCACTATAGCCTTTATGGCAAGGTTAAATTCTAAAAACATCGCACACTGTATTTGAAAAGCGATCAGATTCAGCAGTCAGATATTCTAGATAGTCTGTCCAAGTAGGTGGTTGGTTTATGTAAGCGGAAACAGCTCGGAGGTACGATGCTGTAGATTTGCAAACACGTTAGACCCAAGGTGGGCCGGCCAGGGCTACTGTAGCCTGGATATCCCGCAACCTGCATGACGTAGAATGCTAATAACCAACTTCGCAACGCATGATTTGTTTGCAGCCGTTGCGAAAGCAAGCAAAAACCGTGCTAAATAACTGTGATCCTAATTTGAAGCGAGTTAACATTCCGATCTGTAGCTCCGGACCAGTTGTTTAATAACAGGTTACGACCGGTAAACAAATAAGTCGAGCTGTCATTGCTGTTCTCTGGCAGTGATAATATTTTGGTCTTCGTACAACCTGTTTGTAATATAATATATGAAAATTTGTATAGTAATACTTATACATTTAGTAAATTGATTAGAAAATAATAGTAGTATTATATCAAAAAAATATTAATTATTAGTTCGTGTATGAAAAATAATTTGGATAATCAGCTACGTATCGTTTCACCTTTGGTGGGAGCAACGAGGACTGCCAATGAAGGTCTATACCGAGGTAGGTCTATTCCTTGGTTAATAGTTCGTGGTGAGGTGAGACGCCATCAATTTGTCACGTGACGACTAAACTTAACCTCTTTAAGACTCAAAATTCTATAATAATGATATATTCGTGTATCCAGCCAATTATAGAGAATGACCCATTATTCGATAAAATTTATCCAAAACTTTAACATAAAATTGTTTGAACTTCAATTAACCAATTTAATTCTTCAAACAGATATTTGCTAAAAGATCGATGCATACAATAAAACGTGATTTTTTTTATGTGATTGTGCTTCGGTCATTTGTAACTTGTGAAACTAAGTTGGACACGTTTCCAAGTTTAACAGTCAGCGATCGTGTAAACTGCAAGGAAACCAGACCATTCCGATTCTTATCTGTGGTGCCATTGAAGTTTCGCTACCGGAAAGGAATTCAAAGCGGATAAAGAAATGGTTATTCATAAAGGTATCTGGGGAGTGCAATGTGGGACGAGTCGGGACTGATAACCTAGTGGCGTATCCACAAGGTGAGGCCGCGTCCTCCACACGCACGCGCAGGCGCGCTCACACGCCACGTCCTGAAACACACCGAAGGGTTGGGTGACTTTTACGCGTCCCCACTCCCACTGAAAGAATTCCCCACCGTTTACTTTGCCGCATCTCATTTGAAGAGATTCTTCAGTGTCCCTGGCTACATTTGATAATTTCCTTTCTGAAGGGATTCTGGACAACTTTGCCGTGTAGCTTCTGAAGAGAGTCTTCACAATCCCTGCGTAACTTTACAGTGTTCCGAGTGAAAATTCTTCATTGTTCTTGGATAGTTTTGCCATTAGGCCTACTGAGCAATACACCCTGCTTGCTTGATGGGTGCTTGAAGGTGACAATTCGCCTTCCTATGTTAACTTCCCGAGTTGAAATGATTCGTTGCCGTCTCTGGGTAAATATGACGTGTCTTATCTAGAAGAAGAATTTTTACCTGGCTATGTCCCTTTAGGAAAATTCTACATCGCCTCTGAGAATAACCGTGCAATGTTCCAAGTTCCAAAAGAAATAGCTATTTGTGTATTAAGAGCGCAAATAACGTCATTGCCGCTCGAGAATGTAGTTGGCCGCACGAAGCGTCAGCTGAGTGCGGCCAAACATTTCAAGAGCGGCAATGACTATTTGTGCTCGTAATACACACAATATTTTTCCTACCACCATAATTACAACCGATTAAATGTATTTAATAAACGTACACAATTATATCAACTTTAAATTTAACTTCATTAACTTTCATTAACTTAATAACTGTAATAAATCGTAATCACTTGCATAGATGTGTAACCGGAAGTTAGTGTTATCAAAATACTGACCGTGAAATCAGCTGATTCAGAGCAAAGCAACTACAATTAATTTGTAATAATTATGGTGATTATCATGTGGTTTCTGACCAATAGAAACTAGTCTGTGTTGTGACGTCACCTTCTTTACCGTTCTAACCTATTGTAGATTTAAAATAACCTTGATTTAGCGTGCGCCAATGTTCCATTACCGCTCTAGAGCGGAAAAGGACCGGAAAACGGAAATGAACTGTTTTGCGTAGGATTACAGCTGTGGCAATGAGATTATTTCCATGCAGTGGTAGGAAAAGGAATTCTCCTGCTCACGGTAAATTTTCCATGCCTCGCCTGAAAGGATTCTTCACCATGCCTTGGTTACTTTGCAGAGCCCAATATACCCTGAAATAGTAAATTGTTGCCGTCCTTGGATAAATTTCATGTGTTTTTTTCTGAAAGAAGTCTTCACTGCCCTGAGTAACTTATTAACCCTTTAATTGACATTTATCATACTGAAACCAGCAGTTTTGCTACTGAGTGGATTGTAGATACTGTAGTTATAATCAAACTTAAAACAATAATGCTGCCTCTGAGTATATAGTTTGTTCTGATGGATTTTTTTCAATTTCAGAGGCTCTTTTACGTTCTAAAATATACCTTATGTCTATTTTGGGAATTGTGCCCTTCTTCTAGTTGTTTACCGTAAAGAAGCAATCAGAGGTTCTAGTGTTAAATTGGTTGTTTCAAAGTGAGAAAATATTACATTTTTAGCAGGTATTTTTTAAATCTCTCCCCATAGGTTACCAGTTAGACAATGAACAAAATCTGAAAATGTTTTGAGGCTTGGAAAATGCTCGGCTTTCTTTAAGCAATATGTTTGAATAAAATACACGCTTATGATCTCATTTTACACCGTACCCATCCTACAATCATCTTTCAAAAGTTTATGTTATTAAGTAATGTGAGAGATTTTATTCCTTTTTAAAAACTTAATTGTGGGAATGATGTATCACTTTTATACCGAAAAAACTTTACGTGTAACCCTCGTGATGACAATTGATAAAACCTAAAAGATAACAGATTTGAGTTCAACTGGTCATTCTCATTGGTAAGAGTTTTTTTTTCTTCAATCGGGCTTTAGTATTGAATAAAACAATTATTTATTGCTTTGGCAATTTAGCTAAGCAAAAAAAGGTGTATACAATAGTCATCGTGGCCATCCGGTAAATACGCACGGCTTTGCCTTGTGTACTCGGTTACTATGAGCTCTTGGCAAGTCAGTGAAGGTCGCCAACCGACCTTCAATGACCTTTGAAGTCACTTAATTTATAGGAATGTTGCTCTGTGTTAAACACGTGTAATTTTGAGAAAAGCCTTACGATCTGATAGCAAATCGGCGATCAATCGGTAAAACCCACCATTAAACAGAGGAAACGGCGAAATATCACATGTTATTTACAACGCCAAGTCGGCCATTATTGTCAGCTGAGATTCTGCTTCATCAGCTGATTTGCAGTAATCAACTGGTCGTTACACCGAGTAATAAACCGACCGGAAGTGGAGTAAACCCGCCATTATTTACCGGATGTTACCTGTGAACGGTGTTTTATGTTGTAACGCCGTCGACCTGTAGGGCTACCACTCGATCTGACCAAACCACTTTTTATCGAGTCTGACATTCAATTATCGTTTAATTATAATTTTAAATACATTATTCATATTCTGGTTCTGATTTATTCGCTTAATGAGATGTGCTTGTAGAGTTTATTCCCACTTGTCAATTTGATGAGTGTATCACATTGCTCTGTAGAGAAAAAGTCACTATCTTAATAATTCATTCATCTTTTAGAGGAAATGGTTAAAGCTTTCAAGTAAAATATGAAGAAACGCTTTTTCTTGAGAATTGTGGTCATTTATGACATTAGCGTAGATTTTGGAAACATAACGAAATTGTGTCTACTGCATCGACGGATTTAAAGGGTGTTAGAGGGTGCGCTGCACCCCTGATTTTTTGGGATGATACTTTCTTTAAAGGTCAATTAAAATGTTTAATAAGCTGCAACGAAAGACTTTTCCTAATATATATAAGAAATACTCTACCTTTATATCTCAAGGCGTTTCTGGAGAACTCGCACACCCAGATATGAAGACCTATGTCCGCCCATGGTCTACAGACGGACGAAAACTGCAGTATTCTGTTAGTTAAGCTGCAGAAAGTTGCAGTGCAATTATTGTTCAGTTATTATTGTTTTACACGCAACCAAGGTAATAATAACATACAATTACAGTTTCCTGAATTCTCATGGTCAAAATGCAACTACTGTAAGGGGCCGTCCATAAATTACGTCATCGATTTTTGGCCATTTTTGGACCCCCCCTCCCTAAAATCATCCTACCATCATAATTTGTCTGACCCCCCCCCCTCTCAGAAAAATGACGTCATTTTTAACAAACCTTTGTTTTAAGTAAAAATAATGATTTTTATACTTACCTTGGTCTGACGATGAACTCTACCGGATAAATTAAAAACATTGCCAAATCAAATCTAACTTTACCTTCAGAAATGATCCAAAATGACTTTCGCAATGGAAAAATAAACTATAAAACAATGCTTAATAATTGTCTAACGTATTTTCTTATATAATTATTTTGTTATAGTTGAATTGTGTATGAATTTATCGTTGTTCTAACGTCAAAATTTGATATAAAACGTCTTTTTTAAAGTGACGTCATACCAAAGCCAACCCCCCCCCCCTTGCACATCACCCTACCGTCATTTTCAATCTTAACCCCCCCTCCCTATTTTCAGATGACGTAATTTATGGACGGCCCCTAACTAGAACAAGATAACGATTGAAATGTACGGTACATGAAAACCAATCTTATTTGACATTGATCTGAAATATTTATTTGATTTTTATGAAATTTGAAATGTAATTTTTCACTATTTACTCAACTGTTATATAATAATAATATTTTAAATATTTAAATTATTTTGTTAGGGCAGTCACATTTTCCTTCTAACCATCAAAATAAAATAATTAAATTACCACAAAATTAATTAGTGGTAAGCGCCATAAGCGCTTTAATTCGGTAATAAAATACAGGTTTTCAGTTGGTCAATACATTATGATGATAACACTGCTAGTATAAAAGTTATAATCCCAAAGGGAACTATGTTAATTATTTATTAGCCCTATAGTCTATTTATGTTTTATTTACTTATACTGTCAACGGAAGGTAGAAGGTAAGTTCCAAAATCCTTGAAAGTCTTCATCGCATTTTCTTGAACGGGTTATCTATAAAATCACCACTTTTCATAAAAGTGAAACTTCGACTTAAATTTGTTTACTTCTTGTCTCGAAGCTACCTTCTAATCCAATTATCGCCATTATAAATTGAATGCATCCGTGGAGTTCTATAGTGTGGTTTAAGGCACAACGTGAAAAGAAACATTCACCCATATTATAAAATTTTTGTCAAATAAGGCCTTAGAGTTATTTGATTCACTTTCCAGTTCCATTCTTGCTATTGTTCCTGGTAGAAACCCCGTGGTATTGTAGTAAATTGTCCTGACCGTGCGGCGAGGCCCCACTAGTCATAATCCCACTGGTTATAAACTGGAAAACCGTCCCACTAGTTATAAAAACGAATCGTTCCCACTAGTTATAAAAACTGGCGGGAAAATGAAAAGTTTAAATATTCCCACTGGTCATAAATATTTCTCAAATCGTCCCATTTGTTATAAATTGAGTTTTATAACTAGTGAGACAAAATCGTCTCACTAGTTATAAATGTTTATTCGTACCATTAGATATAAATTTGAAACAGTCCCACTGTTCATAAATTAGCGCGGGAAAGGCCAAAGTTTGAAAATTCCCACTAGTTATAAAAGAACCGTTCGTGGAGGAGAGTCGTTCAAAAGAGTCGTTCACTTGTGTCCGCTCGTGCTGAAAGGAAGCGCCTTCCAGCGACCAAGGAATTCGCCGCGTTTCATTAACACTGTAAAAAATATAGTTATAGTCAAGATAAAATTTTGATATTTTAGTATGATGAACATTAGTATATAACGGTGCCTATGGTAATGTTTTTATGTCGAAATTAAAATAATAAGACGAAGAAAAATATACAAAATTATAGCAAAGCACTTTTGTTTGAAATTCATGACATCAAAAAGTTAGTAAGCGAGGAAGTTTTTTATTTATTGGTCAGGTGAATTTTGTCAGCGGGAAAGTTGTTGGAAAAGACTTAAATCGCAACTTTGTAATTTAAATTTTTTTTGTAGAACGCTTTGTTTTGGTTTTATTCAAATTCAAAGTTAATAGTTTAATTGCCGACGGCCGGCTGCCGTGACCCGTGCCGCCGTTCGGAGCACTTGTCGCACGTATACAACTTTGATAGTTTATTACTTTATTATTATTATTTTGTGAATTATTATTTTTTAAAGGTGATTGTATCCAAAAATAATTACTGCAACCCTTTATTATTGAATAATGAATAAGAAAAGGCATTAATAAACAAGAAAAACATTTCCTTGAAAACGACAAAATGTATTAACAAAATTTAAACATGTATGATTTTAAAAATACATAGTTATTTAAAACAAAAAAAAGCTTATAGAAACATAATAAGACACTAGATATTACAAAAAATACATAGATATATACAGTGTATTTTTAATTGAAGTTTTAATTGATATTTGATACTGTAAATTTTAGTAAGATATTTATTAAAAATAAAAACTGTTTTTTTTTAACAGAAAAAATAGCCTCCCTTACTGACTGTATAACATGGCTGTTAAAACCTGCCTATTAATATTTTTATATACAAATTATTTCCACAAAAATAGTTGATATTCAGCAACTTTATGATATAAAAAAGTTTTGAACTAAAAATAAAAAAAAAAATAAAAATAAACTGACATTAAAGGTTTAATTTTGCCCTTTCTCTTAAAAAGTAACCACACTTATCATAACGACAAATGATCTGGTAATATCAAATGACCTTGCCATGCACCAAAAAGTTGACAATTCTGACACTGTCTCGCACACGTGTCTTAGATAAGCGTCGTGTAGGCCTATTGTTGTTTATATATGTACTGGTTGTGTCAACAGTTAGTTGTCCATATGCTGTATGTCTAAATTGTGTCGGTAGTTAGTATTCAGTAATTTTATGACAATCTATAGTTTTATGGTTTATCATGGAAGGAAATCGTATTAAACGGGGACGTCCACGTACACGCCCAATAAAAGAGCAAAATCATCATTTAGTTGGAACGGGCGTACCACTTTGCAGCTAAGCTAATGGCTTTTCATCGTAAAACATTTTATTAATAGTTTAAGGATTTCATAATTCCTAATTATTTGACGAAACCCTAAGTCATAGTGATGGATAATGCTTCTTACCACAGTATAAAATCCTCGAAAAAGCAGAAACAGTGTATTTAACCAAATACAGTATTTCATATTTTGTAATATTTTATAGTTAACATAAATAGAGTGTGTAGTAAACATTAAGTAGACAGTGATAAAATGTTAAAGTATAATGCAGTTTCAACAGCACTATTATGTCATACTATTCACAATAAAGCAAAAATTAAGATATTTAATTTTTTATAGATTGCTCCTTTATCATTACATTTTGAAGAAAAATGTACTTTTGTATCAAATACGTTCAAGTGACATTCATCATTTATACACATTTGTTTATTAATTAATTATTTTATATTAACATGTGTAGTGAGTGACTGTTAATTTTAATAAGATACGTATTCTAACGTGAAATTATCTTTCAGACTACAAGTTATTAGTTTGGAAATGCCAATGTAAAAAAAATGTTATGTAATGCAAATACTGTTTGTTGTCCTTATTTTAGAGTAATTGCTAGCATTTCTTGTGCATTTCTGTCATGCACAAAAAATGAAAAAAAATTAAAATTTTTTTTAGCATGCTAGCATTTCTTGCTAGCTTATTTGCACTAGACCTGGTTCAATATCTATTGCACCTTTAAGCCGAACAACTAACTCATCAAAAGAGGTTACGCTCATTCTAAAATAGTTAAAAACTTGTCGGTGTCGTTTCTCAACAACCCGTACAAGTCTCGAAATGCTCCGTCTGCATATCGAGCAGAATTTATAAGATAAACGTCCCATCGTCGCCTCCTCCTCTTCTTGACCAACAGGAAATAACCGTATGGATCCATTTGCTAGACTGACGTGGAAGTGAAGCTGTTGGTAGTAGGGGGAGGTCGGCTAGTATCGGACAGCGGGTAGTATCGGACAAACGCTGTTTCCAGCTTTTGCCGCTAGAGACAGCACTGACTAGGACATCAGCAGAAGCACCAAGGAGAAAGACTATTTGAGCGCCATTATGCGTTTCGTGCCTCAATAAACGTCTGCACTGTGACATTTCTTTTTGTTTTTGTGAAATCAAAAATCAATGAATGATTTTTGAATGAATGATCAATGAATGATTTTTGAATTTCTGTGCACATACGTATGTTTGAGACATCAGTGTGCTAAATTGAGTAAACACTTTTATGATTCAACGCCACTATTTGATAGTAAAGAGGCTTTACTTTGTTTTGTAGGTGAATGGTTATTTTAGTTTGGTTATTATGGAAGTGGTAGTCAAAATGGCGGACCATGTCAGTCGGGCAGTATCGGACAAGCTCGCGTCGGGTAGTATCGGACAGAATGGGTAGGTTGTAAATTGTTGAAATAATTGTAAAAAAACTTAACGTAATCAATAATTAACTCCTGTTATTTATTTTTAGGTTTTCGAACATCATAAGAGAGAAAAATGAACAAAATAAAAAGCACCTAGGTAGTCTTAAAAATATAAATACTGGACCAAGGCCTTCGAAGGAGGAAAATACGAAAGTTTTGAAAAAGGACAAATAAGACATAAATGTGAAAAAATTACAAAAAGGCAATTACAGTTGAAGAAAGAAGTAGGTCTGAAACACATTGCATTATTTGTGATGAGACATTTCAATAAAACTGGATACAATGTTCACATTGCAAGGGTTGGCCTCCCGAAAACTGTGCTCAGCTTGAGGCCATCCATCTATATTATAAATGTATCAATGTATGATATTTGTGTTGGGCACGAAGCAAAGAAGAAAAGACTTTAAATGGAAACACCAACAATGTTTTGAGCCAAAATGATCTTAATTTTGTGACTTTGAAACTCAATTTCCTTTATTTAGAATTAAGGTTATCAACTAAAAAAACTGATAGTGAAAACAATTTTTTTATACTAATAGTTAAGTTTTTTTATAGTTTTGACACAATTTGTTACGATAAAAGTGTGTTTTCTGGCTGCAAGTGGTTTTATTTTAGCTACAAGCAGTTGTAGATAACCATGTCCGATACTACCCCCCAAAAATCAAATGGGCCCAAAAGCAAGGTTTAGAAAAAGTGTGGAAAAGTTATACATTTATTCATACAATAATTATTATATTAAATGTGTGTATAAATAACATTCCAAACTTTGATATTTTGCATAGTAAATTAACATTTCTTTTATCACTAATTAGAAAATCGAAAAAAAGCTTAAGTGTCCGATACTACCCGACCTTCCCCTACTGGAAATCACGCGACTTGAAAACGCGCGATTTTTTGGCACATTCTCGAAGTCGCGCTGCCGCGCGGCCGTGTCGCGCGACACAAATCGCGTGCATAAATGGGGCCATAGGCGCAGCCCGGCGTCAATCAGCGAGCCACATTGCCAGTCTATAGTATTCCTTGGTCGCTGGCGCCTTCACGTCTCTTGACACTACTTCTTTGTTGCACTGTCCGTCATGTAGTGACTTGCAACTGGCATTTAGGAAACCTCGTGGATTTATAATGTTAACTTTATTTGGTATTTATTTGGCAGTAAATGTTTAATTATGAAGAATAACTAGTATATTTTTCAGTGTATTATTTTACTTTTGTAGTACCAGGGGGGCCGACCTTAAGTTCGGTAAAATTATTACTTTCGTTTTCACACAAAGCTCGTTCGCTCCACTCACTTGCCCTCTTCCATTTTGAAAACAAGCTCGTTCGATTCGCTGACTCTCCCGGCCGAAGGGCGCTCCACTTTGATATAATTTTCTTAAACTACAGGTTAAAGATGTAACACATTGGTTTATATCTACAGTTATCAGCTGAATTTTGTTCAATAAAATCTTCATAAGGATAACATTGAAACTTTGAAATTCTCTAGAACGAAAACCGGATTTTTCTCAGACATGGGACCAGCTCCAATCAATTTCTGGAGTCTGAAACCCTCAGATTCAATCAAAACATCAAAAATCCTTGGAGCGGAAAAAAAGTTTGCCCGTACAAACGGAGCTTGTTTTGGAGTATAAGATAAGATATGTTTAAAAACATATTTTAGTATGTAAATAATGGAAGAAAACTATGAATTTCCACTTGTAAGACTTAGTTTTACTTTTGTTATTAGTATTATACTGTATAGGCCTAATTATAATTTGTAATTGGATGATAAGTGAAAGACTAAGGACGTGTTCTTGAGTATGTTAGTAATTGTGAATGTAGGCACCTAAATATACAGGGTGTTTCAGAACTCCCTACCAATATTTTAGGGCATTGTTTCTGGATTAGAAACATATCAAAATATCATATTTAAATTGTCCGGAAGTCTTTAGTTACTCACACAGCCGCCATTTTGTTTTTCTCACATAATAATTTTTATTTCCGTAACCGATGGTTGTATTAAATTAATATTTGGCATGAATCGTTATCATACCAATGTACATTTCTAGCAAAAAAATAAATTTTTCCGCTCTATATTTTTAAAAAGGCGGCCATTTCAAATTTTCAAAGAGGTACGTTAATTTCACATATGGTATTATCCACAAGCCATCGCTTATAACATCCACAATTCGCGACCTCCAAGTAGCTGGATTACAGGACGTCGCCACCGTCCTGTCAACAATTTCGGCGCGAAAGTTTGGCCAGTGCACAAGCGGCTTAAAATTTAAACTTTGTGATCCAATGGGGGGGAGCCCCGGAACCTTATGATACTTCTTTTATTTTCCCTTAGGTCCTTGACATTCAGAGCCATCATACTTAACCCTATATTTTTAATAACTCGAAATATTTCATGTGGACCAATTCATTTAGTTATTTAGCAACATTCCATGCAAATGCATTCACAGGAACTTATCGTCGATATCCTCGAGAACTGAGTATAAAGGTAACATGTTTGTTACATTCGCCGCCGTACGTAACACACTCCCTTATATTGCTTACTTAAAATTTTACTTAATGAAACGGTATAAATAACAAATAACAGAGGCTCCTCAAAGCAACAGACTTTGCCATTGCGTGACCAGTAAGTATGTAAGTATGTTATTTTTACTGTAGGGACAAGGGACAAACAATGTTTTTGTCTTTTTATTTGATGTTTTTTTTAGGCGTACCAACGTAAGCACTATTGGTGTGACGTAAGCACGCCAAGTATAACTGGCCATGTGACAAACAGGCATTTAAAAAATTTAAACCCGCAATAGTCAAAGATTGCCCTTGTGCCTTATTGATCGTGCAAATGCAAGAACACCTATGAGAAAAAAGGCACGTCTATGTCGAATGTCAACCCTGGAGGGCCTAAATTAATTTGGAAGTCCATTGGAGCGGAACCTAAAAGTGCTTAAAAAAATATATTTTCAAAAACGTTTCTTGGTGAGTACCTATGAGAAAATAGGCACGTCCATGTCAAATTTCAACTCTGGTGGTCCTAAAGTAATTTTGAAATCCAGTGGGGCGGAGCCCTAAAGAGCAGGGCCGCCCCGAGGGTAATGCGCCTGGGCGAGATTTTGATCTGTGTCCCCTAAATTAATTAATTGGCCTGGCCTATTTGTGAACTGTAATGTTAAATTACAGTCAAAAGCATTAAATTAGGCGCATGGCTAAATTTCCAATGTTGTTTGTTTGAATAAGCTAATTAAACAAACTAGAGATCGCCTCCTGATCGAAATTCGATCAAAATTTCAGTTGATCTGGTCCCAAGAAGCTTAAAAACATGATAGAACGAAAACATCTGATCTTCCAAATTTTCTAGCAGTTGTTTTTACACCATTAACGAATGGAGAATTCTCCTTTCTCCATAAGATTAACATTGGAACTTTGAAAGCCTGTGGGGCCTAGTCCTGGAGTCCGGTGTGTATCTATCTATATTCTTATTTCTATAAGGGTTTCGTCTGTTACGTCCCTTTTTCTCTTGATCTACTGAACCGATTTTTAAAATTGAGGTGTCTTTTTAAGCTTAGGATATACCGCAGTGACGAATTGTAATTAAAAAGGTCATATTGTTTCGAGCTTCGCCCCCCTGCCTTTTGATTTATTTCTAGAGGGCGCTTTAAAATGTTGACCAACTTTTATTGTAAGTTCTTCAATGTGAATTTTAAATTAACAGCTGATTACCTTCAGATGAATTTAAAAAGCCAGATAGTAAACAAAAATAGATCTCTGTCACTTCATAATCAAAATTCACGTACTGTAGGCATCGAAGTATATAATAAACTGGAACGCGCGCTGCGTGTCGAGCAAACGGTCTGCCGGCCCCCGGCCGGGCCGCCATCTTTGAAGTTGGCAAGAAACAGCAACGCCGCACTGCACCAGCATAGCGTTTCGCGCTGTTTGTCGTTCAGAACCTCAATTAATTAAGTATGTAGATGTTGTAGTTT
Organism: Neoaliturus tenellus; assembly: GCA_030545055.2. Taxonomy (NCBI): domain Eukaryota; kingdom Metazoa; phylum Arthropoda; class Insecta; order Hemiptera; family Cicadellidae; genus Neoaliturus; species Neoaliturus tenellus. The sequence goes on from CM061531.1 coordinate 224,218,593, forward strand.
ATTAATTAATTTATTATTGTTTTACTAACATAAACTTAATGGTTTTTATATTGTTCCATTTGCATTATTACTGAAAATTAATGAACAAACCAAAATGCTTATAATTTTAATTGTTCGTAAAAGTTGGTTTTAGCATTGACTCTAAAGATTCATAAAAAGTCAGTGGTGTTAGGGTCACTATTGGATGTGAGATATATATTATTTAATCGAATTTTTCTACGAAAAATAAACATGTGTTTGAGTAAAGATGTGCATCAGAATAATATTAACAAGTGAGTGTCCTGTTATGAACACTGCCGGCAACCAAAAAATAGTATTATACTTGTTACTTAAGTGTTCTTATATAAATAAAAATTAAAATAATTAACAGTCTTCGCATTGTTGTTGTTATTTATAGTGATTAAAAGGTGCTACCTATTTTATTCAAAACCCATAAAAATAATTGAAACATGTTTATTAGCAACTAATATTTGTTTTTTATTTAATTTATATTACGGTAATTGTAAATTGTTATTTTATACTTTATTTTTCCAATACAGCGGCCAACTTAAAATGTTTAAAGCGTAATGAACCCCCCCCCCCCCACTGTAACTGTAGGTTAATTTTGAATTGTGTAAATAATTTTAAGAAATTTTTATTCGTCGTTTTTTTCTGAATCTAACAATTAGGGAGCTAGATGCAATTATAAGACATGGGGAAAACGTTTACTGTCTAAATCTAAGAAACAATTCAGTAAAATAGCGCTAAAGAAAAAAAATACTTAAAATTACATTTAAAAAACATTTGGCTTGTAATAGTTATCTATTACGCGTAAATAAACTTATTTTCCAATTTGGTGGACAAAGAAATCTGGAATTTCATGTCATTATAAAGAAATGTTCTTTATGTGTAATTTCAGACATTTTTAGTGTTTAAATTTTTTTTTGTCACCAAATGGTTTCGGAGATACATGGTATGAAAGTTTAACCCTTGCTTATCTTGGGGGCTAAATATAAACTTCAATTGACCTTAGCAAAAATTATTGTTTACGGCAATTTTAATTGTTTTTTAAATAGTTTTGAGTCCACTCATTCTGTATCTATCTAACTAACTAAATAAATACATATAAGATTTCATAGTAAAAATCCATTCCATCTCTAGATTAACAGTATACACATTCAATTGAACAGTGCAGATGACATACGTTAACCTTTTTAAGACTGCAAAATGGATATAAATTTTTCATTTAATAATTTAGTGATAATGACGCCCTTTATTATCATTTATAAAAAATATACTGTCAATTCAATGTAATTCAACAAAAGAAGAAAGCTAAAACTAATGAAGAATATTCAACCAAATTTTAAACTGACACTATTGTGCCATACAGTACTATAGAAAAATTTCGTAAAACTATGCGTATACCTTGCGTATAGTACAGGTATGCGTACCTTGCGATCTAACTTATGTTCACTCAAGTTGATATTACAGGTAAGGTCTATCAGTAAATAGGATACTATATGAACGCTAGTTAAAACAAAGTGTAAAAATGGGCTAAATAAAATTTGTGTCGTTTATAGTAATACAATTATCTCAATTGTATAAAATTGTACCATAAACAATAGATAGGTACTGTATGTAAATCGATAAAAAAATTAGATTACTTCACCAAATGAGATATCAATAGTCTTATCTTTGTAACAATTAGTAAAAAACAAAACAAAACGATTCACTCCTCGCTGGAAGTGTATCAATCAGGCCATATCATCGGCAGCGTTATCTCGGACGCCCGACGCTTTCGCATATTCGCAGAAACGCTCACTAAAAAAAATTATTGTAAAAAAACGGATTGACCTACAGAAGATATTTTTAATGCAAAATAAAATTCAGAATGTCCTCTACATTTCATTCGCTGGAAGTTTTTGCCTGATCAAATAATAAAAAAATTCCTGGCTTACTACTTTTTTCACTACGTTATCAAATTAAATCAAAGTAATCTTTAAAAATATACTATTATAACTTAAAACATATTTTTTAGCTGAACCATTACTGATCTGTTCGTCATTTAAAGCTGTAAAACGTCATGTTAATTTAAAATACATTGCGTTGCGTTTAATGTTCTAAACATTGATTTAAGTGAAACGCTGCATCGTCATCGGTGCTGGTTACCGCCAACTTCAAAGATGGCGGCCGGACCGATTCGGTGCCGGGTTAAGGCACCTGACAGCGCGTTCCAGTTTATTATATACTTCGATGACTGTAGGTGAGTTTCACTCATACAGGATCATAAAATGCGCAATTTGCGCACGGGCCACCTCGTAGGAATATGATTCTGCTCATCTACAGGACTATACCTTTCTAACGGTATGCACGGATTTATCCTACGATGCACACGAGCTGAGGAAAAAGGAGGAAATAAAACATGCTTGCGTATTAATATATAGATTCACTTTTACTATAAAGCTTTGTTGACAACACATGATCTGTGTCTGGCCGGGGCCTACGAAAACTAACGGGCCTGCATACATTTTTTGTCAAAGTGATCAGATGCGGTCGAATTTCAGCTAATCCTCTAATAATTCTTTATGGGGTATTTGGGGTATATAATTCTTAATGGGGTATTTTGGGGGCAGAACCAAATTTTCTAATGTAAACCCCTATTGAGTAACTACTCATTTTAAACAGTTTATCAAGAGAAAATGAATGGCCAAAACCGGAGGTCGATATCTCATCTTTAACCAAAATGGCAGGCATTTTAAAATTTGAGATGGGTTGATTGACATTCAATAAAATTTAATCTGAAAATAGCTATTTTAGGAATACAAATTTTTAGAATTATTTTGAACTGAACCAACTTATTCATTCCTGCTACTGGATTAATTCTAAAATAATTCCAGATTTTCTTCTTTTTTACACCCTTTTTTTAAATTTAATTTTAACGAATGTCAATCAACCAATCTCGAATTTTAAAATGGCTGCCGTTTTAGTTAGAGATGAGATATCGACCTCCGATTTGTGCCATTCAATTTTTCTCGATAAACTGTTTAAAATAAGAGGTCACTCAATAGGGGTTTACATTTGAAAATTTGGGGCTGAATTTGTAGATAATTATTATTTTTTACGTAGAAATTATGTGAAATAATATTATGAAATAATATTATGTATTTAGTTCTCTGTTGTAATAGGCATAATAACTTATAGAATAAGTAGCTATTATTGGAGACTTTTGTAGGTAGAGTTCTAATATTTGGAACACAATACTAAATAAAAGATCAGGCAGGAAAGGTTTAGATTTAAATAGGCTAGACTTCCCATGTAAGCTGTTTTCACATGCATAATTTTACACTTACAGCAGCTAAAAGAAATTAATAATTAGTACTTTATCATTTATTTAAAGGTCATTCATTGTTGGTGATGTTGGGTTTTTGTTGTTGTTTAGTAAATTGTTGTTGTCGTTCAAATATCTAATAAATTAAGAATTTTATTTGGTTATTTAATAAATAAATAAAATTCTTAATTAATGGATTGGATATGTGAAGACTTTCATTTTAAAATTAGTAACTTCATTATTTGTTTAAAGTTAATTGTTGGTGATGTTGATTTTATGATTAGTATAAAGTCACAACGTTTTTTCGGGATCTGAAGTCTGATCCTGTCTTAAGGTGGATGAAATAAGTTACCTAGACGTAATTTTTTTATAGTGATGGAAAGTATATATCAAAATATCCGCAATAATTTACAAAACAGTAAAGTAGTACGGTTCTTTATTTTGAGTGTTTGCACTGAAATCAAAAAGAAAACCTGATCTGATTCAATACATCGATACTTGATCCAATGAATTAATATTATAAATGATAAACTTTTTATTCGATAGCATAGCATTATCCGGCATTAGCAAAGGCAACAGACTAATTGCTACGCACTCAACAATGCAAGTAGTGCTACGCGCTCAACAGTGCAAGTCCCCTCCAATTCCCCCACCACCACAAAATTTCGGAGGTTGAGTTGACAATGTAGCGATTCCTGCCTACAAGCAGGCGAGTGCGTCTCGGTCGACTGCGCATCAACTTTGCGCATAGCAGGGAACAACCTGAAGTGAACGACTCTTTTCGAACTGTTCTTTATGAACGGTTCTTTTATAACCAGTGGGAATATTTTTTAAACTTTTCATTTTCCCGCCAGTTTTTATAACTAGTGGGAACGATTCGTTTTTATAACTTGTGGGACGGTTTTCGCGTTTATAACAAATGGGATTTCGCGTTTATAACAAATGGGATTTCGCGTTTATAACAAATGGGATTTCGCGTTTATAACAAATGGGATTATGACAAATGGGACTCCACGATTTTCCCACTAGTTATAAACCAACATCAGTCTGTCCCACTAGTTATAAATTTTATAACTAGTGGGAATGAGTCGTTTTTATAACTAGTGGGACTGTTTTCGCGTTTATAACAAATGGGATTATGACCAATGGGACTCCACGGACCGTGCACCGGCAGGGCCGCCTAATCTCACAGTCGTGATCTCCGGAGACTCAGACAGCTTGTTGCGAGACAAGTGGTGACTGGTGCAGCACTTCCACCATTCATTATCCCACCAAAGGTTACTTTATTCATGAATCACTGTTTATCCTTTCGGTTTTTTATGTTCGTCTCTCCAAGGCCTCTTTAAGATGTAGCAATTCAATCCTTAACAATGTATCTTTCACAAAATGTACTTAATGGCCATTTTAGACTTATAATTTTGTGGTGTTTATGGACAAAGCTGAGCCACAAAAAGAGTTTTTGAATGTTCTCTTTTACTAAACGAATTAAACAAATTGTTTTTTTTTAAGACGCAGAAAAATTGTGCTTTAATTCCTGGAATGAAAAAAATTTCCTTAGGAGAGTAACCATTGATTTAGTTGTTTAAGTCAGGTTACTGGCTTTCCCTGAACCAAAGTTCGTTACTTAAAGCTGTGATTAGGGCCTAATGATTCTGTGACAAAATAACGCCGAGCTAACCACCAGTGACTTTCACGCGGTATAGGCCTACTTATCTAGACCAGTTTTACATCCGCTATTTGTGATCGGAGCCAAAAATAGAATTTAAAGCTAGAATTATTCTACTGCGATTACCATCTTTGACGGGAAATTTGGCAATGTGTGTAGTCAAGAAAATTTTTCCAAGGATTATACATTAAAACCCAATGTTTGTAAAATATATTTTATCCATCCAGATACAGTAATTAGTTTAAAATTCATAGTATATAACATTTAGAAATTATTTGAAAATCAACGTACTTTTGGTGTGGCCTATACAAAATATGGAAATTCGTTTTGAAAATCCTTGCTGAACAAAAATGGACCGAGAGCGCAACCTTGAGGGACGCCCTGTTGGATATATTGCACGCAGAACGACGCACGATTTACAGTGCAAGAATGCTTCAGTGATATAACGGCCGGCCGAGAGAGAAGGTAACAGCCTAACATTAGCATACCATGTTACCGGGTTGGTACGGGAGAAGGTATTGTCAAGGTCGCGGTACCGCTAGCCGCTAGGCGACGACGGGGACCGAGCTTTGCTCATCGTAGAGCAACACAACTGTCATGTGCAGACACAAAGGAGCTCTTCAATTTGTCGGCACTTAGCTAGACACTTGTGGCTAGTCTTGGAATTTACTGTTGGGGAAATGCCATTCAAAGTGAATGGTAATGCTATTGCAGTAATATGTCTAGGATTACTTTTTAACAAAATGTGTAATGTTTCCGGTATTTAATTTCAAATGAACATTGTGATCAATAAATGATCGAATGGATACAAGTGTTACGTAACCAACACAATGATTTTTTACCAATCAATTCAAACATTGAAATGAACAAACTTGAACAAAAAGCTACTTGAATACGTAATGAATACATACATACTTGAAGTACATACTTGAATAATTTACTTTGAAGCTCATAGTATTAACTACTATGGTACTCCTGAAAAGTCCTGAATTTGCTGGATAGTGGATTTAATTCATAAAATTAGATTGAATTTAGTGGATAGGTAACGAATATCTGGAATCAGGTTTAGGACGATATATTATCTTATCGCCTACAAGCTTGTTTATTAATTTGCGTTTCTAACGATCGAAGAGGCCAGTATTGACTTGTAAAAGTGCAAAGTAAAGTTGTTTATTATCCCAAATAAAATGTATCGATTGTCTCAACTTTTCAGTCTACAAATTTCTTCTCTTAGAAGGCACGACGAGAGGATTGACAAATGTTATTTAGGCATTGGTTACAACCACGTTGTGTAATGAGAGAGACACAACATAAAAAATAAGATGTCATAACAGATAAAAGTGTCGGATATCATATCAAACAAACGTTTAACTATTGGTAGACAAAATTAAATTTCTAATTTTCATTCAAAGTTTACCTTTAAACTACCTATCTCCAAACAGGTATCCTCTTTGCGTAAGAATGCACATTTAAATTTCCTAGCTGAACATGCGTCAGCAGCATGGGCCCGGCCCGCGCCCTTGTGTTGCCCAGTTTCTAATGAGTTCACAGAACCGTCGTGCCTCTTTCTTCCTCAGCTCTCTACTTCATTACATAATTTAACCTTTTCAATTACACCTTTTGTTTTCAAATAATAGAATGACAGACGGCTTTTGTTACGTAAATAGTGTTCTCATTTCAATTTAGTTATCTGAACCTCATTTTAGACTCGATTCTGATACTATCTATTAATGATATTTTTCCAGATGGTTTCAACGCCAAATAAGGTCTTATTGCTATTTGATCGAACCTCTTATACTTAACGATTTGGCTAAATAGCTATTGCACCTGGTGAAAGTGATTTTGTGAAAGTGTATAATTATTTATGAAGAGCCTTGTAATTTGGAATGCATTTATTTAGGCAATTACTAATTGTAACTTTTATTTATTTATTTTTTATTACTTGTAACTCGTTTTCCTCTTTGGACCACATTTCCCATGTATGGATGTATATGTTGTTTGGATACAGTACATTAGAAAAGTTTGAAACGTTACACATACAGTTTGTGCGTAGCCTAATAAAGATACAATAGTGCATGACATAGAGCAATTTATTTTAATACAATACCTAAGTTATATTTAGTTCTTTATCTATGACATCCGACCAATCTAGTATTGTGAATATTAGTGATCACCAAAAACTACAGCTGTACGTTAACAGATGTTTGAAATGCTCAAACCAATCAAATTATTCTAAAGGCCATTTCACACCGGCTACCGCTACCGGCTACCGCTACCGGCGCGGTAGCGGACGTTTCCGTGAGCCATTTCACACCAAAACTACCGCGTCTGCGCGGGAGGCGGGAGTTTCATCGACTACAGTAAATTATTTTGTAAATTGTAAATTATTCTTGTTCAATCTCTGTAACTTTTGCTTATAATTAACACTTGTTATATAAACATTTTGGAAATCCTTAAAATTGTATAATGACTCTATAATAAATTACTTTAAAATACTTTCTTGAATGATTATTGTTTTCAACTGTAATTATAGCATTTAGATTCAAGTACTTTTTTTAACATAAAAAGAATAATTATCAATTAATTATTAATAATAACAACAATTAACACCAATAATAACAACAATTATTAATAAGGAATGAGGTTACAATTATTATTAATTTAGGTGGCCCTACGTTAATTCTAAAATCGTTTATTAATCTGCTATAAATAAAATTCAAAACATTTTTAGTGGGATTTATAGTACCTCTATTCCTACAGAATTATTTATATGAAAGCTTTATGTTAAAAAAAACCTGTTTCTTTTGTATTTATATTTTTAAAACAGCTAAAAGAAAATGTCTGAATCTTTACTCCAGATTACGATTTCATGTAAAATATAGACCTATTCTTATAGATCTACTCTATCTTATCTTACACTCTAAAACAAGCTCTGTTTGCATGGGCAAACCTTTTTTCTCTCCAAGGATTTTGGAAATTTTTGTTGTAGGCTATATGAGGGTTTTGGCCAGGAGGAATTGATTGGAAGATTTCGCTCATTTCTTGCCACGCTAAATCGTTCACATTGCAATCACGGTATATTTCCTTCCGTTTATCCCATGAAACCGGCCTCTTCCTCACTTCCTCGATGAACGATTCCACGGCAAAACAGTAAACACTAGTCAACAGCAACAAGCAAACACGTGGTGGCGCGAGACGGTTGCAGTCGACAGGCTGGCGTTCTGCGCATGCGCGAGCCAAAACTACCGCGCCGGTAGCGGTACAAAATCGCTCGAGGAGCGGTACTGGCGGTACTACCGGCACTACCGCGGGCGTGCGGTAGTCCGGTATGAACAGTCCCATATGATAACACGGTGAGCGATCTTTAAAAAGTACCGCCAGCGGTAGCGGTAGCCGGTAGCGGTAGGCGGTGTGAAATGGCCTTAATGGGATAGTTTCAAATTTCATTTGTTGTTAGCGCCCTTATTTAAAATCCGATTTTCATCAATTTTTGACAACAACTACAGACCAAGCCCTATCCAACGACACCAAAAACTTGAAAATCGCTTGAGAATTGTAGGAGGAGTTCCCAACACAAAAAAGCCTTAGCGTATTAAATACGTATAGATAGATATATCTGCAAATGAAGTATTCCCATGAGAATTCGGCTTAGGTGTCTCTGTTTTTGTCCTTATTTTATGCTCAACTTTGTGAGTCTAGATCGCGAGATGAAGCAAATCTAATGTTATGATTAGTAATACGATCACACCAACTCTGGATTTGTGGTTTTCAGATAGGATTTCAAGTTGAACTGCACTCTTATCAGTCTAACATGAAATATTTTAGATATCTTGTCTGACCGAGGAACAGCCATTTAAAGTAGATCTGCTCTATTTTCCTATTTATTTTATCTAGATTATTTTAATCGTTATCTACTCCACTTACACATTGCATTTCATTTCAGATGGCGGGGAAGTGTGTACAAGCTAGTGTGGAGGGAGTTAGTTGCCTACTTGTCAATCTACTATGCAATCAACCTCACATATAGGTTCGCCATGACAGAATCTCAGCAAAGGTGAGTAATGGATTTCATTACGTCTAAATAAATCAAGTTATGAAGTATGCTTTCAGTAAGCTTGTTAAGCTTGATGAAACAATTTCAATCCCCTGCGCCACACTAAAACAAATTCATTTGACCCATGAAGAAGTTAGTTTTTATCTTTAAGAAAGTTCACGTTTGTATAGATTCCATTCGGTTAAATATATTCTTGAAATTTACCCCCGTTTCCGTTAATTACTCTGCAGTTCTTATTAAAGAGGAAAAAATCCAAAACCCCCTAAAATTATGTTAATATTTTATTTTAGCGAATTTCCCTATAGGGAATACGCTATTACGGTAGTAGCCATGGTAAGACCTAAGCCCGGGACCATGTTACTTTATCATTTTGAGGTCCCCAGGAGCCAAAAACACTGTTCGTTCATTTTCATATATATGTGTGTGTGTGTGTGTGTGTGTGTGTGTGTGTGTGTGTCCGTGGTACCGATAACTTTTGAAGGGGACCTCCGATTTTGATGAAATTTGATATGGAGGTGTAACCAAGGCTTATTTTCATGAGTTCGCATGATCGGGTTATGGGAACTTGGTTTTATGGGGTTTGAAAGGGGTACAAAATGGGTTTTTGGCGTTTTTAACCTCAAATTTTATTACTCAACAATTTTAACTAAAACCATTTCAAAAAGCTTAAGAAAACAAACAATTTAGTATTTTGAATTTTTAACTTAGCTCAACAGATAACGGAGAAAAGCTAAAAACGGGTTTTCCATGTTAATCTTAAGGGAAATCAATAGAACCCTGTATCTCACTTATTTATTGACATAACTTGGTATAATTTGGTATGTCCCTTCACTAGGCAGGGTTTAACTGATATTTGCTTACAACACCCTTATGGCGGCAAACCTACATACTCGCCCCCATGGAGTTTATGGGGAAGATTTAAAAAGTGCCGAATATTGATACAATTTTATATTTACCTTACCTAATCATTATATTTCCTAACAACTAACTTTTTCTTACAATATCCCAAGGCAGCAAACCCACATATACTCATTCCTATGGTGTTTATGTGGAAAATACAAAATCTCAAATTCCTATGGAAATTCACTGAGTAGGCCTACGCAGGTCTGCTGCGACGGGGGAATTTAAGTATTCTAGAAAAGTTAGCATAATTAGAAATTTATCTAATCAAATTGGTTAACTAACCCGTTTTTACAACCAGCCTTTTAAACAGACATTTCACAAATAATCATTGTAAATTACACCACTAAAACGTGTGTAAGGGGATCTCTACAACGCTGAGCCATGAACCGATTAGATCTCTCCTTGCTTTTGTCATGTGCAAATGTTAACCTCGCCTATGCAAGTAGCACGGTATCGTCCTTAGCATTCTCAATGAAGGAACAGATTGAAAAAAGGGCTCGGTCCAAAGCCAGCAATAGGATCGAGGGTTTTTGTTTGTTTCAATTTTTATGAAAACCGAAAGGAGGTGTAATAGACTGCTGATAGTATTTCAGGAAATAGTAATTTTCATTACTAGTCTCCAAAGTTACGCATTTACCAAATACAGTACCGGGATTTGTTGTGTGGCTATTTTTAAAATTTAAAAAATATCCTAATATGGTTAAAGGGGCGCACATATAGAATATATTCCATAGTATTGTGAGAGGGCTCAACATATTTGTTTCTTCAAGTTCCAATACTTTAAAAACAGTTGGATCTGCAGTACCCGTTTCCTTGCATTCCCATAAGACTAATGTTAAATTTTAAACATATGTTACGCCTTTAATATTGGTCAAATAAGATTCATCTTTATATCATTGTAATAGTATATTTCGTCACAAGGGCCGAAAGTGGCGTTTTGCCGGCCCCGAGATCGTGTTTCAAGTTCGAGACGAAGTCGAGGACTTGAAACGATCGAGGGTTGGCAAAACGCTTTCGGCCCGAGTTACGAACGATATTTTTCATCACACTACACAATTCAATAAATTCTAAACAAGTGAAAACATTACTTTTTCGTTCATAACAAACAAAACATAACATCAACTAACCTAGCGAGATGTACTGCTTGAGTTTCCGGTTGCTAGGCAACCAATTCATTTCATTTTGTTGCAGTCACATGTTTTTGTGATACAACGTGTTGATGTGAATGTTTTTATGTAAGGCCTAGGCCAGCTGATTTTGCAGGCCTAGGCCAGCAAAACAGGTGTTTCGACGGTAGAAAAGAGGGTCGAAAACAGGTGATATCGATGTAGTGTGATGAAAAGTAAATTTTCATCACACTACATCTATATCACCTGTTTTCGACCCTTACTTCTACCAACGAAACACCTGTTTTGCCGGCCTAGGGCGGTAAAGGAAACGGTAGCAGAGAAATCTAGAATATTAGAAGGTATTTAACAACAACAACGACAAATAACAAATCAGTGACGTAGTTCACTGAGAAAAATCACTTTCATCCTAATATGTAAACCAGTTAAAAGTAAATCTAATAAGACAGATTTTGTGTGTTGTCACAATTTAATGAGCGATTCAGATGTGATTATCAGAAACTAAAACTAACATTATCTTTTGCAGACACTGACATTTTGTGTATCAGATATAAGCCTTTTAGCTATTGGCTTGTGTCTAGAAGTCATATTAGTTGTGTTCTCCGAACGTATAACTTTGACTGCAGCAAAAATACGGCTTATATCTGAATGTATGACGTCACAGCCTTGGGTGCACTAAGTTTGTTCTAGATATAAGCTTTGTCTATAGCCCCCATTAAACGTGTACTTCCGATACTAAATATCTGTGTAAACGTATAACTGATCAAATCATAATTTAGATCTATTTCAGTAATATTATAACCTTCATTATCAAAATAATTATCTGCCACATTTAAACAAGTATCTGAAATTTACAAATTAAATGGTTTTAGTAAAAAATACTTTTTAACTGAAGAAGACATAACACTGGATACGCATTACACATAAGACATATCACACAATAGACATAACACTATCTTGGCGTTTAGCAATACTTCTTTAGCTTTATAAAAGCATATTATATTATTGAACGCTAATAAAGAACAAAAGGTTAACTTATTTTAAATACATTGACTAAACCACAAGAAAAAAAAAACTTTAAACGTCATTTTTTCGAGCATATTCAAATAAATTATACACGTCACACATCAAGTTATTGATGTGGCTGTTTTATTGGACCAACCATTTTTTACATTACGCCAAATATTACAAGTTTAATTAATTGTTCATGATTTATTTATTATTATCATCATACACATCTTACTAATTTTTAATGTTTGTGGTATTGAACTTGTGGGCGTGATAATTAAATACAATTAAGGTACACGACGACGCATAAGATTTTCAAGTTTAAAAAATTATAAAGCAAATTAATATAGGCTAATACATTTGTAACAACACGTGTGCCGTTAACGTTTTCCTGGAATAAATATTAAATTTATAGGGAAAACAGGAACTGTTATAGTTATAGTGCCTTTTCTTCCCATCCTTTTAATTTGTTTTTAAATATTAATAATTAGCTGGATATAATTGATTAGGTATCAACAAAGGAAACACGAAATATCTCATGCCACAACTCACTTTGTTAATAATATGCATACAGTTGTATTTATCTTTTATATATATATCTTCAACATGTAACTGGTATTTCTGTAACAGTTATGTGGTGAAAGTAAGTAACAAGCATACGTTATGTATGCAACAAACACTGTGAACTCTACAAGTTAGTTATAGTTATATCTTAACTTGATTTTAATGATTTGTAATGGATATCTTATGTCGGATACAGACAGAGCTATATCTGAACTAAACAGTCTTTCTGGCGGGAAGCACTACAGTCAAACTAATTCAACCTGAACGTGTATTCATTTCGGAATACTTCTCCGGGGTGGACCTCAGCAGTTTCACCGGTGGTGACGTGATGTGTACTGGTCGTTTCTCGTTCCCCCGTTCGCTAGTCGGTAGCGTTCGCGTTCGTTTCAGTTTAATTTAACCACGAGTATTCCTCGAGTTAATAATTTTGTACAGTGCCTAGTTTGTCGTAATGTTCTGATAGCTATTCTGTTTTGTTGTGATTCAAAGTTATACAGTGAATGTGATTGTTGTTGATTCTACTTCATTGGATGGGAACAAGTGTGACCGGTTGACATGATGGAATCTTTGTATGTGTACATAGATGTATGATGTATGTATATTATGTTAGATGTGGACTACATATATCATGTAAGACATTTTTCCATATTTTTATATTACAGTAAGATGGTCGATGGATTAGAATATTTAGGACCACACTTGGATTATCAAAACTTTTATAAGACTTTTACTTATAGTTAGTTGTAATAAGTCTGTACTCATTATTATTAATACTTAATCCATTGGCGTCATAAACCAACCATTTAAGTTTTTTGTACATATTAATATATTAAATTTTATAAATATAATGGCTAAATATAATAGGAATTATGAAAATTACATTAATTATGGAATTAAGTTTGTTCTATCAGGAACAAAATGGCCCATGCTTATAAAATTTTTATTTTTTTTTGTTTGAGCTCAATTTTTTAGATATTAAACTTTTTCTAACAGATACCTACTTTTATCACTACGCAATCATTTTATTGTTTAATCTATCTAATTAATAATTTGACGGGCCTTAGATTTTTCACTCGTTCAAATCATGTCATGGTTAACAACTCATCTCAGTATTTAATTGAGAAAACTTGTCATATGCACGATTTTGCTGGTGAAGATGAGAACTACCTTAACCTTAATTTATTATTATTTTATTTATTTATTTATTTTTTGGTGAACTTAAAAAGGATTGTTTTTATATGAGTCTTTTTTAGATTGTTCTATAAAAGTCTTAGATTTTACTGTTTAATTAATGTAACCTAATGTGTTACTGAGAACATTATAAAATTGTGTAATTAACAATTTTTACTATGTTTTATTAATGCATAGGTAATTTGTTTTATTTTTTGGGTTGGTAGGTACGGTATTATTTCTGTGTGTAAGTATTTTTAACAAAGCAATAAACCTGGTTCTCCAAATCATAGTGTTCATTTTTTAAATCCTACTTCTATTTTATACAATTATATCTATTTCATTTATTATTATATTATTTTATTAAACTTTAGTAAAAATAAATTTATTTGCATACACTCATCATTAATAATGTTATATTAACAAAGCTAGACAATTGTGGTCATAGATTCTGATGATATAAATAAGATATCGTGTGAATTGAAGAATCAACATGAAAGCTGGCTAATGAAAATTTCTGTCATTAAAATTATCTTAAAATGTTAAGACATTTATAAGGTTTATTGGTCTTTGTTTATTTATATTAGTTTCCCTGTTTTATGATATTAAAGTATTAATCAAAACAATAGCATATTAAAACATTGTATGCATAATAACATATTCTTATTTATTTTAAATGTATTAGCCCTAAACGTAAATATTTGATAACCAATGGATCTAAAATAAATGAGAGAATAAAAAATGGTTTGCCAAATCTTTTAAGTGAATACAGTCAATAGGCATTTGTAAAAATTATTTTCTTAATCCACAACAATATTAAGCTTTCTAACTTATAATCTCTTTCAGTAGTCTAATATTGAGCTTATTATTCATCATGAACAATATTGGAATGGAGCATAATTCTTTGGGTTCCATAAAAGTTCTGATAAAAAAATCATAGTCTATATTTTGTCAGTCACTGCAGACATAAGACAGGTAGTTAGATGCATTAATCAATTATCGAGCCACATTAGTTTCATAGAGCTAGTGCTACTTCTTTGCCATTTAAATCAATTGCACTAACCAACAAAAGGGCTATATTTATTCACAAGCGTAAGTTTTCTTGCCAGCAATTTTTTTCAAAACAATTCCCATAAGAATTACAGTTTGTTAATTCAGAGTTTTCTTGTTCAATGGTAAAATTAACATTTGTTCAGGAAAGCAATATAAATTTTGAGGGTAAATGAAAAACATTTGAATTTTTAGTGACACGACATATTTGTTTATAAAAATATATATTAATGGGTACTTTAATTTGTGTCTAAGCTCAATCAATTATTTCAAAACATTTTATGAAAACGAATTGTCTAATTTATTGTACATTTATTTATCAGTTTTTAAATAGTCAGAATTTTTACGTAATATTAGTCCATTATTTTCATGGATTAACTGACTTAAAAAGCGATTTACTCTTTCGCACATTTTTTGTGATGAAACTATTGATTTTTAGGACACGTTCCGCCACTATAATTTTGTTACCATATAGATTGCCCTATCGTCAATGGTCAATGTTTATTATAATTTGTGAAAGTTAGAGATTTGACCTTAAAAAAAACCAAATGAAAAAAAAAATAATTTTTAAAAGTAATTAATTTTACTAATTACTACTAAATTGTACTAATTTTTGTACTCAAAATTTTGACCATTAGTGAATTAATAACAAAATTATGCTTAACAGTAACAAAATTGCACTGACAGAAGGTACCAAACTTAATATTTATTTGTTCATAAAAAAATTATAAACACAGTGTGTATGTTCGTATTACCTTTTATACATATTAACTGAAGAACATTAATATATTACTGCTACTCAAAACTTAAGATGGTTTATAATATTGACTAATGTTATGAGTGATTATTACAAACCACTAGGGCAGCTATGA
This sequence comes from Neoaliturus tenellus, assembly GCA_030545055.2. Taxonomy (NCBI): domain Eukaryota; kingdom Metazoa; phylum Arthropoda; class Insecta; order Hemiptera; family Cicadellidae; genus Neoaliturus; species Neoaliturus tenellus. The sequence goes on from CM061531.1 coordinate 224,234,314, forward strand.
GTAATTGAAATGGTTATATCTGAAGTGTGATGTAAAAGGCCTTTACTTCTGCACCTTAAATAAAATGGCAATACCCAAAATTATAACATCTACACTAGATAAATACTACTTTTTAAAAGTACCTTCTCTAACACCTAGGTAGTTATTTAACATCTAAAGCATCAGTAAAATATTGTGTAAACTTACTAAGGTTGATTTTGCTTACAACTGTTTCTGAGATAAATATAAACCATTCGGTTTCCAGTATGGCGGGAATCAACAAACACTACATCGGCAGAAGGTAGAAGTAGCTATTTGTACAGATTATCTTTGTCTGGAGTTGGCATATTTTATACCTATTTAAAAAATAACGTGTGATAGATATAGGCAAGACATTACCAGTGGCTGATATACTCTACTTCTGCATTGGATACAGGAAGTTATGTGAAGAGGTTTTCTTTGTCTGGAGTTAGCATATCTTATATCTATATGACAAATAACGTATGGTAGAGATAGACAGGACATTACCAGTAGCTGATATACTATATATCTGCATTAGATATAAGAAGATACGTGTAGAGCTTTTCTCTGTCTGGAGGTAGTGTAGCTTATATCTGTTTCCTCGATAAGATATGATAGAGAAAGACAAGACATTGCGAGTATCTGTTGTAGTATATATCAGAATTGGATACAACAAACACAATGACCGATAAAAAATGTTCATGATGCTGATATAAGCTTATATTTGTTTCGGATATGTTCCCCATTCATCCGCTCCAGACATATAATAAGTGAGTTTTTTTGGAGTCAGCTGCAGACGTTGTATGACTGTATCCGACATACCAGTTTTCTCAGTGATAGTAGTTCAGCTGATAGCAACTGTTAAATATGTATGTCGTAGATGGGAAAATAGTGCTTTTCCATTGGGATCAGCTGTAGTCACTTACCATTAGAGTATTATACCCTGTTCAAAATAAATGTGCGGTCGAAACACAGTTTTCAATTCCCCCATTTTTCCCGTTCCTCCCACGGCCAAGAATCCAACCAATCAGAATCGCTGAGAATTACTGCAGCTGTCTACTATCTCATGTCACTTTATGCCAATGTTTTGCTTTCTTGTAAACAAATATTCTAATTTTGAGGTTTGAGATGCAACAAGAAAGCGCTTCCAACGGCAACTATGGGAATTAACACGATCATCAGCGCTATTTTCTACTTTGACTTTTAAGAGCGAAATTAAAATAACATCTGATTGCGATGAAAATCGGGGAATTCAAGAATGTTTTAAGGGAATTTTCCTTTTGATGGGAAATAAAATTCTGTATTTCGACCGCACATTTATTTTGAACGGGGTATAGTTTTGGTGGCCTTAGCTGATGTGAAGTGGTTGCCTAGCAACCTGAAACTCAAGCAGTACATCTCGCTAGGTTAGTAAGTTGAAGTTGAGGTTATGTTTTGTTTGTTATAACGAAAAAGTAATTTTTTAACTTGTTTAGAATTTATTGAATTGTGCGATGAAAAATATCGTTCATAACTTGGGCCGAAAGCGTTTTGCCAACCCTCGATCGTTTCAAGTTCTCGATTTCGTCTCGAACTTGAAACACGATCTCGGGGAAGGCAAAACGCCACTTTCGGCCCTCGTGACGAAATATACTATTTAATATGTAGGACACTGTGAAACTCAAATTACGAATATAGTGTGATTTATGATTTATGGGATTAAACTACTAAAAAACACATCCATTTTCGAACAAAAATGTTGAGAATACTTTGTTGTTTATGAATAAAAAATCAACATTAAAAAACTTTTGATTTCTTATGGCTTTAGGTATAATATCTTTCAAAATGACATAATGATTAGTATGTATTCAATGAAAAATTTGCTGTTTCACGCTAGCAGTCAACTTGTTGCATAATTTAGAGATACAAAATTTGCGTATTGCTGAAACCTCATCTCTTTGTATTCCAAGGACATCTCTAACATTTCCTTGAGGTGAATCCTTCCAATATCTAATCCTCATCCTACTAACCCTTTTAATGCCATGTATGCTAAAACTACCCCTCTGGAAACTATTAAAACTTGGGAAACTTACTCCGGCAGATGGTTTAAAAGTCACTTCTGCACCCAACTCGTCCTCAACTTTTCCTTCGAGCTTGGCTAGGCTGATCCTACATGTGGCTGATCGGAGCGAGCAGACTCTGACGGCCGCCCTTGTGATCGTCTGTGGTTTCCAGGTTATTCGAGCGGGTGAGGGACTACTGCGCCAAACACAGCGACACGATCCCCATGTCGTTCGTGCTAGGGTTCTACGTCACTCTGGTGGTCAAGAGGTGGTGGGAGCAGTACAGGCTGCTGCCGTGGCCTGACACTCTGGCGCTGTTCGTCAGCGCCGCCATCCCCGGTGTGGTAAGTCTCTGGAATGTCTCTACCGATCCTGCCAATCCATTTAGAAATTTTAAGATTTGGAATCGTTATTTCCTGCATTACTAAGATCGGTTTGCATGAAGACTCGATTGGAAGGTTCTTCTGTTTTGATCGCGCGACGTCGTTCAATTGTTGAAGGAGGCTCTTAAAGTCTTTTGACATTCTCCAACACCGACAGGTAGTTTGAGTAAAGCTGAAGGCTTATGTTGTATAAAATTTTTAATTATGTTGTTCGCCAGCCTTTAAAGAAAAATTAATCGAATAATCAGGGCTTTCCGAAAACCAAGAACGCTGTTTGCTCAACAAACAAACAAAATGGCTTGAGATATTAGGAAATCCCGTGTTTACTAACATTTCTCTTGGAAAGATTTGTCCGTGGCATCCAAACAATACTGATGCCACCAAGATCAAAATGCAGTCGCATTAACTAATTCTCAAATATTTAGGGATCCTACTTCTGAATATAAACGAAAGTTAACTTCATCAAGTTAATGTAGAATTGCAATTGAACCACACCCGCGGTACATCCGTCCACATCCACATCCTACAAGCCATGTGTAGCTTCAGTCTCCATAAGTCTTAAAATATGACGAAGATCAAGCCAAAACAAGAAATCGATCTTTATATTGAAATTACAAGTAAATATTGCGTTGCTCAAATTTGAAAGGCTTAGTTATCCCGCCATAGATTAAAATTCCAATTCTAGATCCCTTGTTAGAGCTTGCTGTTCAAATTACAATCTTTTGAGCGGCAACGTTCCCAATAAATGTTACTTTGACGCACAATCTCCTCCTCCCAGCACTCGGCGCTCGGTTTGTCGGTTTTGTCGTTACCTTGAGAGACATGTCGGAGACCAGGTGATGAGTAGACCCTAGCACGACGCGACGGGGGACTTCGCTGCAATCGCACTCTGTAAGTAACAGAATGGCTGCCAGGTCATATCCCTGTGTGTCGCCTCCCTTTGTTCTCCTGTTGCAGTGCTTGTTTTCTTCTGGAACTACTTAATGATAGAACTAGTTGCTTCATAGCCTTCAAAAAGTCAGTGTTGACTTGCTCCAAAGTTTTGACGCTTTCAAGTCTTGATCCTTTGCTGATTTCTTGCTTGACAACCTAACACCCAAGATTGAATGATTAACTCCTTTCTGACGATCATTTCAAATCCGCAAACGACACTTTATAACCCTAGTAACTAGGGTGCGAATCTAGTTTGGATTAAAACTTCAACCTTGAAAATTTTTATTGATCTTAGAGGTTCTGACAAATCTTGTACATTCAAAATTTACAACAATGAAGATCTTCTTCCGACTAACAGTCCCCTTAGACAGCTTGGTAAATCTATCCTAAAGTAACTTGCTACAAGCTTGTAGAACCCTGTTCACCCTTAACCCTGCATGGTAGACACACACGGGAATGCCAGGGCAGCTCACAGCTTACAGGGTGTGTTTGTTGCAGAACGTTCGAGTGGGTTCGCGACTATTTCGCGAGGAACAACTTGGCGTCGACGCTGATGACGTTCGTGATGGGGTTCTACGTGAATCTGATAGTCACCCGCTGGTGGGAGCAGTACAGACTCCTCCCCTGGCCCGACACTTTGGCACTTTTCGTCAGCGCCGCTGTTCAGGGCCAAGTAAGTTTTTCTCTTGGTGGTTGCTGGAGTTTTCAATTGTATTTTCTTTACGTATTGCGTTTGAAGGTTTTGTGTTGTGGAAATGCTGCTTTCGCTGGTTTGACTACCGTATTTTTTTCTTATGAATTAAATAATTTAAAAAAAAAGAGTAGGAGACATTAGTCCAGTAGGGTTAACACCTAATTAAGAAACATTGCCCCATTATATCTTAAGTTTTCGTCCTTGGCGGATTTAAGCTTAAGTAGTAAGATATAAAAATGTACAGATAAGGGATATTTTGGCCTTTTTCCGGTTACATCTCGTAAACGGCTAAAAATATTGAAAATATGCTTGGAATTAAAGTTAAAGGGCTTAAAATTCCGCATTTAATGAGACGGACCTCATATTCATTCCGTTGTCATGCTACGGCACATCCAACCTGTTAGATTGTTTTCTAGATTGCCTCCCTAAAGGCGTAATTTTGTGGTTTTAGGCTACTGTAAATTTCATAAATTAATATAAATATTAAAAGATTATAATCAAATGGCTCTAAATTCTTCGTTTAATGGGATGAACCGCTTATTTTTAGGACTACTGTACTTCTTGTATCCACTTTAAAATAGGTTTTACTTTTTTTTAAACATGGATTCTGACAATGCTAACAGAGTTAGTAATGTTCCAGCAGGTTGAAAGTACAAAATGTGGGTTTGGAACTACTGGAAGGCTAGTGTGATGAAAAGGCTCTGTCGTACATTAGGCCTATTAAAAAAAAAAAACAAAAAAACTAAAGATACCTGTGCAGCATAATGCGCCATTTATCTCTGTATCGGAAGGTCATATCTCGTTCGGTGGTGATTCACTTGGTTATTTTGCATAAAAAATTAACCCTTAATGCCAATTCACCTATACCTTGTCAATGATTATCAATCTATTTTTTATCGCTAATTATCAAACTTCGTACTTTAATAATGTTGAAATTTGATATGTTTCTCTTAGGTTTGAAGTAGGAAAGTATCATGGTTGTTATGACGTTCTGTCTTATGGGCTTTGCTTAGTTATGTTTGCCAACATCACTTGGAAAGATAATACATAAAGTTTCATTAGTTAAAACTGTGAAAACTAGTGGAAATTAACTTAAGTAACTCATTATATGTTAATTCTCTCACAAAGGAATACAATGCCAACTTAGAGTAGTTGTTGACTAGCTCACAGCTTTAATCTACAAAAAACTACAATAAAACGCGTAACAATTGTTGAGCCGTTTATTAAATCTAATCACAACACATACATGACTCACTATGTGAACGTGTCCATTGACTATTACTGTTTGCGAAGTTGGTACAACTGGACGCCAGCAATCAGCTGATCGCAGGTGTTCCACAATCAGCTGATCGCGGCTCGCATCCGATTACCGACCGGATTCCTAAACGTGTCGGCCAGTCACGTGTCCGCCTCGTGTGACCTCTGCTGAGGAAGTCTTCTCTGAACGTAGCCCCGATAGATTCAACCCGTAATTGAATATCCTTCACGCCAATTTGCGGTTTTCTTTTTTCCCCTCCTCGACGGGCATTTATTAAGGAAACTGAAACCCGCGGAGTTCTAGACTACTATGTTCTAATGGTTTTGGGAGAAAATTAAAACTCAAATTGTGGTAACTTAGTTCTTATCAATGACAATTGCTTGTTTCTCAGTAGTAAGGGGAACTTCATTCCTACCTGTTACGTCGAAATTACATGAAATGTGTGAGCGATTAACCAAACCGTATTATTTTCATAGGAAAACATATTTTAAACCGTTACGGTGTTATCACTTCCTCAAATATTGCTCAGTTAAGTTTACAACTCGCCTTTGTCTATTCTATTATTCAAAACGTTCCCTAAGTTCATGTTTTCTTGTTACTTTTTGAAAGTATTACTTTTTGTATTCATTGGTATTATTATTTATTACCAATGAATAGACGGATTTTAATTGTCTCCTCTGAGAAATACTATACTTCATTACACATCACACCTCAGAGTGATGTTTAGTTGATAGATTCTGTTTTGATGTTTAGTTACAGTAGGCCTAACTTCATGGGAGGATTTGCGGTGGCTCTGGGGGTGTGCCGCACACAAAAATAGATATAGATTTTGTTGGATTTTATTGTTGATTATATTTTGTTAGATAAAAAATCAGGCTATCTTGCTAAGCAAAATACTAACCCAATAAATTGGGTTTGATGTTTGAATTTGGTATTCTTTTCAGAGAGCTCCTCGGTCTTTCGGCCTGAATCATGCTTATAAATATGACATTGGTTTCCAGCATTCTTTTGCACGCTTTTTAAGGTTTAAGTCTAAAAAAACCCGATACCGGTAGCAAACAAGGTACGATGCAGTGCCAGCGTGATAGGTTACGTGATGGTGTTGGTGTCGGCGATCGGCGCCAAGGGAAAGGTCACTTTCTACGGAGTCATGCACTTCACACCCGCGCATCCCCCGGCGCTTCCTGCCCTGCAGCTGCAATCATGCAAACAGCCGATCAAGCGGTTGTTTTGAGATTAGACGATCCTATCATACGGTCTCTAATAAGATTTCTTATTGTCACTATGCATTTTCATGCTAGTGATAATATTTTGAACGTTTTGATTGAAAAAGTTGAAAACCTGGTATTATGTTTGTATTTAATAGGTTCGATTGCTGCATTAATCAATAGCCAATGTTAAATGGGAACAGGTTCACAGAGGGGGTTCGACATTTGACTACGTAAATTAAACTAGATTTTAACTTTCAATATTTTCTTACTTTGGGCTTTTTGATGGTAGGTTCGAAACTGGACCCAGCTGCGTTTGGTCATTGGACTATTTAACTATCCTGACAAATGAATCAGGAGCTATTAGTCAGTAACAAAGCGACACGTCACATAACCTGTCACACACACCCTTCAGTCATGCTCACCTTAAAATATGCACCATAGAGTGCGTATGTGTATGTGTTTCAATAAATGTATCTAAATGTATGTTCCATTGTCTCAATTTCGTTAGATTTCAACTATTGTAATTCCAATAATAACTAATTACTAGTAATAGCAGTGATATTTACTATACTTACTTGTAAATTTGCTCATAATTAATCTGTTTATTGCAGTGGGCTATAGAAAAAATAACTGCTAACGTTTGATTGTATGTGGGTTAGACTATAGCCCATAAATGTACTTATTAGAAGTTAGCCTATATTTGACAGTGAAAAATTTTGTTATCACATTTTTGGAATGTTCACGTTTAGAACTAACTATCCCGGTATACATGGCCGCCCAGAGCCACGCCGGGGCCCTGGGGATGAGACTTGACCAGCCCCCCTCCCGCCCCCACCCCCTTCCACCAATTGAAAAGAAATTCAGGAAAAAGTTACAGTTCACTAACTTAGATAAGTAATGTTGGACACACATATTTAGGGGAGTATTTAAACAATCTAACATTTCATTTTTCATTTATTTAAATGAAATTTAATCAACTATCTATCTCTTTGTGAGGCCTACTGCCTGTTGTCCGCGCACTTTTCTCGTTCTATTTTTGAAAAAAATCCTCAGCATTTTTAATATTTTTGTTTGTTAAAGGCTGTAAATTCATTGAAAACGTCAAAATCGAGATTCAAATTATGTTGTTGTAAATAACAAGGAAAAGCTGTTTTAAAGAGATTGTAGTTTAAGCAACACAATGCGTTCTTGCTCATAACAAACAACTCATTTCTGAAAATTTCTAATTGCTGGTACACAGTAGGATTCATGAAAATAGTCCGATGAGAGTCTAAACATTGTTGCCAAATTTATTGTGAAACACATTTTTATACTGTACTACAAATGTTAAACATAACAAAAATGACAACATTGCAGGGCGAGAGGGGGTGAGTGGGGACACAGCTGTTAAAATTTCCATCGGACTATTTTCGTGCATCTTACTATAGTGCAAAACACTTGTACGGCATCTTACCTGATAAATAAAAAATACCCCCGTCGCAGCAAACCTGCGTACTCAGCGAATTTCCAGTGGAATTTCAGATTATTTACTTTCCCCATAAAAACACCATAGGATTGAGTATGTAGGTTTTCTGCCATTGGGTGTTGTTAGAAAATCTAAATTAATCAATAATTGGTGAATGTAAACACAAAATTTTATCAAACTCTGGCAATTTTTTATTTTCCCCATAAACCCCATGGGGGTGAGTATGTAGGTTTGCCGCCATATGGGTTTTGTTAGCAAGTATAAGTTAAATCTTATATAAATAATGTACATACCAAATTTGATTAAGTTATGTCAATAAATAAGCAAGATATAGGGTTTTCTTGATTTCCCATAAGAATAACATGGAAAACACATTTTTGGATTTGCCCCGTAACCAGTTATGCTATGATAAAAATTCAAAATACTAAATTGTTTGTTTTTTTAATCTCTTTTAAATGGTTTCAGTTAAAATTGATGAATTTTAAAAATTAAGGTCCAAAAATGCAAAAAACCCATTTTTGACCCCTTTGAAACCCCATAAAACCCCGTTCCCATAACCCGACAATGCTGGTTCGCGAACTCATGAAAATAGACCTGGTCTTACACCCCCATACCAAATTTCATCAAAATCGGAGGTCCCCTTCAAAAGTTATCAGTACCACGGACACATAGATATATAGATAGATATATAGATAGATAGATAGATAGATATATATATATATATATATATACATATATATGAAAATGAACGAATGGTGTTTTTGGCTTCTGGGGACCTCAAAATGAAAAAGTAAAGTGGTCCTGGGCTTAGGTCTTACCATGGCTACTACCGTAATAGCGTATTCCCTATAGGGAAATTCGCTAAAATCACGATAGTAAGAATTTTCAGTGAAATCTGATTAAAAACGTTCAAGCATTTCTTATGAACTACATGCTGCAGCGCTCTCATGACGGCCTAAAAGGCGATGTTGCCGCGTTTCACTGACCGTGGCACTGTATTTTAAACGAGGCTATGGCAATGCATTCCCAATTTATTTTCATTGACTGTCTCTAAAGCAATAACTTATTGCACATTTCTTTTTTCCAATTGCATATAGTATTCATTGTGATAATTTTATAACTATTAACACAAGTAAATTTAACTTTTTGTTAAATTTTTCAATAAAAGTATTTTAAGTATTATTTTTATAGACGTTAAATAAATAATAGGAGATACCTTTGTATGAAGCTACTTGTTTTGTTGCTAATACAGATGATTATTGTCTTGGTCACGGAACGCTTGTCTTTATAATCAAGTGGTTGTTATCAAAGCACGTACGACGTAGATGAAGTATATGTATTGCTTCTGGCCTGCGCAGTCCATATTTGTTTGATGTTTTTTCTTTTATATCGAGTTACGAAACATTGACCTGTTTATCACATGGATAGAAAAAATGCAATAGTATTTTTCAATTGGTATAACAAAATTAAAAATTAGTACCAAATCATGTTTAAAACTGTTCGTATGGGACTGTAGCATCTATCTATCTATATATATGATACGTGATGCCCTTTTTTTGTTAACACTACTCTTCCCTTATTTCTGGACCAATTTTAAAGTTTGAGGTGTCAAAAGAATGGTCTCAGTTCGTAGTTTTGCAATAAGGTTTTAGATTTTTGATATTTTAATTCTGAATCCCACAGGAGGCCCTTAAAGTTCGTTTTTCGTCCATAAGATTAACATGGGGAACAATTTTATTAAATTGCAAAAAAAACAGCTGTTGATAATAAAACAAACACACACATGTTTAAAGCTAGCTGAATAGAAGCAGTTAAACTCAACGAGCACAGAACAAAAAGCGGTGAAGCCAATTCTGACAGCGGCTAGGCCCACAAAAGTAGTGGGGGGAACGGTGATTCACTCTAGTCCCGAGCGCCACCGTCAGCTTTGAGTTTAGTTGCTTGTAGCGTTCAGTTGTTTATTCAAGCCAAACATGCCACAAAGTTTTAATTTCTAAAGTTTTAAAGAATTGTATTGGCCTTACACTGTTCAACACTAATCATTACCGCAAAAAAATATTTCCTAACCAAAAATCAATGAAAAATCCTCGCTTACTAACTTGTTTACATTTTCAAAATAAAAATAAAAATCATCTGTTTTTCTCATTTTGCCCACAAAAGTGGAGGGGGAAATTGGCTTCACCAAATGTAATGTTATTTGGATACGAGTGACCCCTCTATTTTTGTTCTGTGCTCGCTGGTTAAACTACTGGTACTGAAATATCAACACAATTCCATACTAAATGCAAGGAGTGTCCATTTATGTGGAACAAATTGTCTGTTTTACCTTTAAAATGTAGCAGGTAGATTTTGCTTGAACTTTGTAATTACGTGTATTTGGACACAAAAATAATATTACTAACTTAACCCCAGGAAAACTAATTTTACTGTACAAAAACAAGTTTGGAAATTGAAATTTTTGACGTGGTTCTTATGGGTTATCAGATTGGTATTGAAACAACAACAAAAGTTAACAAAAATTAAAACACTAAATTTTTACACATCTGTTTTCAAAATGCTGTGAACTAGGAAAAGGGATAGTTGGTTGTTGGTCTAAATTTAATAATAGCCTGTTTACTGTGATACTATTAGAAATTTAAAGCAGAATGTATGAGAAGATATTTAAACACCTGAGACATTATTTAAAAGTGTTTCTCCTCCAGTATAGATAACAAGCTTATTGAAAAAATTGTTTGTATAAAGAAAATTTTTAATCAAAATATAAATGCCACATCGAATCAAAATGAAACACCAACAAAGATGTAGATTTTCTTAATTTTTGTGATTTATTTATTTAAATCCTGTAATGAGTGATCCATAACGTTTCATACATTACCGGGTAGTTGTCTAATTTTCCTTACAATTTACAATGCCACAAAATTTCAACACTATATCACAGTAATAAGTGGTGAACATTGATCGATCAAACGCTTACAAGATGGAAATTAATTTGCAGTATGATTTAAATTTTGTGCAAAAAACTTAGCAAATTACCATGGAACAAGGTTTGATGGCTAAGCACTCTGAAATATGCAGCGCATTGCGCTGCACAGGTACCCCTAGTTGTTTTCTAAATGATGAACATTCGAAACAAGGATAACATAAATTCACTCTCTGAAAATTACAAAGTTTTCCAACATTTAAGGTACATCTAGGTAAACTTCTTATGTTTCCCACTTTAATCAAATAGTGTACTTGTTGCGCGAAATCGAGCAATTTATTTAGATACAATAAGCCTACAAAAGCTACATTTAGTTCGAAATAAATTACATCCGACCAATCCAATATTGTGAATACTGTATCAGTAAGTTATAGTGACCAAAACCTATACAGTACTTATTTACAACGGCTGTACATTAACAATGTTTTAAATGCTCAACCCAATCCCAATGTTATTTATTATATTGGAAAATTTTCGAATTTAATTTTTGATAGTGTCCTCGTTTTGAGTCCGATTCTCATATTTTTTTTGCGGAAACAACTACAGACCAAGCCCTATACAACGATACCACAAACTTGAAAATCGACTGATAATAATTGTAGTAGGAGTTCTTAAAAAACCCCTTATCGTATTAATAAATACTATAAATCGCCTCCTGATCGAAATTCGATCAAAATTTCAGTTTATCTGGACCCAAGAAGCTTAAAAACATTTTATAGTCCGTTTTTTTTTAACCTGATCCTTCGAGGGAGAGATCGTGGAGGGGGTTTGTTTATACTTGCTACTATCCCATTGGCTGAATCCTTTTTTTTGTTGTTTTTGTTGTTGTTGTTGTTGTTGTTGTTGTTGTTGTTTTTGTTTTATTTTGTTTTATTTCACTGTTGCATACCAGCTGGTAATTTTACATCACAACATAATGTGTATCAGTTTTACAATATTATTGGTAGCAGTTGTTTTTTGATCAGTTTACTTTAGAATTGTTACTTTTTAACAAGGAATAGGGTTGGCTTAAAAATATATCAGCTGACTAGGAGTTACTGGAAGATATTATAACTTATTTAAAACGTCATTTGAGGAAATGTGATACTCGACAAACGTTTGTCACGAGTTTAATTAATTGTGTTGTTTACAATTTAAACCCCTCCCCCACCCCAATTTTCTCGAGAAGGATCAGAAAAAAAAACGGACTGTAGAACTAAAACATCTGTTCTTCATAATTTTCTAGCAGTTGTGTTTACAACAGCTGTCTAATGATTCTTTCAATTCTCCTTTCTCCATAAGATTAACATTGGAACTTTGAAAGCCTGTGGGGCATAGCCCTGGAGTCCGATGTGAATTAGAATGTGATTCTACTCATCTACAGGACCATATCTTTCTAACGGTATGCGCGGATTTATCTTACGATGCACACGAGCTGAGAAAAAAGGAGGAAATGAAACATGCTTGCGTATTAATATATAGAAGATATGGATAGATAAATGTAATGAATGATTTTTTTTAATGTTTTATGAAACTTGAAAATTATTTAAATTTTTGGACAATTTAAGGGTTTTACAGTGGTTCGTAATTAGGTTCCTCAGACTATGATAAGGTTTTCCTTTTTACTGTTTTAATAATTGCAGAGTCAATAAAATCAACAAAAAGCTGTTCTATGTTCGTACGATCTCTGAACCCCTTTTGTGTGCATGAGCTTGACTGGTAAATTTTAGGGGAAGTGCATTTTGTAGTGACTTAAGTACAATATAACACACATTATTTATTTATAGACCATTAACACATTTTTTTAATTAATCATAACTTATAATTAGGTCAAGTTTAATCTGTGTCTTTTCTGTTATTATGCCTCAACTTTCTAATAGGATTTCTATTCATAGTTGTAAATAACTCTTTTCAAGTTTCTTCTCTCTAGGCTAAACTTATTCTGCAACCTAGAAGCAATGAGTGTTTTTGTATCGATAACACTCCATACCTTTTGTATTTTGAATCAATGAGACTTAAAGCGCGTTCCCAGATACATTTGTATGCAGCTTTTAAAGAGACAAGCAGAAATGCCCTACAAATACGCTACGAAGGTATTTCAATTGGTTTCCCTCCCAGCATGTTTGATCAGTGCGCCATTACCGCTCCATGCGTTTAGATAACACATAAATAGGATTAAATGGGTCAAAGAACTGTTGTGCGTGTCTGGTCAATGGCAAGATCCTTATCTTAATTGCCGTTATCTTGTTATCTAGGGCCGTACATTCAGTAGTTACATTATCCTGTCACATATTGCTGTTGCTAAATACACGTTATAACATGGACGCGGGCAGGATGAATCCACTTGTTAATCATAAAAGGTTTACTTTTTTTAACGTATCCAGGGTATAAGAATGTTCATAAACTTTTCGATAAGAAGTTTAGTTAGTTTTATTAAATTAGAATTTTCTTGGAGGTAGTGGCTCATAATAAGAGTATTCTGTAACAAGGAGTCTTAGTTTAAGTTCAAACGAGTAAAAAGCATTGTTCGCATTGTTCTTCAAGGAGTCTTCAACGAGAATATTCCTTTTCTAAATTGCATGTCATTTTAGTACTTTTGTGTTAAACCTCAAATCAAATTATCTATTGTTTAGAAAAATTTCGAAATTTTATTCTGAAAGAACTTATATTTTAAAGTCAGTTTCATGTAATCATTTTTACGTTGCCAAGTCGTAGTCCTGATGGATGACGGATGGTGTTATCTAGTATCAGAATTTACATCTTCTCGAAACTAGACACCAGCAACATAGTAACTGGTTCATGCTAAGCACTTAGGTCATTTGAGATATAGTTTCAAAAAAGGTTATAAAATTAACGTTTAATTACTTTGTAAAAGGGATGTAATTAATATATTTATAGGGGTTAACATAATTGTACAGCATCGCTATGTGCCCTACAACATTGTACGGATTATAAGGGCGTGTACGATAATGCGTTGTTTCATGATATTGTTTATCTGTTGTTACTTCTTAAAATAGTTACATTTAAAAAATAAACTATCGAGGTGAAATAAATATTAACAGTGTTAGTTTACATACAAGACGGAACTGGATGAAATCATAACCAGAGAACTTTGGTTTTACGTTGATTTTGTAAATAACAACCTAACCTTAGCTTAACGAACATGAGATTATTTTTCTAAAATTTGAAAAGCGGTTGGTGACATGTACCTCTTAAAAACGACCCTAGAGTTTACAGTAGAATTGTGATTTAACTCTCACTAGTTTCTGAAGTTCAAAAGTCACTTCCAATTTTTCCGTGAATGTAGTCAGCTACGTTACTTTGTACTCGTGCTCGCCGTTAGAGCGGTGTGGTGGTGTCACCAGAGAGCGTTACCGTTACCATTGTAGCTGTCGCTGAACATGTTCGACACCGCAACAGTCGACAGCGACATGTCTCCGCATCTCATCTGTCGACATGTCGCAACACACTGCCCTCCTTCGCCTTCTTAACTATTAAAGTTGAAATGGACAAAACTTTGCACTTTTTTTCATTGGGATCTTCTGTAGTCACTTACCGTTAGAGTATTAGTTTTGGTGGCCTTAGTTGATGTGAAGTGGTTGCCTAGCAACCAGAAACTCAAGCAGTACATCTCGCTAGGTTAGTTGAAGTTGAGGTTATGTTTTGTTTGTTATGAACGAAAAAGTAATTTTTCATTTGTTTAAAAAAGAATTTATTGAATTGTGTAGTGTGATGAAAAATATCGTTCATAACTTGGGCCGAAAGCATTTTGCCAACCCTCGATCGTTTCAAGTTCTCGACTACGTCTCGAACTTGAAACACGATCTCGGGGCCGGCAAAACGCCACTTTCGGCCCTTGTGACGAAATATACTGTTTATAACTGAAACATCTGTTCTTCCTGATTGGCTTGCACATATTATTATAGCAGCTGTCTAGTTTCATCAAAATTTCAGACCTCAACAACTTAGATTAAATATCAGTCAAAATTTACCATGTAATGCTGGTGCTAAATATTTGAATATATTGCCAGACTGCATAATAAATGAACAAAACTTAAGACCATTTAAAAATAAATTAAAAATATTTTTAGTTGAAAACGCCTTTTACAGTGTTGGTGAATTTATGGATCATTGCCAAAGTACATAAACCAAATTTCATTTTAAACTAGGTTTAAGTATATGGCTTGTATATCGGAGTTATGGAATTAAACTAGGTTAAACACATAAATTACTATCTTATATTAGAAATATTTGAATTTGAGTTTGTCATATCAAAATTATTGTATCGTTTTTTTTTTTTTTTTTTTTTTTTTGAGGGAGAGGCGGAAAAATGCATTACGCACACAGTCCATCGTCCTCGGGTGTCGTGCTCCCAGCTGTGTTGCCACTGCTGGAAGGTTCGGGAGCGCTCTTCTGTTCTTGCCGTGACCTTGCCGATCTCGCCTTGTCTCTGATAAATCGCTTTCCTCTCCCCTGCCAAGAGCTTGACAGGGATGACTCCGGCGACCACCAGGACGGCAGGCTCGGACACTGTCCGGTAGGCGGAACACACCCGGAGCGCAGCTTGACGCTGAACCCGGGCGAGTCGCAACCTGTAGCACTCCTTATCTAGAGCGCCTGCCCACACCTCTGCCCCGTAAAGAAGCACGGACTGGACCGCGGACATCAACAGACGTCTTCTGCTGGATCGGGGACCCCCGACATTGGCCATCAGCCTACTAAGGTAAGTCACTACCTTAGCGGCCTTGTCCGCCGTACGGAAGATCTGATCCCTCCAGCTTAACTTGGTGTCCACGAAAACCCCGAGGTATTTGGCGGCACGAGTTGATTCCTTCCCACTCGAAACGGGACGACGGTGTCGATCCTCTTCTTCGTGAGAATCACGATCTCCGTCTTACTGAGAGCAAGTGAGAGATCGTGATCGGACATCCAGTTGTTGACCACCCGCATAACTCGGTTCAACTTCAGTTGGGCCAGCTCAACGTTGCGTGCAGCAATGAGAGCTGCGACGTCATCGGCGTACCCAACCAAAGTGGTTTCCTCAGGCATCTCGGACCTCAGGAGGCTGTCATAGGCAACGTTCCAGAGATCCGGGCCGAGTATTGAACCTTGTGCGGCACCAGAAGTGACTTCCATCGTCCGCATTCCGTCCCTCGTGTCATAAATCAGGCTTCGAGAGCGTAGATAATCCTCGATGAGCCGCAACAGATATGCAGGAATACGAAAGGTGTTGCGAAGCGCATCCAACATATCGACCCACCTCGCCGAGTTGAAGGCATTCTTGACATCAAGCGTAACAAGAAGCACTACTCGGCGGGAGAAATGGTTGTGGCTCTCGGCTCTCTCCACAGCTCTCTGAACTTCGGTGACAGCGTCGATCGTTGACCGTACTGACGGGGGCATAAGTCCCCGGCAGCTTCCACGGCAGAAGTCAGGCGGGAACGGATCAGCTTCTCGAACAGCTTCCCAGCCGTGTCCAACATGCAGAGAGGCCTGTGGGACGACGGCAGCTCGGGATCACCTTTGCCCTTGCTGATCAGTACAAGCCTGGCTGTTTTCCAGGGAGCCGGAAACACCCCTTCTACCAAACAGGCATTGTACATTCTCAACAACAAGTCAGCGTTGATTGAAAATACTTTCTTTAAAGCCTCACTGGGAATCCCGTCCGGGCCAGGAGCCTTGTTGCTCTTCAGGGGGAGAACGGAGGCTTCCAGCTCCTCGAAAGTGAAAAGTGGAACGTCCTCTACCCGTCCGAAGTCAACCGGCGGTCGCTGTGGATGTTCAGGAAACAACGCAGCGACGATCCTCCCCATGGTGGCGCCCTCCATGATGGAAGGTGGAGAGCGGGCGCCGAGTTTCTGTGTTACAAGTTTGTAACCCAGGCCCCACGGGTCGGAGTCAACGTCGTCACGAAGTCTCCTCCAGCTATTCGCTTTGCTCCTGTTGATCGCCTGGCGGAGAGATTTTCTCGCAGCTTTATAGGCCTCCGACTTACGAACTCTGTCTGCGGGGATTCTCGCTCTTGTGGCGGCTCGTCTAGTTCTTAAACATGTTCTGAGTTCTGCAATCTCTTCAGTCCACCAGTAAACGGGTTGTTTGTCGCGTCGGGGTTTCCTTCGCGGCATAGACTGGTCGCAGGCCGAGTCGATCAGTTCCATCGTGGATGTTACTACTGCCTCGGCCCCAGCCTCACCAGGATTCCCCTGCGCTCCCCGAGAGATGACTTCGGTGAACTTGACCACGTCCAGTTTGTTGGTGTTCCACCGGCGTGGCCCTTCCCGAGATGCGGAAACTCGACGATTTGCCTGATCATGCAGGTCAAACACGACGTATTGGTGGTCGCTACCCGTGTAGTCCTCCACAACCCTCCAGCCAGAGATCCTCGGAAGGAGCGACTCAGACGCAAAGGTGACATCGGGGATCGTGCCTCTCTGCCCGGGGCGCCGAAAAGTAGGTGTGTCGCCCTGGTTGAGGACGACAAGACCGGCCCTGGCGATGAAATCCAGGATGTATTTCCCCCGGGAGCTGGTAGAGGGCATTCCCCACTCGACAGCCCTGGCGTTAAAATCGCCACCAACGACGACATGCCCGGTGGTGCCGAGAACGCACTCCTCTAGGCTATCTATTTTGTCACGGAAGTCCTGGACGGCCTTCTTGGGTGTGAGGTAGCAACTGAAGATAGTCACGTCCCCACACCGAACCCAGACGAATCCTCGGCCGCGCCCGTGACTCCGCACCAAGACATCTCGTGTATTACGTGCCCAAAATGCAGCAGTACCGAGGCTCTCGGAGATCCAAATGTTTGGGTCTTTGTCCCGATACTGTTCGCTGATAAGGAGCGCGTCAGCACCAAGTTCTCGGGCGAGCTGATCTAGAAGGTTATCAGCTCCCCAGGATCTATGAAGGTTGGCCTGGAGGATGCGAATTATCGGCCGCTGCCTTTTGCCGGTTCAAGTGCGGCTCTGAAAGCACCGCACTGACCAGACCCGAGTAAGTGACCGAGGGCACTGGAGCCTGAATCCTTGCAGAGGAAGCAGGTGGGGCTCGAGGAACATTCCTTACGTTTGTGGCCCTGGCTTCCACACTGGAAGCAGTTGGCACTCCTGTCGGGCCCTTTACAGTTTCGGGAGGAGTGACCGAAACCGAGACAGCGGAAGCATCTCGAAACTACCACCCTCCGTTTGAGCCTGCAACTGACCCAACTGACTCTGAGGTGCTGAATGCTAAGCAGCTTATTGGCGTGCTTTTCGCCCATCTCAGCAACAGCCATCCGGAGTTGACTTCGGTTGGGCTTAGTCAGCCATACCCTCACTCCATCAGCCGGTATCTCCGGGAGTGCCACCTGGATCGCACGGGTCACCTCCTCTTCGGTGGAGAGGGCATCAAGGTCCCGAATCTCGACCGAACACTTCGGTTCTAGGGCCTTGATTGAGCCTTTGTCCCCAAGTGCAGTCTTGAGGGAAGCGGCAAAACCAATCTTGTCACTCGACTTCCCCAGTTCGAGGAGGACATCCCCGTTCTGGGTTCGCCGAATAGACTTGATAACGGTGTCGGTCTCTTCCGGTTTGGCCTGCGATCTAATCTGACCCAGAACATCGGCAAAAGATCGCCCCCCTAAGGGCTTGATCAAGATTGCCTCCGTCCTGGGTTTCTTAGGCCTGGGTTGTTTAGGCTTTCTGACAGACTTGCCAGAGGCCTCCCCAACCTGGTTTGAGACTTGCGTCCGCTCCACCCTCGACGCACTTTTCGAAGCTGCCTCTGCTTGCTTCTGCCTCCTCCTTTCCTTCTTGGAGAGGCGCGTCTTCCAGCCCCCCAAAGGTGTTGAGGCAGAGTTTGCTGCCAAGGCAGGATTAGCCGCCGGAGCAGGAACCTCTGCAGGAGTAGCCGCTGGAGTCACGGCAGCGCCCGGGGCGGATTGAGTAGCCTGGACAGGAGATGTCTGCGATGCCGCAGTGACAAAAACCGGTCTCGGCACTGAGTCCACCTCAACAAGCTCAGGGCTTCACGGCGAAGAACCGCTCTGCCTCTTCTTTCGCTTTCTGGCTTGAGTCTGGGATTCAGCCAGATGAGCTTGAGGCGAAGCAGAGATGACTCGGTTCGTGACATCGCGCTCCTGCTTCACTGCTTTTAGCCTGATTTTCCGGCACTCCTCGATTTCTTCTAGAGAATCTTCGAGTTTCGGGATCCCCTCTTTTATCGCCTTGTTTACGTTCCTTTGAATTAAGAGGGCCTTGGCCATCTCCTTCAAAAGAGCTTTCATCTTCTTCAGACATGAGTCTTCCTCCTCGTGGGCGTCATCCTGCTGCTGCCGAAGCATTTGCAGCTCGAATGCCGCACGAAGAGGGCTCTTCTTGGGAGGAATCCCTTGGATCTTGGCTAATGGTGTTGCCTGCTCGGCAACCTCCATCGCCATATCGATCTCCTCCTTCTTCTGTCCGGATTTGGACGACGATCCGGCATCACCAAAAGCCTTGAATGGCACCGGCGGGGGGGTGGTTTCAATACCCTTCGTCGGCGTTCCAGTGTTCAAGGTCGGAGACCTCTGCAGTTTTGGGCTGCGCTTAAAGGCGGCCTGCTCTTTCTCATCATCATTCGTGTTTTTGGCATTCATGTCCATGGTTTTCTTTCACCAGCGCATCGTGCGGCAAGGGGCGGCCCGTTCATTGGCCGAGAGCGGGTGCACCCTCGGAGGTCTATCCCCCGTAGGAGATAAGACACCCCTACCCCAGTACTCTGGGGCCCGAACCTCCGTTTGCCCAGCACCGATACACACAAGGTGCCGTACGTGCTGGGGGTCGCACCGTGGCAATGCAGAGTCCGATCCCTGCATCTATGGCGCACTCCCTGACTAAGGTCCGAAGCGGCTGGCTTCTGACGACACACTGGAGGAGACCATCGGCAGTGCGAGGCACACATCAGTCCCTGCAACACAACAGGGACACTCCCAGGACCCCCCAGCATGCGCCGGTCGAAAGAAGGTGGAAAGACACCCTTGATTCGGGGTCGAAAAAAAAGAAGGTGAGCAAGGTTAGCTCAGGAAAGAATAAAGACGATGAGCTAAGACCTGAAAGATGAGAAGAATGGCCTTAGCTCGGGAAGAACTGTGAGGAGGGTCTCACAGCTTGGCTCAGGTGCCCCGGGGTCGCTAAGAAACACCCGTACAGTGGAACGCCCACTGCCCCTGAGGGCATTTTATTGTATCGTTAACATTGCTTCCAACTTACTTATTGTTGTAATAGCAATAAAAAGATTATTATAATTATTCAATCAATTATTCCTCTTCCATAAGATTAACATTGAAACTTTTAAAGCCTGTAGGGTGTAGCCCTGGGGCCCGATGTGAATTATAATGGGATTCTGCTCATCTACTGGACAAAACCAAATTCAGAGTTTGGCCATGTTCGCAAAACATTCGCTAAACACTAACTCTAAAGTATAAGTGTTTGTCTACAAATTTAAATAATTCACTAGTATCCAGAGAGTCAAATAAAACTTACCAACGTTTATGGAGATTTCACTGACACTTTAGTTTTCATTAGAATTCTAATTATTCTATGCTATTCCCTATAAGGGGAAATTCGCTAAAACGTTTCTCATGTTTTTATCATTGGAAAATAACAAACCTCTCTATATATGTGCCTTATTTTTGTTATAACTTGATCAAATTTGGTATGTACCTTCATGATATGGATTAGCTTACAACACCTATGCCGTGGCAAGCCTAAATACACATACTCATTCAACGTGTGATTTTTATGAGAAAGATTGAAATGTTAATAGATCTTGATACAATTTGGTATGTACCTTTACTAGGTAGTTAGAAAAGGTACTGTAATATACTTAGGTATGCCCCAGGACAAATTTAAAACTAGTTTATACTATAGTCGTGGTCAGGCTTATTGGCGGGTGGGTCAATCAGCTGATGCAACCTATTACCTTATTAAGTGTTTCCAGAAGGTAATAGTAACTGTTTTTATTGGAATCATAATGTAACTATTTGCAACCATTCATTTTTAACGTCAGCTTCTCTTACACATTTATACTATTTTTTTAAATACTTTTTATTTATAAATTAATTATTGCTTGTTTATCAAGTGAAATAGATGGAAGGATACGTAATGATTATATATGTTAAACAAGGAAAACATTAACGTAGGCTATAGGAAACGTAAAAACGTGAGGAAATGTGTTATGAGTTATAGGATAAAGGTAACCTAAAAAAGTTTTGTAATATTCATATTTCATTAAAACTGAAAAATGTTGTCTAATGAGACCACGACAGACAGAAACAGGCTATGGTAGTTTAAGTGTGTGGTGTGAAAAAGAAATAGGCTATACACTAAGGATTTACACTGTATCACTATAAAAGAAGTATACCCGAAGCATTATCCAAACTCAACACTGGTCTTCAAATACAGTATTTCTCTCTTATCAGTGTAATTTTTAGTAACGCTTCTATAAATCATGATAAATTGTCTTAGTAGACATATAGTGTAGTCATTTTAAATCAAAATTTCTCCATTACCTAAAAAAACTCTTATAAGTGTGAAACTTGGTATATATATTGATATTTACATCCGGAATAACATATCAAAAGTCCTCGAAAAATAAACTTGTGCTATGGCCGCCATCTTGGAAAATGGCGCCCGAAAACCAGTTTTTCTCCAATTACTCAAAAACTATTCATCCTATAAAATAACCTTAAATGTAAAAAATGTTCGCCAAAAAAAGAGCTACAACTTTGGTCCTTAACAATATTTCGATATAATTAACCGTTTAGCCATAAAATTCAATATTTAGAAAATAAATTTGAAAATTCGTTAAAAAACCTGATTTGCTATTAAAAATGTTTTAAATACATTATTTTAAAATTTATTTTACTATTTTTATTTAATAATTGGAATGTTCTGAACATTTTCATACCAGTGACATAACTTTTACTTTTCCATTTATATATTTTTGTGATTTTTTTTATTTTTCGCTGCTCATGCTTTCGGTGATAAACTACCATAATATTCCCATTCTGAGTTCATTATGGTACAAGGATGGGATTTGGTACCTATGTATGTTGTATTTACTGAAATAACATAACAAAACCCTCGCAAAAACGTTTTAGTAGGCAGTTATCTTAGTAAATGGATATTGAATTTTACCTAAGGGTTAAGACATTAAAAATTAATAAGTGGATATAGCTAAGTATTGTATGTAGGAAAAAACAAACCCCTTTAATAAAATTAATTATTTTTAATTCAAATAATTATTATTGTATACTGTTACATAACTGCTCCAACGTCATTCATCAGACTGAAGTTCTACTCTGGGTACCAACATAAATATCAAAACGAAAAAAATCAATAAAACCAATCATGGATAATAGGCCTAACACAATAGGAGATTATTATGTTAGTCCAACAACGACATTTAAAAATATCTCAGAAAATATAAATGGAAAGATAAAAGTTATGTTACCGGTATGAAACTGTTCAGAAAAATTCCATATTTTAAATTAAAATAATAAAACAAATGGTAAAATAATTTATTTCAAATATTTTTAATGGCGATTAATGTTTTTTTTTACGATTTTCATATATATTTTCTAAATATTGCATTTTATGGCTAAACGGTTAAGTATATCAAATTATTGCTTAGGACAAAAAAGAGCTTTAACTTTTGTTTTTTCCTACATACAATATTAAGCTATATCCACTTATTCATTTTTAATATCTTAATCCAATATCCATTTACTAAGATAACTGCCTACTAAAATGTTTTTGCGAGGGTTTTGTCATGTTATTTCAGTAAATACAACATACATAGGTACCAAATCCCATCCTTGTACCATAATGAACTCAGTATGGGAATATTATGGTAGTTTATCAACAAAAGCATCAGCAGAGAAAAATAAAAAAATCACAAAAATATATAAATGGAAAGGTAAAAGTTATGTCACTGGTATGAAAATGTTCAGAAAATTCCAGTTATTAAATTAAAATAGTAAAATAAATTTTAAAATAATGTATTTAAAACATTTTTAATAGCAAATCAGGTTTTTTTAACGAATTTTCAAATTTATTTTCTAAATATTGAATTTTATGGCTAAACGGTTAATTATATCGAAATATTGTTAAGGACCAAAGTTGTAGCTCTTTTTTTGGCGAACATTTTTTACATTTAAGGTTATTTTATAGGATGAATAGTTTTTGAGTAATTGGAGAAAAACTGGTTTTCGGGCGCCATTTTCCAAGATGGCGGCCATAGCACAAGTTTATTTTTCGAGGACTTTTGATATGTTATTCCGGATGTAAATATCAATATATATACCAAGTTTCACACTTATAAGAGTTTTTTTAGGTAATTTCGCTAATATGACTGGACTAATAGTCTGAATAGATTAAAAAATAGGGTGAGGCTAGTTCACACTTCTCGTCGAGCGTAGTCCTACGCATGAAATGCCTTCCTCTTTCATAGACGCATGATGTGTGCGTAAAGTGCAACATTAAAGATAAACTAACTAAAATACGTGTATAAGTTTTTTTAATAAACTATAACTTTAAAAAATATTGCTTGTAAAAATGTATCACAAATTTTTTAATGGTTTTACAATAACAACAAGTTAGAAAGAATGATGTGTCTGTAACAGCTGGCAATATAATAATATGTTTGTAACCGTTACTTTATGATTCTGTTTGAAGCAGCTACTGTTACGATTTAGAAACAGCTTAGGAAGAAAATAGGTTGTAACAGCTGATCGGCCACCCGCCAATAAGCCTGTCCAGGACTATAGTTGCGAAGTTGACATTGGGTACAGCAAACGAAGTTGTCATAACACTGTGGTAAGTCTTTTGGCTGTCCACTATGACAATTTCCCTTCCTTCAAACCCCTTTCATGTTCAAGACAGCGAGGGGTTAATTCGAACTGCATGGTTAATCCCTAGCTGGAATATATGTAGACGGCAGTGGGCGAGTAGAAATGCTATGGGCATGGAAACCCTAGCCATGGAACATATGTTTAAGCCAAGACAGCAGGGGGAGAGGAGTGCGACGGGCATAGAAACCCCTAGCTGGAACATGAGTGGACAGTCTGTCCCGTGCCTCACCCTTTCTCTTCCTTCAATATCCCATCCTTCCGGAGTCTTGCGCAAAATGCCCATTAGAGGCAGACGTGCTCAACGGTTCGGCCGGGGTCTCCTTATCGACCAATAACAACATACTTAGGTATTAGTTATCTTATATTTGGTTTCAAAACCTCTTATACCCCAAATCTATACAGAAACCCATTTAATACTTATAGTGAAATAAGTCGTTACATTTTACTGGAAATTCGCTCAATACGGGAATGGGGTGTTTTTTCTGGTTGTCATTATGTTATTTAAGAGCCTCTGATTTGAAACTTTACATTCTGGTATACATGAATTAGTTGGTTCAGGCACTGCGTGTTTCCTCGTGAGCCTCCGTTTTCTTGCGTTGTCTTTGGGTAGAGCGACCCCATAGTCCCATAGCTGATGATGTTGTTGTTGTTGCAGGACGAGCGCGGCCGGCTGATGCGGCGCAACATCGTGCGCTACGCCATCCTCGCCTACGTCATCACGCTGAAGCACGTCAGCGTGCGAGTCAAGAAGCGGTTCCCCACGCTGCAGCACATCGTCGATGCAGGTAGGCCACAACTACACGATCATACTGACAGCTTCAGCCTTGACTAATTTTACCAGATTATTACAGAATTTTCCCATAAGGAACACAACATTACGGTTTATAGAAGTGCGGCTTCACTTTAGCGCAAGTGCAACATGCCGCTATAACTCGTCTCACATCCTCGAAAGTTATGGCTTCACGCTTCACAGCTTTTCGAAATTGTAAAACATCCTTGGATTCACTTTTCCGGTCAAGAGCCAGTCCAAAAACCGGTCAAACCACTAACCTAGCTTCGATCTATGTGAGGTCCCTGTCTCAAAATAGTGGTTATAGTGATCAAACAATCATATCGCATATACTTAGGCCTATATAGCAAACTGTGAAAAAACTAACTTTAAAACTATTACCTACAAATAGGCCTACAACAACACCAACTACTAGGCCTACTAACCTTATCCACTTTCCATTATGCATTTTTTATTCAAAATTTATAAAAACTAAGTTGATAGGAATATAAGAAAACAAATAGTTTATTATTTATCCTTTAATAATACCTAGATTAAGACATGTTTTTTTTCTGGTAGTTTATGACGAGCAAATGGAATACAAATACAACATCATTAACACCGGGGTAAGAAAAATTAATCATAATTTGAAATCGAAGTTTGTGTAGATTACTTTATGTAAGTTTTTCCTGATGCTGTTGACCATATTTTCTAAATTCCTCGTGTTCCATTAAGTAGACTGTTTGATTTCCAGAAATAGTTGTTTTTGTACAGTTCCTTGCAATACTTTCAGTGGTTACATATATTCTCTATTCAGGAATTCTTCATCAAGTATTCGACCAAAACCTGTCTATTTTAACGCCCTCCGATCACAAGGTCAGCCACAGTCAAGGTCTCCCATCTCCATGTTCTACGCCGCCAGGTTCCTTCGCGTCGATTATCCCATCCTATCCTGTGTTTTTATCTTGGCGTGACTTTATTTACAGCATAATTCGCGGATGAGCCTCTGTTTTTGGCGTCAAAGTCATCCAATGTCAAGGACCATCGATTGTGTGCTAATCGCCGGTTTCGCACGCTGGAGATGGTGTTTGTTTTGCTATGCAGATGTGTCCGGCCGCGGTTTCCCATCAGCGACCTTGTCTCAGCCCGAGTCCTTGGGGCCCCCGAAAGGATTCCCTGATGAATAAACATTGAAACGTTTACCCCATTAATTAGCTAGAAGATTAATTATGTAACGACCTGGTACGTAGTGGCACATTCTTGAACATCCTCTTTGAGTTGTTGGGGTTTATGGTTCTTTCATTTTGTTTCTTATTCTTTTCATCTTTCATACCTCTCTCAAGAGAACTGTATGGAGGCTCTTTGAGTGTCTATTCATTCAATTGCTTCACACATCCAAAGAATAACAAGAAGGTTTGGCAAGATGTCTTCTCCAAAGACCCTCTTTTGAAGCTCCTTGTCCTATGCAGGATTCATCATATTTTGATATGATTATTTTCTGGTTTAGATTTTTGAACGTTTGAATGATTACGACACATAAACAGAATCTTTTATAATTTAATAAACTGTTTAAATGATTAATTACTCAGAGTACTAAAAAATTATATTCACTAAATATTCATTCTCGAACGTTGATCAATAATTTTTTTATGCCCTTTTTTAAAGTCGAGTTGTTGCACTTGGATGTGAGATATTCCTAACCTTGGCACCTTGGGCACAACAACATTACGAGAGCGGAAGCAGTTGAATCCAGCGGTAGAATTGGATTGTTGGCACCGCAGCATTGGTTTGACCCGCGCTTAGGTGGGCGGGGCAAGCAAGGTCACCGCGCTACGAGACTACAGGGTACTGTACGGGGCCTTCAGCTGCTGGGTAGAGGCAGAACTGCCGCACAGTCGGGTCGGGAGCAACCGCTCGCTGGAGGAGTCGTAAGAGCGATAGAATATAGGCTAACAAAACAGTAAATAATTAATTGGATTCACGTAGAAATTATATGTTTGATTGACAAATAACATTTTTAAACGCCTGTAAACTTGATTTGTATTTGTGTTTACCTTATGCGCTTCGCTACCGAGTTGTATGTCAACAATGGAGATATTTTCGGCAGACTGGTCGGAGACAAGTAGGACAGTATGACTATCTTTACACCGTGTCCGATCGGTGAATGCGCCTGCTTTCACTGCGTGCCTGATAGCGACAGCGACAGTGTGAGCCGCGTGTGTCATCGTCCACATGCACGGCTTAACAGCATCATCGTTCGCATACAGAACCAGAGGCTGGTCTCTAGAGAAACCCCTCATCACCCCTAATTACAAAAAATATTTCATTCGAATTTTTTAAATTTTCATGTAACGTTATATTTTGATCTGCCACTGTTACTTGTACACGTTTTTCGCCACAATAGATCCCAAGGCTCTTACCCCAAAACGGATTTTCTTATAAAATAGTTGGTTGCCATTTCCAAAATATAACCCTTCACAAGAGGTTCATACTAAGTTCGGTGATATTTCTGTGTTGGAGTTCAGTAGGCCTATGCAAAAAATAGCCATAGTGTAGGAAAATAATATATTGTTTTTATAAGAGTGATTAAGTTATTTTTTAATTAAAATACTTTTTATTTTTTCCATGGTTTAGATTGTTGTATACTTTTACCACTTTTAGGTAAAATCATACCACATATGCCTCGGAAACAGGCATCCAGGCATGATGAAAGTATTATAACATTTGGCGCGGCGAGGTATCAGAGTCTATTTATCTCATAAACATCAAGTTTAGAAATTGCATCAGCATTTGTTACACATGAAATCATAATAAGTGTAGTCTTGATACATTCTGTCCCGCCAATCATGAACTCTTCAATTAATTAGTTGTGTAGAATTTGTGATCTTGTAATTATTGCTCTCTTGTGATTACATTGGTATCGTTGTGGTTCTAGATTTCCTCTGGTCTCTGATAGACTGATCATGAATTTTTCCAGACTTTTGGGGGTTTTCTAAAAAATAGTTAGACGGTGCATTGTAAACGCGCTGTAATTTACTAATCATATCACATGACATGGTATTACAAACCTGGCATGGTTATCAGCTCGTCAGGGTGAAGCAATTAAGCATGAATAACTGTTTCCGGGATATACAGTATGTCCAGACAACTGTTAGTATCTTTAAGAGGGGGTGAAAGGGCTCCTCTTAGAACGTTATGCAATGCTTCGCCTACTTCCATGTAGTGCCTATATTTAAAGTCCTATAAAAGTGAAAGAGGTTTTAAATAAAAGCTAAATATTGAGCTATTCGCTTTTGGATTTTTTATATTTTCGATTAATTTTCAAGAGAGCGTTTCAAGATGGCGGATTAAGAAAATGTGTGTTGATATCAGTGTGACTACTTTTAAGTTTTTTCATGGGTTTTAGTCAAAAGTGAAACGCATGTCCAGTTGCAATTGATTTTCTATAACTGTAAGTGTCATCAGTCACTTTATTCTCATAATTAAAGACAACATATCTAAATGCTTTGAGTATTAAATATTCTACCAAAAAAGACGCCATCTTAGCTCATATCAATCAATAAATGTTCTTCTTATTCTCTCCACTGCCATCAAGATTTTGCAGTATCTTACGATTTTTTCCCTTACTGTGATAATCTACCACTGGGACAATTATGACACTGACTATCGAACAAACAAAATCGGGAAAACCAAGCTTACTCTATAACAACAATAAGTACCGGCAAAGCGATATTCTAAAAAATGGAGAGATTTCTTGGTGTTGTTTAGGCAGAATTTGTGGTGCTTCAGTAAAAACAAATAGTATGAAGACTGAAGTAATTTCAGTTAACGATACCCATACTGGGCAACATCCTGTTACTATGAGATCACTGCAATCTCCTATTATACAGAAAAAAGAAAACACGATCTCTGAATCGCCCAAGACTCCTATTACTAAGGATACAGATCTATCCGCTGTGTCTGTAGAACCAATAAAATCACAGATATCTCTAAAGAGCTGCTCCAGGCATTCCTTGAATGCAGAAAATAGTATTGGTTTGCTAACGTCAACACCCTGTAAAAACATGGAATTAGAGAACCAAATACTCAAAGAACAAGTTTCTCGTCTGGAGAAACAGATCAAGGTTGTTCTCGATCATTACATTGAATCCGACCAGAGATTAATGCAGTATACAGATCAAATAAATATTTCCAGCAAATTACACAACCTCAAACGATCTCAGTAACAATCAAAACCAAAAACATCCTGACCATAATACAGAAGACAAATCAACACAATGTGATCAAATAAATATATGCACAGATGAGGACTGTGTTCAAAATAGGCAGCTAATCACAAGATTAAAAACTAGCATTGAAGTCCTTGAAGCTGAGTTACAGATGTTGAGGGCTGAATTAGCTACCAAGAAAACCGAGGGAATCGATAGTAGAACATGTCTCTATGAAACGGAAAAGTCTAATGGGACAAGTGAAACACACCTCATCAACCCAAAATTACAAAAAAAAGTAACTCTAACGCTAAATACAAATTGAAGGGTTACAATGACAGTAAGATGATTAATTTCTCTTCTTCGCCATTGTTCCGCTCCGTCATAATCGAAAGTGACAGTCATGGACGACACATACCCTCCCTCATCAAGGAATTAGTTCCATCAACCACAAAAGTAATTGGAAGCTGCAAACCGGGAGCTAAACTATCGTCTGTTGTTTCTAGCCAGAACCCTCCTTCTGACACCTGCACTGTCCTCCTTGCTGGAACAAATGACATATCGTGTGGCGAATCACACAATATATTTAAAAATCTAGAAGATATAGTCGCTTCTAAGGTACAGAACTCCGCACTAGTTGTATCGACTTTGCCCTTACGACATGACTCATCTTCTAGAAATAAAATTAACTGTGAAATTGATCTGGTTAATGGCTATTGAAAGTCTTGGTGAACGGTTCAACAGAGTTAAAGTCCTCAATATCAACACCATCAAGAGAAGGTATTTTACAAGACACGGTATGCACTTGAATGTTAAAGGAAAAAACATCTTAGCAAGGAAGATTGTACAAACCTTATATGAGTTTTCCAAAGCCAAGTCCTTGATCCAAACCAAACCTCCAACCTCAGTTTCCCTCAATGCAATTGAGACCATCCCTAATCCCTCCTCCATTAATGCCAATGCCCCTATTGTGACTCAAAATGAAATTTCACCTGATAATGTAACAGAACATTGTACTTTAATTAATAATAAAGGGTCTTTTTTAGGAATGCCAAATGTAACATATCAAAACATGAACTAAGAATTCTCCACCAGAATGCACAAAGTGCAACAAACAAGTTAGATGAATTTTCGATTATCTGTGATGAGTTAAATCCTACAGTCTTAGTTGTCTCAGAATAGTGTTTCAAAGAGGAAACAATAAAAGGTTTCAATACCAAATTATACTCTTGTTAATTCTTTTAGCCGAAGTGAACACAATGGTGGTGGTGTAGGAATTTTTGTTAAGGAAAAATCTCATTTCCAATCTTTTAAAATCAATTATAGTTCTGATTTAGATTTTGAAGTTGGTGGTATTGTGCTCAATCTGTCTACAAAGACA
Source organism: Neoaliturus tenellus (assembly GCA_030545055.2). Lineage (NCBI taxonomy): Eukaryota > Metazoa > Arthropoda > Insecta > Hemiptera > Cicadellidae > Neoaliturus > Neoaliturus tenellus. The sequence continues at coordinate 224,264,485 of CM061531.1, forward strand.
AATGTAGTTATTGTTGGTCTGTACAGATCTCCTAATGGCAACTCAGATGTATTTTTTGAAAAGTTCGAATCATTATTAAATCACTTGACATCCAAGTCTATTAACTTTGTAATCACAGGGGATTTTAATATCAATGTACTTGACCACACCGACTTTTTAACTCGGCGATTTCATGATGTTTTAGCTACTTTTGACTTAAAATGGTCTGTCAATTCTCCAACACGGGTAACTCCCACTTAAATCAGTGCTATTGACAATGTAGTAACAAACCTTGACGGAGCTTCGGCGCTGGTCTTAAAGACGGCCATCTCGGATCATTATGCAGTTGAGCTCGTCGTCTCTGATTCTAGACCGGAGACTTTCACATCAAGTAAAATCACCAGGCGAGACATTCAATCTTCAAATATTCGTCAACTCAACAAATATCTCCAAGGCGAGTCCTGGAGTTTCATTGATCAAAGTGAGTCGGCAGATGATAAATTCAGTTCTTTTAACAATAGACTTCTTTTTTATTTGGATTTGGCCTGTCCCTACAAATCGTTTAAAGAAAAGTCTGAAAAGCGAGTGAACAAATGGATCACTCCTGGTATCTTAACTTCAAGAAATAAACTCAGATTTTACTACACAATTTATGGAGAAAGTGACGATGAAAATTTCAAAACATTTTTCAGAAATTACAAACGAATTTATCGAAAAGTTATTCAAGCTGCAAAATCATACAAAATAAACAAAACATTGAAAAAATCAAACAATTTTTCTAGATCTGCATGGGAAATTATAAACAGCCAAACCTTCAAAAAGCCAAACAAAAATGAAATTCCCGAAATCATCTCTGATGGAAAACTTATAAAGAACCAGCATGATGTAGCTAACGTCTTTAATGAACACTTTTTGAACCTTGCAGAATCAGATACGTCTTTGAGACTAAGAGAAAGTCAAGCTATAGATAGAGAGGCTCCCTTGACTTCAATGGCACTGGCTCTGGTTAGTGAAGACGAGGTAGCCAATGTTATCCAAAGGCTTGAACCAAAGCGATCAAATGACGTAAATGGCATATCAATGTGGCTCTTGAAACAATGTCACAAGCCTGTCATAAAACCCTTGACTAAGTTAGTAAATGCCTCTTTTGAAAGTGGAATATTTCCTTCTAGTTTAAAACAAGTTAAAGTTGTTCCAATATTCAAGAAGAACGACCCCTCTGATCCAACTAACTATCGCCCAATCTCAATTCTCCCTGTTCTAAGTAAAATATTTGAAAAATTATTTTTGGAAAGACTTATAAATTTCTTGGACAGATTTAAGATTTTAGATTCTAACCAATTTGGATTTAGGAAAAATTTATCTACGATCGATGCTGTCACAACTTTTGTGGAGAATATTATTCAAGGCTTGGAAAGGAGAGAACACGCACTTGGAGTGTTCTTGGACCTTTCCAAGGCTTTTGATTGCGTCCATCATGGAACGCTTTTAGAGGACCTTTTTTCAATAGGTATACGTGGGGTGCCTAATCAGTGGATAACTTCATACCTTGAGGGTCGAAAGCAGTATGTACAGTTAGGTAATTCGAAATCAAAAACATCACAAATAAATTCTGGAGTCCCTCAAGGTTCTTTTCTGGGACCAGTTCTCTTCCTCATTTATGTCAATGGCTTAAGTTCATCAGCAAATAAGTCCAAAGTAATACAATATGCTGATGATACTACCCTCTGCATTAGCGATTTTTCAGTATCAAACCTAGAAATTCAAACTTTTATCGACTTAAATTCATGTATTCAATTTTTCTCAGACAAAAACCTCAAGACTAATAGCTCAAAATCTTGTGTCATACACTTTTATCTTCGCCAGCAAGAAAACCTACTATAGTAAGATGCACGAAAATAGTCCGATGAAAATTTTAACAGCTGTGTCCCCCCTCACCCCCTCTCGCCCTGCAATGTTGTCATTTGTGGTTATGTTTACCATGTGTAATACAATATAAAAATGTGTTTTAGAATAAATCTGGCAACATTGCAACGACTCTCATCGGACTATTTTCGTGAATCCTACTATAGCACCAAATGTTATGGTGGACGACGCTTTACTAGAAGAAGTGAGTTTCAATCGGTTTCTAGGGGTGCACAACCACACACAGATACAAATATAAAGAATACAGAGCACACTTTCAAATACAAAGCTTAACTGAGCAAAACTTAAGTAACAATGTAAATATTTCACCTAATGTCAGCAAACCTATTACCGCGCCGAATAATGATGAATCCATATTAGCCATACTAGGAAATAGTAAATTTGAAGAGGATATAATAAAAAGATTTGAAAACATCAAAAATGAAATTATTGATAAAAATGTTGACAAGATTACAGAAAATACTCCCTTAAAAGATGTTCCATGGTCGATTATGAATAGAAAATCATATAAATCCAGGAATAATGTTAAGTTTGATCCAATACAATCCAAACATTACTCTTTTATTTATAATAATAAATATGACTTATTAAATGAGGATGCATTAAAAACTAACCAGTTCCAGAAAACGTCTTATGAGAAGGAAAATAAATTAGTTGATAAATATAGAAAAACAAATAAATACTATATATCAAATGTAAAGACTCAACAGGACAGTGGATTACAACAAGTAACAAAACACCATAGGAGAGCAATGGGTCATTTCCATAAGGAAGTAACAGAACAGAAAAAGAAAGGAGGAAAAGAATACGAAACCTACAGTACATTCAAAGTAAGCAAATGCCCTCCTGTTACTGCGTCAAAGTTACATGACAATGAGACATTCAAGGATTTCCTTGAGAAACATATTGAATCACTTTCATTAAAACAAAGCAAGCAGAATGTAAAAGAGGCTAAAACAGAAAGGTTTAATTCCATTACCATCCTTCATCAAAATGTTGATAGAGTATCCAATAAAATAGAGCGTCTAAACCATCTTCTACACACAAACTCACCAGACCTCTTGGTAATTACAGAGCATGGTCAAAATCCTGATATGATTTTAAACACTAGATTTTAGGGTATAGTCTTATTTCAGCATTCGGCAGAGAGCATAACTTAAAAGGGGGTGTTGCTATTCATAAGAAAGATGAATTCCAAAGAGAAGTGTCAAGCTTGGAATTAGAGTCATTCAGTGTTCCTCTAATCTGTGAAATAAGTGCTGTAACTGTAAAAATCAGTAGAAAGAAACAGGTTAAAATCATTGGTGTGTATCGTCCACCTAACAAGAAAGAAGAAATAAGAACTCAAGCTCTGAACCTCATACATAACCTATTAACTTCGATAAAAGCAGATAAATATGATTTCATTTTAGTAGGAGATATTAATATAGATGACCTCATACCTTCAAGGGAAGGAAGCAGTTTCAGCGACTTACTAGCAGCACATAATGCTACTAGAATTCCCTTACCACCAACTAGGGTCACAAAATATTCTCAGACTTCAATTGATGCAGTATGTACTAACATCGATCTTGGCCGAATCAAAGTAGATGTCATTAAAACAGGTATCTCAGACCATAATGGACAGATTTGCCACTTATCTATCCCTTGTCAAAATAATTCATCAACTTTACATGTAAAGAGAAAAATAAATTCAGAGTCACTAGAAATACTTAGACAAAACCTTGCAAGTACATCGTGGAACAGTGTTTTACAAACATTCGATGTAGACGGACTTATGATAACTTCCAAACTATATTTAAACTTAATTTGGAATACTCTTGCCCATTGAAGATATGCAAAACGAAAAATCTCAGTAAGAATGTAAAATATGATGAAGAAGCCCAGCGTTTAAAAAGTAATTTCGTTGAAGCCCATAATCTATATTGTCTAACAGGAAGAGAGGAAGAGAAACAACTAACTGCTCAGCTAAAAAAATGTTACGACACTAAGCTTAAATCTTTAAGAAAAGAGTTAAATGCACAACTGATTAGTACTGCTTCTTGCAAATCTAAAGTAATATGGAATATAATAAATGACGAAAGGAAAACAAAAAGAGTTGACTCCAAATTTGATTACTTTTTACATGAAGGAAAGAAAGTTGAACAACCTGACGCTATTTCAAATATTTTCAATGATTATTTTTCATCAATAGCTGAAATCACACTGAAAAATAATCATCGGGACAGTCAAAATATTTCATATATTCCCATTAATTCTGTGGAAGCTGTACTAAAAGAGTTCAAACCTCCTTCAGAGGAAGAAATAGACAAGATTATAAATAATCTCAAGCCCAAAAAATCAGCAAGGCTTGATGAAATTTCAGGTCAAATACTTAAGTACTGCAAAAAAGAAGTGATTTCCCCAATTCTACACATTTGTAGATTATCCCTTCAACAAGGAATTTTCCCCTCTCAACTGAAAGTAGCCAAGGTAGTCCCAATTTATAAAACTGGAAACAAACATGAAATCGAAAACTATAGACCAGTATCTCTAATTTCAACCATTTATAAAGTAATTGAAAAGGTAGTACTTAGTAGGCTTCAAGACCACATATTTTCAAATAATCTAATGACACCGAGGCAACATGGATTCATAAATGGAAAATCAACGTTGACAGCCATTGCAGATTTATATGAGTATGTCATTGATAGTATAGAAAATGGGAAAAGTGTTGTGGGAATTTTCTTGGATCTAAGCAAAGCCTTCGATTGTTTAAGCCACTCAATGTTAGTAGAGAAACTCGCAAGATTAGGCATACAAAATTCGGCTCTTAAGTGGCTCTCCTCATATTTAAGTGATCGTAGCCAAGTTGTAGAAATTAAACAAAATGTCAATGGCAAAATAACAACCAAACTATCCAGAACATTACCAATATCAAGAGGAGTTCCACAGGGATCTATTTTGGGACCCATATTTTTTGCCTTGTTCTGCAATGATCTACCTGGCTACCTTGAACATTTTAGCCACTCAGTAATGTATGCAGATGATACAGTGATATTGACTTCTAAAAGATCAGTTGAAGAATTGGAAATAAATGCTTACATATCACTATGCATGGCAATGGACTACTGCACCTCAAATGACTTGGTTTTCAATGAAAGAAAGACAAAACAAATAAACTTTGGAAAGAAGAAAGATGACATTTCAGACCAGCCTTTAATTAATTCTGCAGCAAGCACCAAACATCTAGGTGTTATCATTGATGACCAACTATCATGGGATGAGCATGTTGATAACCTGTGTCACAAACTAAATACAGCTATATTTGCAATAAGAACTAAAGCTATAGCCACAGAACATGCAACTAAAACTGCATATCACGCACTTTTTGAAAGTTGCGCCAGGTATGCAATTGCTGTTTGGGGCGGAACATCAGCTAAAAATCTCGAAAGAATACTAATATTGCAAAAGAAAGCTATTAGAATGATGACAGGTCTAGGTGAGAGAGAAAGCTGCAGAAATGCCTTTATCGAATTGAGGATTATGACTGTTGTTAACTTGTATGTAATGGATTGCATAATATTAGCTGTCAAAACCAATAATGCTAAAAACAACAGAATACATGCATATAACACCAGACATGCTAATAATTTCAATCTAACAAACCACCGATTGAAAATGTTTGAAAAAAAAACATCTTACTCAGGATCAAAATTTTATAATGTGTTACCTCAAAATATCAAGGGAGAAAATACAGAAAATTTTAAAAGGAAGCTAAAAACATGGCTATTAGAACATCCATTTTATAGTGTCAATGAGTTCTTGGACTGGGAAAACTTATAATTATCACCACTATACCTAATTATACCTAGAGCCTAGACCTAATTTTAGTATTTACTATTTTCAATCTCTATGATTGTTAATAAAGAATATCTCTCTCTCTCTCTCTCTCTCTCTCTCTCTCTCTCTCTCTCTCTCTCTCTCTCTCTCTCTCTCTCTCTCTCTCACATCGATAGTGGACTAACATGGGAAAAGCAAATTGATTTTATCTGTGGAAAGATTTCCTCTGGCCTGTTTGCTTTGCGTAAACTGTCAAGCAATTGCTCTGAAAACGTGCTGAGAATGGCCTATTTTGGGTTGGTCTATCCTTTTTTGACATATGGAATCTGTATTTGGGGAGGTTGTGCTAAGAATAAATTCGAAAGGGTTTTTAAACTCCAGAAAAAATCTATAAGAATCATAAAGAAATTGGGTTATAGAGAGACTTGCAGAGATTCATTTAAGAACCTTGGATTTTTTACATTGCCCAGTCTTTACATCCTTGAGACGGCTTGTTTTGGAAAATTCAAATGTGAACTGAAAAAGGGACGAAACATTTTATCACTATGAAACAAGAAGTAGGGATATTTTTCGGATTGAAAGGCACAGGACAACGGCTTTTGAACATCTACCATCACAAGTCGGCATAAAAGTTCTGAATCATCTGCCTGACTCACTAAAAAATATCAATGACCATCAAAATTTCAAATCTTGTTTGAAAAAAATGCTGTTGTCAATGGCATTCTACTCATTGGATGAGTTCTTTGCCCACCATTGGAGCAATTGATTTTCTTTTTTGTATTTTAAAGACGGTCTGCATTAAGTTCGCAAATAACAAATTGTTTTTTGTTCTCTTTTACAGTAATGAAAACAAATTCTCAAGTCGGAGTGGTCCGTTTTATCCCAATAATTGTTTTATCCTCTTGTTTTAAAGTTTGACTTATGCATTTTTAACATTCATGACTGACTTGTAATGCCCATGTGATATTTAATGTTTTAGGAGACTGTATTTCAATGTAGCACATCAAATTTACTGTTTTATCTCCCTTTCATGTTTTATGTCAAAGTATTCTTAGGCCTATATCAATATTTTAATATTTTAAAAATGTTTTAGTGGAGAACCGTATTATTTATAATTTTATATTGTTATTATATATGTATATTTAACGCTCTCTATATAGTGTGGTGGCTTAGAGACAATATCAGCAAGGATCGTTACCTGATGGATTAAAGCCACAGACTTTGCACGTTACTTCCATACCCTAAATACAAACAATTTATGGGGGGGGTGCCCGATTTTCAGGTCCGCCATCTTGAAATACGACGCCATCTTGGTTTTCATTAGAGGAATTGAACTATTTATTGAAAATGGCCTAATATCACCCAAAAGGAAACATTTACGCCATTTTGTATATAATATGTTTTGTTCACAATTAAATTTACTATAAAATGAGATAAAAACCATAGTCTTGAAGATATAAACTGTCAAAGTTGAAAATTTGATATTTTCCTCTACGTTACATGTAGTTTTTGCTATATATCACTCAAACGGTCAAGGGTACGTAATTGTTATAATGATATGTTTTATTCGCTGATAAATTTGCTACAAAATGAGGTAAACATCTCTTAACTAGCTAAAATAGTTTTGAAGAAACAAACTGTTAAAGTTATAAATTTTATTTATTCTTGTGTGCAGTAGGTCCGTGTGTCTTAAAGTCCTGACCATTTGTTTTACCTGCACGTATTGCGTTAGAAGACTGCAACTTCGCACATCAATACTGGACTTAAAATAGTACTTTTCAAAGGTCTTCTTGACTTTTCCCCCCCAAAGGGGGTCGGCCCACAAGGAGGAAGTTGAAAATCCTAAATAAAAGCTTAGGTCATGATGCGTATTAAACTAAAGGGATTTACTAGTAGAACTCGTTACCACAAACCCCACTTAAAAAGAACAAGTGGGTCAAAAGTTATACTATTTTATAGTTCTGCTTAAGGAGTTTTCATGCAAACTTTGACTAGCAGGCATTTATGACTGGATCGTTCTTTTGGGTGAGCGAATTTTCCCTTCGAGCAGGGCAGGTCATGACGTCATAGTTGAGCTTCGAACGGCTGAAAGTTATCGGTTCTTTGATCTGGTTTCGATAGTCGATATAATCGAAATACTCCATCTTCTGTTGTCCGATCCCCTTCCTTGGTCAGTCGAGTCCTGATCTAGTCATCCTTGCACCATTGCTCATCCGAAAATGGAAGAAGGCGAAGTGACAACAGAACCAATCGGAAAATAAATTTTTAACTAGAGAGAGAGAGAGAGAGAGAGAGAGAGAGAGAGAGAGAGAGAGAGAGAGAGAGAGAGAGAGAGAGAGAGGGAGAGAGAGAGAGAGAGAGAGAGAGAGAGAGAGAGATAGAGAGAGAGAGAGAGAGAGAGAGAGAGAGAGCATCTTTATTACACAATCATCAAGATTGAATATGGTGTCATGACATAATAACATAATACAATAATAAAACAATAGTCGGAAATGTTCTATGGGCTGAAGTTTCTCCAATCTAGATATTCTTGAAGACAATAAAACGGACGAAGGAGCAACCATTTCCGCAATGTCCTCTTGAACTTCTCAGGACTGCAGCCAATGGTTTTCTTTAGATCCTCAGGGAGAACATTGAAGAGCTTCGCTCCAGCATAAGAGGGTTTTTTCTGGAACCTTGAGGTGTGGTGTGTCGGCAAGTTGAAGTCCAGAGCTCTTCTTGTGCCATGTTTGTGAGTATCCATATTACGGTGTAAGGTTCATTGAAGTAGCAAGGCATATTACTTCCAGTATGTAAATATTTACGACAGTCATAAGTGCCAAGTCCTTAAAGGCTCCCCGACAGCTTTCCTCCAGTCCAGACCAGCAAGCAATCTGATAGCTTTTTTCTGGATGATCATCACACGCTGAAGGTTGCCTTGCGATGTGGCTCCCCAAAGAATGATGCCGTAGCGTAGGTGGCTTTCAAACAAGGAGCTGTAGATTACCTTGACTGCTTCTTCGGTGCTGATATTCTTTACTCTTCTAAGGGCGAAAAGGGGAACTGCTTAGTTTGCTGCAGAGGCCATCCAAATGCTCCCTCCACGTCAGGGTCTTGTCGACCACAACTCCCAGGTGTTTTGTAGCCTCGACACATTCAATGCCGGGCAAAGCAGACACCTCTTCATTTGATGTTCCTAGGACGAGCTGCTTAGTCTTCTTTTCGTTCAGAACAAGGTCGTTCCCATTGCAATAGTCAATTGCCATATTTTAAGCAATTTAGGAGTTTACCTCAAGCTCTTCTTTATTCACATTCGATGTCACGAGAACGGTATCGTCAGCATACATGATGAGGTTGCAGAAAGGTCCGGAGTAGGCGGGAAAATCTGCCGTGAGGAGAACAAATAAAACAGGCACCTCTGCTTACAGGCAGCTACCAACTATGAAAATCCGTTTTAAATAGCCTATACTAAACGTGAAACCCCATCAGTAGGCCTTAAATGAACATTTCTTTAGGCCCATAAAACTTAGGCCTAAGTGGCATTATTGTTGGTAAGCTTAGAAGTTGTTAAAATAAGAGAATGTAACTTCATAATCCTGTTAAAGGTTAGTAAAAATTCACTATACGAATTTGCATAGTTAAATTTATTTTCCGTTTGGTACTGTTGTCACTTTGCCTTCTTCCATTTTCGGACGAGCAATGGTGCAAGGATGACTAGATCAGGACTCGACTGACCAAGGAAGGGGATCGGACAACAGAAGATGGAGTATTTCGATTATATCGACTATCGAAACTAGATCAAAGAACCGATAACTTTCAGCCGTTCGGAGCTCAACTATGACGTCATGACCTGTCCTGCTCAAAGTTTGCATGAAAACTCCTTAAGCAAAACTATAAAATAGTATAACTTTTGACCCACTTGTCCTTTTAAAGTGCGGTTTGTGGTAACGAGTTCTACTAATAAATCCCTTTAATTTGATACGCATCATGACCTATGCTTTTATTTAGGATTTTCAACTTCCTCCTTGTGGGCCGACCCCCTTTGGGGGGAAAAGGTCAAGAAGACCTTTGGAAAGTACTATTTTAAGTCCAGTATTGATGTGCGAAGTTGCAGTCTTCTAACGCAATACGTACAGGTAAAATAAATGGTCAGGACTTTTAAGACACACGGACCTACTGCACACAAGAATAAATAAAATTTATAACTTTAACAGTTTGTTTCTTCAAAACTATTTTAGCTAGTTAAGAGATTTTTACCTCATTTTGTAACAAATTTATCAGCGAATAAAACATATCATTATAACAATTACGTACCCTTGACCGTTTGAGTGATATATAGCAAAATCTACATGTAACGTAGAGGAAAATATCAAATTTTCAACTTTGACAGTTTATATCTTCAAGACTATGGTTTTTATCTCATTTTATAGTAAATTTAATTGTGAACAAAACATATTATATACAAAATGGCGTAAATGTTTCCTTTTGGGTGATATTAGGCCATTTTCAATAAATAGTTCTATTCCTCTAATGAAAACCAAGATGGCGTCGTATTTCAAGATGGCGGACCTGAAAATCGGGCACCCCCCCATAAATTGTTTGTATTTAGGGTATGGAAGTAACGTGCAAAGTCTGTGGCTTTAATCCATCAGGTCACGATCATTTCGTTAAGCCACCACACTAATACTTGTACACTCTTTCTGCTTATGTTCGCCAGTGGGTATATTTATGTATTATTTTCATTTTTAATCTAATGATTGTAATATGACTTTTGCCATGCAATGAAAATTTTGTATTTACGGCAATAAAGATATTATTATTATTAATATTATTATTATTATTAATATTATTATTTTAAACTATAACTAATCAAAGTTGATTACCTTTAGACTATATTTTTTAGTATGGATTCAAAATATTAAAAAAAAATCAACAGCTAATAAAATAGTCCCCTAAAACACCTCTCATTTTTATCGGAATTTAAATAAAGGGGAAAAATAGGAGCAGGCGAAGCTCTGCATGATGAATTTTTTACCGAGACCTCTGATACTGTCAGCCTCTAACGGCTCCATCGCCATCACCTACGTGAGTCTTGGGTCTCTCACGAGCTGAAGTGCAGCAGCGTTTCTTTAGCCTCAGCGTTTTACATAAAATACTTTGTATTGTTTCTCGCCCTCAGTATAATGTGAGAGGTATTCAGTTATAATTAATTCTTAATTCCTACAGCGGACACTTGACTGTGCAAGCAAAATAATTGCTCTATCCCTTTAATACCACCTTTAGTCTTTGGATACTTAACGGCCTATGACAGTGGTCACGTCTCATTAGCATAATATCGCCTTTGAATCCTGAAGGTTGCCGGTTCGATCCTGAGAAAAGTTAGTGTTTTTGATGGTTCCAAACTTGACCTACCTGCCTTTGGTAATTGGGATCCATCACACTCACCCTTCAGTCATACTCATCCTAAAATACGTACCATGTTAGTATGTCGAGAGTTTCAAGAAATGAAATAATGAGATACTCTTGATTGCATTGCATTATACTATACTTCTCCTCAACATTCTCTCTGTTTGTTCCAGGTATAATGCTGGAAAGCGAGAAGAAGATCGTGGAAATGATGGACAGCCGGAGTCCGATGGCCAAGTACTGGATGCCTCTGGTCTGGGCGACGAACATCATCAACCGAGCGCGCCGCGACAACCTGATCATGTCCGACCAGCTGGTGCAGACGTTGCTGTTCGAGCTGAGCGAGCACAGGCGCAAGCTGGGCTCCATCATCAGCTACGACACCGTGTGCGTGCCGCTCGTCTACACGCAGGTCACCCCCACTCTCTCACTCGCCCCCACCACTGCGCTAGTCGCGACTAACCAATCGCTGTGCTCTGGAGTCGCCCCACCACACCTCCTTGTTTTGATTCATCGGATTTTAGTATATCTAGGTTATCCTGCCACAAAATTTCGCTGTAGCGGAGTATGGAATCATATTATTAACTGGACTAGCTGCATAATTCGACGCAGCGGTGAATGAAATCTGTTATCTTTACGTGATAAAATGGCAACCGATTCTCTGACGCTTAAGCATAAAGGTCACAAAATTTAAGCCATTTGATTGCATTATAAAAAAAATTATTTTGATATCCACTGCAGACAAATTTTAACTCTAAAATAACACTGTTTTAACGTGTAGTCAAATGGTGTGAAATTATTTTGCGACCAAATTGGCCTAGGATGAGATGTGATCCATTTGATAACATGTTAAGCTTCTAATCAGCTCTTCTGCAGAATTATTGGCGGAGATGTTCTAGACGTATATCTCCCTTTGTCAAAATGCATTTTATTTCTCTCCCTGAATTTAAATGTTTGAATTTGCATTTTCTTATATTAGAACTCAATTACGAGAAGTAATCGAGTTTGCACTTCTATATTTATTTACAGGGGGGGGGGGTTAAAGGGATAGATCAATTGTTTTGTTGCGGGAACTACCTGGATACCGTTCGCCTTTGTTGCACAACCATTCAGAGATCTTTCGGCTCAAAAATCCATCATGTAGTGCTTCACCAGCCCCCATGTACCTTTATTTTCGTGTCGTGCTATCTCGTCCAGGTGCTATCTCGTCCAAGTGCGATCTCGTCCAAATTCTCCAAACATAGGGAGAGGGGTAACTCTCTGCCAGCCAACTAGTGCTATCTAGTCCAAAAACCTATGCTATAATATTCTTGAAATGTCTACAAAAACTTATTGAAACTTAAGCACGCTGGAGGGCTTTCTCCGTTTACGGTTGTCTATGAAGAAATTATAATTCAAGGATATGTTGTACTTAGGCGGGTTAATTTACAAACACAAATTGTCCTTGGCTACACGTAATTTCATAATTTGGCGTTTAAAAATTTATAGCCCCTAGAATCTATACCTGCGTTGCGTTCCTTATCCCTTGTCAAGTTTTCACTTAGGCGAGATCGCACTTTTTATAGAAAAAAATGGGTGTGGTACGAGAGAACACTCTATCTCTATTTTAAGTAGAGTAAAAGTAAGAGAGGGTTTAAACAAAAGATAAAGACGATTTCATTTGATTTTTTTTCCATATTTTGAATTCAGTTTGAGCAATAATTGTTCAAAGTTAAACAAATTTGGATCAACTTTGAACAATTATTGCTTAATATTGATTCACAATATAGGCCTAAAACAAATCAAAACGCTAATCAAATAGCCCAAGTCTTTATCTTTTACTTCAACATCTCCCACTTTTCTCATAATAAAGGCACAAAATGGGAGCAACGAAGCACTGCATGCCGTTCTGAGAGGAGTCCTCCCCCTCTCTTAATACCTTTCGACCAATAAAAAGTAAAGCCTATAATACTGTACTGTCTATATTGATTTTCTGTCCTACTAATGTTTCACAACATTTACGTGTATAAAAAACTCACTGATCCCCAATTGTAAATGTTTCGCGTTGTCTGTAATATCATAGATTAAGCATACTCCTCAAGGACTCTATGACTCCTCAATGACCATAGATTAAGCATACTCCTCCTTGAGGAGTATGCTTAATCTAGGGTAATATCAACAAAATCAATTCCCAACCCCAAATCACTCCAACCGCCAGAGCACAGCTGCGATACTGCATGAGAGCATGAGCATGAGCATTATTGTGACTAACCCGCATGACAGCATGAGCACGGAGCATGCTGCTAACCGGCTACGAACATGTTCCCAGCCGTCGCCGAGGATGAATCAATCGTTTCTTGTAGGCTCGAGTGACGACAGACTCCGATCCCGAGCTCTACCGTCCTCCAGCTACAGCTGCAGCTACCGCCACAGACAAGGGCGTCTTGTCTGGCCGTCAAACTCAAACCATCATACTCACCGGGAGTGAGAGGCTCTCCGCTGTTTCATATCAATCTGCTTAATCACGCAACGTTGTATAGCAGAGTTGGAGTTGCTAAATATGGGCTATAGAGAATCGCAAATCTGGGCCCTGAAATTGCTTAACCCTTGCCCTCCAAAGGAATTTACCTATCTTAAAGAAAATGTTTATGTCTGTTTAATTCAAAATATTTTCTTCCCCGAACCCCCAGCCATTTCTTTACAGTGCCTATTACATGATAGAGTGCCCCATTCCGTTTTTAAGTTTTCAGATCTATTGATCGATGCATTTGATAAATTAATGAAAGAGAATGAAAGAAGATTTTTTTTCAAATTTGGTAACAAAGCTTATAAATAAAAAATAATGAAAAATCTCATAAAACTGTTAACACCATTAATGTATGAATACTGAAACTTGGATTATGATTTGTCGTGTACAAAACTTGATATAGGCCTACTTACATCTATTAAGTAGTCCAAAAACATTATTTTTTAATCTTTTTTACAAGTACGAATTTCGTCCCTAACTTTTACCATGCGCTTTGCTGTATCATACCGCCGGATGAGATGTCCTCTACAGAGTGTGACTGCGGCTAGATATTCTTCGCCAGTTTATGCAGTCTGACCCGCAACAGCTTGGAACAATTACGCGGTGGTCATTATACACCGGGAGAACTGGTTCCTGCGTTCCGCGTTCCAGATGCAGCCTTGCCAGTTCCAGCGTTCCACTCGCCTTCGACGCACACTTACTTGCCAACTCAGAAAAAAAGCTGTCTACAGACTGTGATTGTTCAATAGTTATCGTTGCGTGAAATGTATTAAACACTGTACAAAATTTGTATTTCATATACAAATAAATAAATTTTCACTCATCAATAAATATAATGTTTAAGAACACTGTGTTCAATTTATGTCGCAAAATATAACTTTAATATAAATTGTATATATAATTTTGCTATATTCAAATTTAAATGTTATAGTTGAAAGCAAAAAATAAAAAATAAAAAAAACTGTAAAATTCAAATAATTGACAAAAACTTAGCACATCACACAAGAAATATTATAATGAACAATGTACATGGTGAATCGTGAATTAGCTCTTGTACGCCTATACAATGCATATTCAATGTAATTTTCTTTCAACCCGAAGCAATCGTTTAAAATTCAGAAAACTTAAAGTTTTTCAACAGAAAATTCGCACTCTTAATTGTTTGATGGTTCCATATTTTACCGTCATAAAACGAACTATATATCTCATTTTTGTCAAGAAATTTAGTGGTATAACATTGAAATATAATATATGACGATACAATTGAAATATAATATATGACGATGGTGTTCACATTTTCCATAGATTTACGGACTGTAATTTTTACGTATTCTGTTTATTAACATGTATAAAAGAGGTTTTCAAATAAAGACAGGACAATTACTTTTAAAATGTATATAGCACCAGCACAAAAATTGTATATAATGTAGCTTTAACGAAGAGGTCCGAGTATACGCCGACCGTTATAGGACCTAAAATGACGTCATTTACTTACGTCACGACATACAGGGCTGCTGTATGTGATTACGTCACTTATAACGTCAGGACACACTTCTATCATCACACCATTAAAATTTTTAATGTAGCAGAAAATATTTTAAATTGTTCAAATGTTTAATCATTCAATATGGCACTCCATAGGAAATCTAGAAATTCAGTTTATTGAATAGTTAAATTTTTTTACTAAACCCAGTCTATTATTTTTTTATAGGATCCGGAATAATATTTGTGAAGAGTGTAATGTACAATTGTGTATACCAAACAACTAGATTTTTTCAATGAGCTTAAGCTATTAAAATTAAACAAACGTTTCATAAAGATTTGTTTTTTAATTTGAAAATTGAATTCCATGAACGCATTTTTAGAGTTTAACTTTTTGGAAGTTAACCATTTCAATTTTACCAACACGTTGTATAAATCGATAGCAATATGCATTGGTTGATGACAGGAGTGGGTGGTGTGTACATATAGACTACAGTATATGTGAGGATGGAGGGTGTATGACAGTCACTCATGTGTGGGTTCATGATCATCGCTTTAACACTGAGTGGGTAGGTGAACTGCAGTAGAATTTTCGACCGAAAATTTCTGTCAAAATCTATAGTTGGCGAAAAATTTGTTTCATATCTCATTTAATTGAGCCTTGGTTAAATAGTCCAAAGAAAAGTATTTTACAAATAACGTTTGAAAATTGTAATCAAAATGATTATGATTGTTTGATACCGCGTCATCGCGCTCCTGTTCCACTTTGATGATGTTCTCGCTTTCCACGATCGTCCTCTCGCAATGTCCAAAACATTAAAGAAAATACAAAACACAAACACACAATTGAAGAGTTGTACACTGCCAATGTTTAATGCGTTATATTTTTTATTATAAATTGCATTAATGTAGCCCACCATAGCTTCAAGTAAAGTACTCGACCCTATGAGATAAATGTATAAATAGAGAAGTGGCCTATCAAAATGTCTTTTTACAGCGATGCGGTTGAAAATTTAACATTTAACTTGACAAATATGAACATGTTAACTAACTTTTTTAGATCGCTATTTTAATACATATTCTTAGTAGGCTAAACAACAAAAATTTATAATTTTTTCTTGATGATCAGGGGGAAGTCAGGTAAATATTAAATTGTACTTCATTTGGAACTCGACATTATTGATAGCGTCTCCAAAAGAAAGTAGCCCATATATCCTATACTTTACTCGATAATAATAGATAAGCAATTGCTAGTTAACATAGAAATTTTTTTGGTAAAATTACCCAATCCAAGGAATTTTTGGATTAGTTAAACAGTAAAAAGCGAAAGCTCTTAACAAATACATTTTCCCACTACTGTATCAAAATTACAGTTAATTGAAATCTGTTGATGGATCATTTGTTATATTAGGAAACATTTTCTTTCGTTCAGCACCTCAAATAGTTTTAAAGGTCACAGAGAAGTTAGCCCAATCTCAAGTTACAGAGAAATGTAGGGATCAATCTCAAGTGCATGGACCAAATATTCCTGCGCCGCGCCGTATCCTCGGTGGGCCCGAGCCTGGCCCGCGACCGCGACGACGACGGCGCAGCAGGACGCTGCCGCGCTCCTCGGTGACCTTGAAACTCGCTTGACCTTGGGCCGGATTCCCCCAGAGCTGTTGACCTCTGGTGACCTTGCTACATATCTTCCCCGCTGGACATCTCCCCTCCTTGGGTTTATTCAAATACTGAACGTGGATGTGATCGATTTCTCTAAAAATACCCTTGGACATGCTCAGTTCAAGGTGCTCCCCTTGGCGATCTTTAAGTTATCAGGCCTGGCGGTATTTTTATAGTGGGTTTTCAAGTTGTTATCGTTTTGGCGAATACATTGATGGCAAGATCGAAGGGATTGAAGTATGCAGGAACTACTTGGAGGTCGCGATTTGTCGATAGTTATAAGCGATGGCTTATGGATGCGATATTCCCTGGTGGGGATTAACGTCCGCACTAGTGAATACTAGTTCATCCATAAGTACCATCCTCATAATTAGACCAATTCCTATATGGGAGGTTGAAATTGTGGTTCGGATCCCACGTTAAACTGTAGGTCCCTAGATACCATTGGCTGTTGGGCTACGAATTAACAGTCCTGTCTAAGGAGAATGTCGGCCTTAGTCAGTAACAAGACTACAAGATCGCGCCACAATCATCTTACACTCATCCCTCATTCTTGGCTTTAAACTACCTATTGAGTTAGGTCGCCATTTCAATTAAGGTATTAAAGGTACCGTCGTTGTTCAGTGTTGGCCGTTTTACAGTATAATCATTACAAATTTGTTCGATTTGTCATGTATCTACTACAGTGCGTTACAAAACACTAATATATATATTAGGAGAAAAATCTTAAATAATATAAAAACTCCTCTTGTAATTAGAAAAATAATAATTTGTGGTACATTCGAAACGAAGATACTTTACTCAACCACCTACTAAATCATCTTGAAGCGACGCGACGCCTTCGATTTATCGTTCATATATTTTCAATACATGTATTACAGACATTGAAGACATTAAACTACCTATTGAGTTAGGTCGCCAATTCAGTAAAGGTATTAAGGTATATGCATCCGATATTATATCGAACACCGAACACTGCCATTTTCGCGTTGACAGTCGGTATTGTTCGACTGCGCTGCACTTGACAACGAGGGCACATAACGGCGCTGCTAGCCTCCTGACCTGCCGGCCAATCGGAAAAAAGGTGTACTACCACCCTGACAATCCCAAAATTTTACCAAACCTGGAAACACTATATGAAATCATATAAATTATTATGCCGTTACAAAAGAAAAACAATTGCATGTAGCCGTAATTTTCATTTGGTTCTACATCACACTGTTTGCCTTGAATTAATCTTTTACTCTTTACATTAAATTTTGTTTTGTTTAATAACTAAAACGAAATAAGTGATATCGTTAGTGATATTTTACTGGGTCGGCAAATTTAAGACGGATGGTCATTCAGCTCATTATTACATGACTAGAGGCTTGAAATAAAATTTTAAACCCAAAAATAATTTGCATTTTTTATGACTAATATTGAGTGTAAAATAATCTTATATCTTTTTAATTAGGAAATGTTATAAATACTAATTATGAGTTGTCTTTAAAAAAAGCTGTCATTCATCAGAAAATGTTTACGCCTAATTCATGTCTAATATGGTGATGTTAACAATACCCATAAAGGTTTACTCTAAGCTTTCAGAGTTATCTATCGATGGGGGGTTCTAGTAGTAAAGTGATCAGTAAAATTTTATATATTTTAATAAAAAAGTAGCGTGTGAAACATATGCTAGTTTGTCTATAGGGCCCGTTATTCAAATTCAATGGCTTTCCATTTTATTAGCCGATGTTTTAACATAACCATAAACCGATTCCGGACAATTCAGGACACCAGTTACGTTTTAGCATTCAAGGCAGAGATTGTTGTAAATATCGGTCTGGGCGTGCCTCTCCCGGACAGTTTTACAACGCATTGCGACTGTCCGTGGCGCCGCGCCGCGAGCCGCTCAGTCAAAGTACAGGGTGGTCTGTCAGTCTGGAGTAAAAGTTAAATTATTGTCCGACGTAAAATAAAATGTCAGTCGCCAATTTTGTTTTTGGTTGGAATATCCCATTTTCTATTTAAACTGAACGTATTAATTTACTGAAACTGAGCCTTCTTAATTTATTTAGCTCCAAAAACGTACGATTTCTGTTCCTCGTCCGTCGAAGTCTCCTAAATTCTTCTCCAAATAACCCTCAGGTGATACTAAAACTTTTATTACAATACAACGATCGCCATTACCATTGTTAAAACCTCTTTTTAGCTGTCCCTTACATACAGTAAGGGTTAAATCGCTCAAACCTTTTTACTTTTTTAGAATAAATTTCTCAGCTTTTGTCCTGAACACAACCCTTAAAATCAACATTGGCAGTATGCGCTCCACAAAAACATTACAAAATACACCTCCCGCTCGAACCGTCCAGGTTTAATGATGGAAAGCGAGAAAAAAATCTTCGAGATGTTGGACGAAAGGCACCCGATGGCGAAGTACTGGCTTCCGTTGACTTGGGCGACAAACGTGATCAACCGAGCCCGCCGAGAGGGTCTGATCAGCTGCGACCACCTGGTGCAGACGTTGCTGACCGAGATGAGTGACATCCGGCTGCGACTGGGCTCCCTCATCGGCTACGACAACGTCAACGTGCCGCTGGTCTACACCCAGGTGAGCCTAGCACGGTGACGGCGACACTGCACCACTCTATAGGGTCCGTCTACTCTCCAGGTGAGTCTGTAGAACTGAACAGCTAAATGTGGAGCACTCAAGTAAATAAGACGTTTGCACTAGACGTTAGTAAGACGTTTACTAGAGGAAGGCGATTCTAAAGGACTCATCAGTCCTCAGGTGAGTATGGCTTTGCAGATAAATGTAGAGCATTCAAGTAAATAAGTTGTTTATTGGATGTAGATTCTTTTTCAACGGCTTGTTGACTAGATTACTCTCGTGTAGGAATGTAGGGAGAAACGGATTATCTGTTGGGGGCATGACGTAATTATTATGTAGGTAACTTGACTTCCGTCGCTACTCTCAGGAGAGCCTACTGAATGCCGTTCTGATGTGTGCTCATATGGGCCGCTCTTGGTGTATATAAGATTTTTAATAGATGTATATAACTACAACGACTCATTATTATCCCCAGAGGAGCATACAGTGCAGCACAACCTAACAATGAGGAAAACTTGACGAAAACAAGACATTTATTAGATGTAAGTATCTCCAACGGATCCTTGACCGTCTCATGTGGGAATATAGCAACACACAACAGCTTAACAATCTAAAGCACATATAAACACGGCGTTTTTAGATGTAGGCCTAGGTGTTTCTTGTCCAGACGCTAACTTCAGGTAGACCCTTTAAGCCCTCAAGAAACGCACTATCAAATATTTAAGGAGAAATAGGTAGTGTGACAGGTGCAGGTAACTTCAACTGCCCCCGTCTCACGTGAGCCACTAACAATATGTAGTAGAGTTTTAGCATAACAATTTGCACATTGGTGAATGAAGAATAGTTCACAGTAACGAAAAATTCAACATGCGTTGCATACCGGTTCTTTTATAAACAGACTTACAAAGTATATTTTAAAAGCTTTATTTATGGATTTTTCTAAACAGATTTCGTAATATTTACTGTATAGTTTTATTGCTCATTGTTCCATGTAAACTATAAAGCTTTGTTTATCCATGTTAATTTATTAGGTGGTATATTAGTTAAACTTAAAATCGCATGCTTTAAGTTGAGTTAGATTAAGTATTTATTTTGATGTTTAGATCACGTATTTATTGTATTGTTTGGCATGAGTTTTTCTAAATATAGTTTTGGAGTTTTCAGCTTTAACCTTTTACTATTGTTGTCTTGTCTTGTTATTGTTTCCTTAGTTATTGTTATGTTTAGATCAATTATTGTATTGTTTGGCATGAGTTTATTTAACCATAGTTTTGGCGGTTTCAGCTTAAACCTTTTACTGTTGCTGTCTTGGTGTTTTATTCTCATTTTATTTATTTTATTGTTTTTCGAATTTGTTAACATAATTTTTAGAAATCAACGCAGATCATGGGCTGAAGATTCTTTCTTAGATTCTCCATTTTACTTGTATTTGTAACAATTTCGTAACAGTTTCGTTTGCATGGTAAATTTTTAGCCTGCTGAGGAACTAGCCTGCTTTAGCCGGGGAAATGTCACTTATTCATTGAAATGTGAAAACTGCTATGTTCTTATTGTATTTTTACCATGTTAAATTACATTCAATAAACGTGTCTATGGCGATGTATTTTCCACCAGCTCGAAATCTATAACCCAACAATAACTAGCTACCCAGCTGAGTTGCTTTAGAGCTCGCCTTTGAATCTGAAGGTTGCCGGTCCAATCGTGAGAAAAGATAGAGCATTTTTACAGTTCGATACTGAACACGCTGCCTTTGGTCATTGGGCTATTAATTAATGGTCTTGGCAAATTAAACAGCTGCTATTTATCAGTAACAAAATTCCACCTCAACTTATGATCTATCACAATCATCATGCACTCACTCTTCAGTCTTTCTCACCTTGAAGTACACGCACCACAGAGTGGGACGGTGTTTCGAATTTAGTATCAAAGTATAAAATATCCAAGTAAGGTATCTATAAATATACTTATACTTATAGCGGATAGTTTTTGCTTACTGTAAACTCTGCATGGGGGGGTTGGTCAAAACAATAAGTTTAGAAACAGCCTCAACCCCAGAAAAATTCGCTTTTCCCAAAAAATTAGTTTTAAAATTGTAATTTTTTAAACGTTGTCTTATGTATTGCCATCAAGGCAATGAAATAACAACGAAAGGTAAACTAAAATAAAAGAATGCTACTTTTAATCATTGGTTTTGAAAAAACTTTTATCTGTGAAAAATCATAGTTGGTAATCTTCTAAGGCTGATTACCATGATACAATAACAATAGTGAATTAAACCAACGAGCAAGGCTTGATTAACCCTTTCTTATTCTTTTATATCTACTTTTTACTTATTTTACAGTGCTTTCCTTCATTACTAAATTACGTTCAATAACGTTTCATTCGACAAAAATGTTTTAATTATTGAAGTGCGGTTTATTTTCTCGAAAAGTTCAAATCTGCTGTAAAGGCCCTAATCAGAGAACAAGCATAATTTGTTAATATTCGGTGATAAAAGTTTGCTGTGTAAAAAAAGGAACGCCACTATATAAATACATTAAATTGTTCAATTTTAAAAGTGCGTCTTGTTAACGTAGGCCCTAAACAATATAAATAAATTCACTATTAATAAGGCATCTTCTACCCTTAATACGTCTTATTTTTACTGGACTCCCCTTATCTAATTTTTATTGGACGTAAACCGGATGCAAATCTACAGCCATCGCAAACACCGGCAGTAAACATAGTTGGTCGCGAATTTCATCAGATTTCGAGGTATAGTCGCGGAAGTCCGCCACCCTCAGCTGCCGCCACTGCCAAGGTGAACGTCCAAGACAATCCGATTCGTCAGAGACCAAGACAGATTACGCAAAAACGCCGGCGTCGCGGCCGCCGAAAGAAGAAACCGGAGAAGAAAGGTGTTGAGAATTTGATAAGCCCTTGGCTGGGGCGTAGTCGGTGACATCGGACGTGACGATTTTACGGTTCGAGAAAGATTGAGAGTTACCTGTTGGAGTTCGTTGCGAGGTGGAAGAGCTCACAGGGCTTGGGTGTAGGGAAATCAAACCACATTATTCGTTGTCAATTGATGGTCTTTGTATCACCTAAGTATTAGGATTAGAATATGACAGTGGTTTAGTTTTTTCTTTGACAAAGCAAAGCTGGTAATTATGGTAAATTCTTTAGGTTTTGCTATGTGAAGATATTTTGTAAACTCATTGTCTGTTTGGAATACAAGGAGTTAAAATTTGGAAAGCCTAATTACAGGTGGGAGAGGTGCCTAAGCGTTCAAAAATGCGTTCGAAATCGAAAATGGTGTTAAGCGTTTAAGTTTAAGCAGCTCTAGGGGGATGGTTTACCATGCGTTAGAATCTACATTCTGGTAATAAATGGCATTTATAAATATTTATTTATCTAATGACTCTATCTTTAGCTGCCGGCAATTCCTATTTAGTTTCATTTGAGTTTGTAGAAGTCTTTCAAGTATAAAATTTGGGTTATCTTATCTACCTTTTGAATTGAGCATTTTAATCACTTTCAATCCTTCTACTACTGGTTTATTTTTATAAAATTTTAATCAAGCTGACGCTATGCTTGTTCATTATGGTAGGAGTCTAATAAAACAGCTCATCAAGGTAAATAATTTAGACCTTTTATGTTTGGTTGTAAAATTTTTAATAACTCCCATTTTTAGCGAATTTCCCATAGGGAATAAGCTATTACCGTAGGTCTCATGGTAAGACCTAAGCCCGGGACCATGTTCCTTTTTTTCGTTTTTAGGTGCCCAGAGACCAAAAATAATAGTCATTAAAATTTTTATATATATATATGTATGTACAGTATGTATATATATATATATATGTGTGTGTGTGTGTGTGTGTGTCCCTAGGCACGATAACTCTCGTAAAAATGGTCCGATCGACACCAAATTTGGTAGAGATGTGTAATCCTACGTTTATTCGGATGAGTTCGTAAACCAGACATATCGGAAGGGTTAGTTTTGGGGGGTTTTGTACCCCAAAAATGGGGTTTTTGCATTTTTCATATGTAATTTTTTAAAATTTCAAATTTTTATTTTGACCATTGGATTTAGCTCAAAAAAACACACAATTTAGTATTTTGAAGCTTTGCTCGATCTCCATTGGTTACCGAGATATTACAAAGTCTAAAGACAGTACGTTGTATTTTGAGGCTCCAATGTTAATCTTATGGAGAATAAGGATGTATTAATATTTCACTTATTAACCAATGTTTTTGGATGAAACTTGGAATTCAGCTTCATTTGGTTGAGATTAGTGATGTAAAACGCCCTGGCGTTTAAATCTCAGGGCAAATGCCCAGGGCATTTGCCCAAATAACCGCCCAAAATCCATAAGTGCCGGGCGTTTATCCAGTTCAATTCAATTCAATTCAATTCAAAATATCTTTATTTACATCATGTACACAGTACAACAAATAGCGTCAATCATCTTAGCCTATATACAATCCCATATTTTACAGTTACATTAAATATTTACATTTCACCACTTCATATTTCAAATAGTACAAAATTCCTCAAAAGAGTAACAAGCTTTCTCTATTAAATACATTTTTAGTTGAAACTTAAACTTAACATTATCCTCCAAATCATTAATAACTTTTGGAACAAATTTCAAGAATTTTGTGCCAGCGTAGGAAGTTTTATTTTTGAACATTTCTAGATTATGTTTGGGTAGTGAAATCTCCTTCTTACTCCTAGTATTGTATTGATGATAATTCTTAGATTCTTCAAACCTCAATTCATTGATCCGAGTATACATTATACATTCGAGTATATACAAACTACTCGCCTACGGCTCGATGGGGCTTCGCCCCATGCCCCTTAGGGGTTGCCCTAAATTCGTAAATTAATAAGAAGTCAAGTCGTTAAACAGGTTAGTTCCAACCGAAGAACGGGTCAGCCAAGACAGTAACAAAAGTGTCTTATACACACTACTCACAATCAATAATAATAAAACGCTTTAAAAATCGTCTACGGTTTTTAAACCCCCTTCCTAATTCATCTTAATTCGTTAAAAATATAATTGATAGTTGTGAAATAATAAATAACTATGTAAATCCGAAGAACGGGTCAGCCAAGACAGTAACAAAAGTGTCTTATACACACTACTCACAATCAATAATAATAAAACGCTTTAAAAATCGTCTACGGTTTTTAAACCCCCTTCCTAATTCATCTTAATTCGTTAAAAATATAATTGATAGTTGTGAAATAATAAATAACTATGTAAATAATCTAGGTATTATGCTCAATATCGGTACTGTAGAAAAATTTTTTATACGAATATGACTGAATTAATTGGCGTATCATGAAAAAAAAAGAAGTGAAATAAATATTTCAGCTTCAATTTAAGTAGGTTGTACTAAAAAAGGCAAAAGAAACATATTTGTAAGTACAAAAATATAATTTAAGTCTAGATGATTGTTGCTGTGCTTAATGAAAAGAAGTTTAAAAACAAAGAGTTTAAAATTAGTTGTGGTTGTTGCTATAAATATAATTAGTAGTGGTAATTACAATAATAAATGTTTCTCTGTTACTTGGCCAGCTCTTGGAGTTGCAATCGTGGAAGAAGTGACATAATCCCCTGCCTCACCCAACTCAAATGAGAAATTAAAAACTTCAGGAAATAGATTACAAAGGTTTAAATCAAAGAAACAACGAATAAAATTTAATCAATGAGCGAAAACAATAATTGCATGAAACAATAACATGAAAACAAAATTAAAGGAAAATAATGAATAACGGGGTGGATCCGCGAATCTGTTCTTTTTGTTCAATACTCATTTAAAAATTCTCAAAAACATATTTTAAGTGTGTATTAAAATATAATGTAAAATACTGAATATAAATAAAACAGAAAGATAATAATTAATTGTCTATTAAGTATTGTACAATATGTTACGTTAAGATCACAGCTCAAGCTTCACAGCAAAATTAATGTAGTGCGAAATTCGGCCAAAAGGATAATTTAGTGTGAATTTGAATAAATAATCTAAACTAAATTGAAAACAAAACGAGAACCTAACATTAATACATGTTTGTTTTGTTCATTAGTTCTCTGAAACTAGATCGTTCTTGGAAAGACTTTCAAATCTCTAATAAACATGGGTGTAGTTGAAAGAGATGATTTAAACACGAGCGAGAACTAAACCTGCAAAGCGATCTACGATACCACGCGGTGATATACGCTGATACTGCTGAACTACGTTACAGACAAATCTATATTTTTCACCTTTTTATAGTTTTAAAGTAAAAAAATGGTAGTTTTATGATTTTTCCTAAATTGTAATATCTCAAAGAATGTCCATGCCAAATTTCAAGTCTCTATCTTTATCGACTTAGATAGTAAAATGAAATATATTCGCTAAAATCGTCTCAAATAATTTAGAAGCCAACCGTTTTTGCCGCTAGAGCATGAAAACTGAAATAACTTCACATGTGGAATTTGTGGTCGTTACATCTAAAACATGAGCTAAAACAACTGTAAATATCTAACACATAACATAACAATACTATGACCTGAAATTTGATGGAAGGAAATACGCCAATTTGTCGAAATATTGGTTTTCAAATATCCATAATAGGATTAACATTATATTCCTACGAGAAAATTGCCTTGGAAAAGCTACGCAAGAATCGTTACGAAACAAAATATTTTATAAAACATCTTATTTCATGAATGCGATAGTAACTCGAACTTACTGGAGTGTAGTTAAATTTGTTCAATAATATAAGTACGAGAACTAAACCTGTTAACTGAACTCTGAACATCACTAAAACAGTAAATGAAAATGTCTGTGTAAACTGTCACCCGAAATGGGAATTCATCCATAGTAGAAGAAAATTCTCCATTAATCTTTCAAGCTAGCGCACATGCTGCATTAGTTACAAATTGGGCATTATAGCTGTATGAATCAAAGCAAATATTCCCATGGTAAAATAGCCGCTCTCAAGACAGCAACATACCGTCGTTCAAGGTAAATTAATGAATATCTTTCAAGGAATACGTTGTTGGTATCAAGCACGGGTGTAGTTGAAAGAAATCATTTAAAAACGAGCGAGAACTAAACCTGCAAAGTGATCTACGATACCACGCGGTGATATACGCTGATACGGCTGAACTACGTTACCGACAAATCTATATTTGTTTACCTTTTTTATAGTTTAAAAGTAAAAAAGTTGTAGTTTTATGATTTTCCCTAAATTGAAACATCTCAAAGAATGTCCATGCCAAATTTCAAGTCTCTATCTTAAACGGTCGCTTCAGGAATTTAAGATCATCAGTGAGTGAGTGAGTGAGTCAGTCAGTTACACATGGGGCTGTATATATTATAGACTCGCCTGCGGCTCGATGGGGGCTCCGCCCCCATGCCCCCTAATTGGTTCCGCCGAAGCATTAGTAGTTGATAAATAGAACCGATGGCCAGGAAAAAATGTGGTTAGTAGTTTAGAGGATAATTGAAATATAGTATTAGAATGCTAGAGCTCAAAGTTAACGATTTTATAAAATCTTAGTGTTAATTTGGGGGAGATACAAAGCACTAATAAGAAAATATCCTTATAGATAAAAAGTAAAAAAGCAATAATGTATATGTGAGATTTTTTTCATTTTAAGAATGGTAAAAGAATTGTTGAGGGGCGGTACGTCATCACGCACCTAAGCACTTGGTGCAATGAAAAAAGGTACAAAAAAAAAAATAGAATTATCATTAAATTTTAATAAGATGTGTTGGGTGCTGGTCTTCATGACAACTTACCTTTTATACAGATCTTGACTTTCCCCGCCTACTATTCCTTCTCATTTCATATTCTTTTAAACCTCTGTTTTATTTCAATTTCAAACCAAATGTTTTTTTTATTTAGTATTGTTTACATTTTTCATTCATTCATTGTTCTCTTCTTTGTTCCCACAACCTTTTGTCTTTTGCATTTAACATTTAAATAATAATTTCATTATGCCCCCAAGGCCCTTGTTTTTAAAATCGTTTCCATTTTAAATCATAATATGTAACAATTACCAGTGTTAAATTTATTTCAAGACAGACATTGAAAGACTAGTGGGACATATCAAAGCAACAAGCATGTGTCACGATTCCAAGGAGTCCAAGGAATATCGAAGAAGCTGGTAAAACCTGGTAAAATGTGGAACCAACGTAAGTGTGATTTCCAGAGACTTAAAGTTTTACTTGAACTTCTCAAAGTGCAATTTTATCATTGGTAATTTATGTTACAATACGATATTCAATTGAATTATGTGTCCCTGATCATTATTATGTTATAACTAACTTTTCATCTGTTCAATGTTCTTTTCTGTAATTCAATCATTTAAACCTTTCAATTTTTACGCAATAAATCAATTCTACTGAATTTTGACTCCAAATAATGAGTCTGGTCCTTCACCCTTCTATTAGTTTAAATCATCCGGCTCGAAGGACCAAAAAATGGGTGCTGGTCATCATGACAACTTACCTTTTATACAGATCTTGACTTTCCCCGCCTACTATTCCTTCTCATTTCATATTCTTTTAAACATCTGTTTTATTTCAATTTCAAACCAAATGTTTTTTTTATTTAGTATTGTTTACATTTTTTCCTTCGTTTTGTTCTTGATACTTCTTCTTTGGTAATCTTCGTGTTTTCTTTCACAATGCAGAATTGTTTGTTATTTGTTTAAACTATCACTGGTTTGGTCATAAGTGGGATGTAACATAAAATATTAGTTAAAAGTTTATTGAATGGAATGGAATGCAAATTGAGGTGAGAAGAAAGATTATAACTGTTTAATATGCGGATTGAATGCAAAAGGGAAAGATTTGATAAAAGAATGCAACATTATTTTGTAATTGAAAATGGGAAAACATTCATGATGATTTGTGAAACTGAAAGAGAACAAAGAATGAATAATTGTAAACAATAATAAATTAAAACATTTCGTTTGATATAAAACAGATGATTAAAATAAATATAAAAGGGTATGGTTGGTAGGGAAAGTCAAGATCTGTATAAAAGGTAAGTTGTCATGATGACCAGCACCCAACAAGATGTGTTTAAAGGTTCATTTTTGTAAGATAAATTATTTGTTCACTTGAAAAGAACTCACCCATTAAAAATGTTCAAATATGCTACAATTTAAAACCTGAAAGGTAGTGAAACGGTTAAAACTAAACTTATGTGTTAAAAAGTTGTGGGATCACGCATCTTGGTTACTTTTCGCTAAAAAAAGAAAATATAAAAAATGTTAAAAACTTGTAAATCAATAATGAAGTAAAAAGTATTAAACTGGTTAGTACCAGCGAAGTACTGGACTGCCAAGACAGTTACGGAACCGGCTAGCTATTTAACTTTACTCACAGTCAATACTAATAAAAAGCTTATGGCTATTTTGTCTCTCTCCCTAGTCTCCCTTAATTCATTAAAAAATTTACCACACTTAAGCAAACAAATAACAAAACATCCTAAAACATTTCCAAATCCATGCAAAAGTTCACATTAATAATTGTTATGAACTAGGTATTACCTTCTGACATTCCTTGTCGCTGGTGGTTAAGTTGCGACGCGTTTCGTCACTACAGTGACATTTTCAAGCATCTTCGCACTAGCGTTTCGTCATAAGTAGGATATGAATTTAAAAAATAATTGTTAACTTAAGTGCCTTGCTTGGATAAAAATACAACTATAATTGCACGGTTAAAATAATAAAAAACTTAGTCGGCCTAAAAAAATCCACCAATAAAAAAATTAAAAAACTTACTTTATGTAAAGAATGTTAATGAATGATGTCATGGTTTTGTCAAATCATGACTAATGATATTATAACAATAATTAATTGTTTATTCTTAGGCGTCCTTAGACAGTAAATCTAGGTTCTTGTATAAAGAAAAAATACAAAATGTACAGCAAAATATCATTTAAAATAAATGAAACCTTCAATGCGAATTTTAAATATAAGTAATAGTGAGATAAAATGGAGTTGTGAAATAATAATGGACTATGTAAATATTCTAGATAGCCTGCTTAAAAATTGATGTGTTAAAATTTTAGGCACATGATGGAGGTAATTGGTGTGTTCAAAATGAATAAAATGAAATAAAATTAAAAGTTTTAATTTAGGTATGCTGTATGTAATCACAGACAAAAAAAACATAAGAAACATAATTTCAAGATAAAAAGATAATTAAAGAAAAGTAATTTTAAAAATCCACCGATAATGAGTGAAGGGAATTCACCATTTAAGCCATTCCAAGCAAACGCACATACTGCAGTTGCACCACACTGCGTGTTTTAGCTATGGGGATGAATACAATCATAGGACATCGTAACGTAGATAACTATTATTAGAAATTATTATTAGGAGCAAGCGTAGTTAAGTCTTAATTTAAATACAAGCGAGAACTAAAAAGAGGTATATTTTGTAAGTAAACATTGGGTCTCACTGTATGTTATGAAACTGTGTACATGAGAAAGATAATAGTAATTTAAGAAATATGGGAATCTATATGAGGACATTCGTAATCGTGCGCCCATACGAAATCAACATCAGGAACAGGTGACAGGTGTAGTTAAAAGTCATTGTTTGAATACAAGCCAGAACTAAAACGAGAACAAATACGCAAACAATCATGAAGAATCCCTGTGCACAGTGAACGAATATATACCTAAGAGAGATATAAGTAATTTAAGCGACAAGGGAATCGAAATGCGGACATTAGTGCGTTTAATCTATACATACGATCAGGAACAGGTGTAGTTAAAAGTCATAATTTAAATACAAGCGAGAACTAAGCGACTATAATAGCGCTCCAAGCGACATCGTTAAGAACTAACGCACTTCCTTACCGACACTTCGCCTTTTTTGCATTTATTTATACTTTAAAAGTTGAAAATTTGTAGTTTGATGATTTTCCCTAAATTGAAACATCTCAAAGAATGTTCATGCCAAATTTCAAGTCTCTAGCTTAAACGTTCGCTTCAGGAAATTAAGATCATCAGTGAGTCAGTCAGTTACACATGGGGCTGTATATATTATAGACTCGCCTACGGCTCGATGGGGCTCCGCCCCATGCCCCCTTAGGGGTTGCCCTAAATTCGTAAATTAATAAGAAGTCTACTTGTTAAACAGGTTAGTTCCAACCGAAGAACGGGTCAGCCAAGGCAGTAACAAAAGTGTCTTATATACACTACTAACAATCAATAATAATAAAACGCTTTGAAAATCGTCTACGGGTTTTTAAACCCCCTTCCTAATTCATCTTAATTCGTTAAAAAAATATAATTGATAGTTGTGAAATAATAAATAACCATGTAAATAATTTAGGTATTATGCTCAATATCGGTACTGTAGAAAATTTTTGATACGCATATGACTGAATTAATTGGCGTATTATGAAAAAAAGAAGTGAAATAAATATTTCAGCTTCAATTTAAGTAGGTTGTACTAAAAAAGGCAAAAGAAGCATATTTGTAAGTACAAAAATATAATTTAAGTCAAGATTATTGTAGCTGTGTTTAATGAAAAGAAGTTTAAAAACAAAGAGTTTGAATGTAGTTGTGGTTCTTGCTATAAATATAATTAGTAGTGGTAGTTACAGTAATAAATGTTTCTCTGTTATTTAGCCAGCTCTTGGAGTTGCAATCGTGGAAGAAGTGACATAATCCCCTGAATCACCCAACTCAAATGAGAAATTAAAAACTTCAGGAAATAGATTACAAAGGTTTAAATCAAAGAAACAACGAATAAAATTTAAATCAATGAGTCAAAACAATAATTAAATAACATGAAAACAAAATTAAAGGAAAATAATAAAAACGGGGTGGATCCGCAAAAGACCCCTACTATTAGAAAACATTTTACTGTTTGTTTTTGAAAAGTTAAGTTTTAAATTACGTGTAGCTCTACTACAAAAATGTGTGATACTAACTCCTCCACGTTACCAACCACTTGGTCTGGAACGTCAACGATTTTAGATGCGGCACAGAAAAATTGCAATGGGGCAAAATTAATCCAAATTAAGTATCTTTAAATTAAATTTTCATAGATAAAAAAATGTAATGTGCCCACTATAGCAAAACAATAATGCTAACAAATAGAAATAATTGACTATGTGAAAATAACTATTAAAATAATCAAATAATCAAGCTATAATAATGCATAAACTAAAGAAATTTAAAGTAACACTTAAACCAAATCTAGCATCGCCAACCACGATATTAAAAGAATCGGAAAATAAAAACTAATAAAAATCGAAGTATTGAAAAGCTAAGTTATTAATTTACTTGTAACTCTACTAAAATGTGTGATGCTAACTATTCCACGTCACCAACTACTTAGTCTGAAACGTCAACGAGTTAACATGCGTCACATTAAAATTGCAATGGGTCAAAATTATTCCAAATTAAGTATTTTTAAATGAGATTTTCGTACATTAAAAAAAATGTAATATGCCCATTAGAGTAAAAGAATAATGCTAAAAAATAGAAAATAACCAATAATAAGTGTGAAAATTGCTATTAAAATAATAAAAAATCAAGCTATGCTAGTTAATAAACTTAAGAAATTAAAAATACAATTTGAACTAAATATAGTATCGCCAACCACGATATTAAAAGAATCGGCTGATACAAACTAATTAAAAATAAAAACTTGTAAATTTCAGGATATAGAAGAAAAACGTTTAAATTACTGAAATAGCAAATAACATTCAAATCAATAAGCGAAAACAAGAATTAAATAACATGAAAACAAAATCATAGGAAATAATAAAAACGGAGTAGATCCGCAAAAAACCCCTACTTTTACAAACTACTAATTATAAGAATATAAAATCTAGACCTGTGAAATAATAATTTATTCATAAAAACCTGTTAGTTTTGTTCAATAGCCGTTTAAAAATTCTTAAAACATATTTTAAGTGGGTATTAAAATAAAATATAAAGCACTGAATATAAATAATGCAGAAAGATAATAATTAACTGTCTATTAAGTATCATACTAAGTAATAGAAGTATATAACGTTAAGATCACGGCACGAGCTACACAGAAAATTCATTGAATGCGAAATTCGGCTGAGAGGTTCACATGGGGTGAATTTGAATAAGTAATCTAAAATAAATTGAAATGAAACGAGAAACTAGCATTTAAATCTGTTCTTTTTGTTCACCACTTATTTAAACATTCTAAAAAAAAAATTTTAAGTGTGAAAAAATCTAATATAAGACACTGAATATAAATCAAACAGAAAGATAATAATTAACTATTAAGTATTTTACAAAGTAATCGAAGTATGTTGCGTTAAGATCACGGCTCAAGCTTCACAGAAAATCCATTCGATGCGAAATTCGGCCGGAAGAATAATTCCGTGTGAATTTGAATAAGTAATCTAAAATAAATTGAAACAAAACGAGAACCTAACATTTAAATCTGTTAATTCTGCTTAACAGTTATTTAAAAATTCCCTAAGACATATTTATGATGTGTGTAAAAATATAAAAGAAACGAGCCCCATGCCCCCTAATAGGGTTGCCCTAAATTTGTTAATTGCTCTTAGTCTCAAGTACCGAACAGGCTAGACCCGCCCCCCCCTAGGGGTTGCCCTAAATTCGTAAATTAATAAAAAGTCAAGATTAAAATACGTTAGTTCCATGGAAGAAATGCACAGTCAAGACAGTAACAAAATCGTCAAATACACAAAAGTCACAATCAATAGCTGTAAATTGTACAAGCTTTTGAAAAACTCATATGAATCGGTTTTAATACCCCTTTGTAATTTTAATTCGTTTAAAAGTTTTGAGCTGTGAATTTATAATTATTTATGTAAATATTTTAGGTGTTATGCTGGTAAAAATATATACTTTAGATTAGACGATTGTTGTTTTGTTAGATGAAAAGAAATTTCAATTAAAAGAGTTATAGTTGTTGTTGTTGCTATCCTTATATTTTAATAGTAGTAGTTATGGTAACAAATATTTCTCTGTTCGGTAGCTAAATATAAAGTTTTAAATTTCTATAAATTTTATGTGTCCTATCCTATAATATAATACGAGCTATGTCTGAAGGGATGTGTGTTCCACGATCTCGAAATGTAGCTGTTAGATTTTGTTAAACTTTGAACTTAAGACTGTTTTGGCCCAAAATTAATCTTAGAAACAGCCTTAGTCCCAGGAAAAATCAAAGTTGGTTTAAATTTAAGTTTAAAAATCGTTATTTTTAACATTGGTCTTATAGGTTGCTCTTTTGGTAACGAAAAACAACTAAAAGTAAACAAAAATAAAAGAACATAAATTTTTAGCAGTTTTTTAACAGCAGTTAGCTGTGAAGAGTCTGGTGTAGATTTAATAGCTTTATTACCATGACACTATAACAAAAGTCAATTAAAACCAACAAGCAAGGCTCGGTTAACCTGGTACTAGAGATACAATTATGAGAAAATTGACATAATCCCATGCCTCACCCAACTCAAATAAAAACTTGTAAATTTCAGGAGATAGAAGAAAGACGTTTAAATCACTGAAATAGCGTATAACATTGAAATCAATGAGCGAAAACAAGAATTAAATAACATGAAAACAAAATAATAGGAAAGAATAAAAACGGGGTTGATCCGCAAAAAAACCCTACTATTACAAACTACTAATTATAAGAATATAAAATCGAGACCTGTGAAATAATAATTTATTCATAAAAACCTGTTTGTTTTGTTCAATAGAAATTTAAAAATTCTTAAAAACATTTTTTAAGTGTGTATTAAAATATAATGTAAAATACTGAATATAAATAAAACAGAAAGATAATAATTAACTGTCTATTAATTATTGTACAAAGTAATAGAAGTATATTTCGTTAAGATCACGACACGAGCTACACAGTTAATTCATTGAATGCGAAATTCGGCCGAAAGAGTAACCTGGGGTGAATTTTAATTAGTAATCTAAAATAAATTGAAAATGAAACGAGAACCTAACATTTAAATCTGTTCTTTGTTCAATACTCATTTAAAAATTCTCAAAAACATATTTTAATTTCATCATCGTTTGAGCTGTGTCTACGCTTGTCATCTACTCCATGAGAGTAAAAAACAAACAACATGT
This sequence comes from Neoaliturus tenellus, assembly GCA_030545055.2. Lineage (NCBI taxonomy): Eukaryota > Metazoa > Arthropoda > Insecta > Hemiptera > Cicadellidae > Neoaliturus > Neoaliturus tenellus. Next base: position 224,298,940 of record CM061531.1, read on the forward strand.
CATCATCACGCCAAAAGGCTACTGTATTCATCTGTCCCGTAAACAGAAAACCCCCAATTGAATCATTAGATAAAGTGTCTTCCAAAATATTAGACAAATGATGGGCCGAGTTGGACAACTCATTCGCGGATAATGGATAAAGACCATTGCATACGTAAGATATGTCTGCAATGTGGATTTTTTCGCCCATAATAATTATATCTCTAACAAGATCTTCGGGAAACAAATACCTATTATTGATGCAATTCACATGGCGAGACTCTCTGTACAAACTGTCACCTGCCATGAGAATTCCATCAATGATAGGTGAAGAGAATTCACCATGTAAGTAGTTTCAAGCAAGCGCACAAGCTGCATTGGCAACACACTGTGCGTTGTTGCTATAGGAATCAAAGCGGACATCACCTTGGTGAAAGGAACCACTTTCAATGCAATAAAATTTCGTTGCCATTACAATACAATGGAAAACAAAACAAACAATTTAAAGGAAAACGATTTGCAAAACACTCAGATATTAGAGAGCACATTCTATCCTATTTGTTCCATGTTATTCTGATGAGGAAAATCTAAATTTCAACAGCAAATATTCCCTGCAAAAAGATGGGATCTACATCATCAGTGAGAGGTGTAGTTAAAAGACATCATTTAAATACAAGCGAGAACTAAACACCATTAAATGAACTTCCAAGTTAGCGCACATGCAGCATTAGCTGCACACTGGGAGTTGCCTGCTGTAAGAATCAAAGCGGGATTCACCCAGGTGGAAAGACCCACTCTCAAAACAATAAAACACCACAGTAAACATTAAGATTGATCAATAAGGAAAATCATTCTGTGCACGTTAAATGTTACATACATGAGTGTAGTTGAAAGAGATCATTTAAACACGAGCGAGAACTAAACCTGCTAAGTGATCTACGATATTTTTAAGTGTGGAAAAAATCTAATACAAGACACTGAATACAAATCAAACAAAAAGATAATAATTAACTGTCTATTAAGTATTGTTCAAAGTAATCGATGTATGTTACAGCTCAAGCTTCACAGCAAAATTTATGTAGTGCGAAATTCGGCCGAAAGGACAATCTAGTGTGAATTTGAATAAATAATCTAAAGCGAGAACTTGCCAATAAAATCTGTTTGTTTCGTTCATTAGTTGTTTAAAAATTCTCAAAAACAAAATCGTTCATGAAAGACGTTCATATCTGTTAAAATTGCAATGCTAGTATCAAACACGGGTGTAGTTAAAAGAGATCACTTAAACATCAGCGAGAACTAAACCTGCTAAGTGATCTACGATACCACGCGGTGATATACGCTGATTCGGCTGAACTACGTTACCGACAAATCTATATTTTTTACCTTTTTTATAGTTTTTAAGTAAAAAAGTTGTAGTTTTATGATTTTCCCTAAATTGAAACATCTCAAAGAATGTCCATGCCAAATTTCAAGTATCTATCTTAAACGGTCGCTTCAGGAATTTAATATCATCAGTGAGTGAGTGAGTCAGTTACACATGGGGCTGTATATATTATAGACTCGCCTACGGCTCGATGGGGGCTCCGCCCCCATGCCCCCTAGTTGGTTCCGCCGAAGCATTATTAGTTGATAAATAGAACCGATGGCCAGGAAAAAATGTGGTTAGTAGTTTAGAGGATAATTGAAATATACGTATTAGAATGCTAGAGCTCAAAGTTAACGATTTTATAAAACCTTAGTGTTAATTTGGGGGAGATACATAGCACTAATAAGAAAATATCCTTGGAGATTAAAAGTAAAAAAGCAATAATGTATATGTGAGATTTTTTTTCATTTTAAAAATGGTAAAAGAATTGTTGAGGGGCGGTGCGTCATCACGCACCTAAGCACTTGGTGCAATGAAAAAAGTACAAAAAAATAGAATTAACATTAAATTTTAATAAGATGTGTTTAAAGGTTCATTTTTGTAAGATAAATTATTTGTTCACTTGAAAAGAACTCACCCATTAAAATGTTCAAATATGCTACAATTTTAAACCTGAAGGGTAATGAAACGGTTAAAACTAAACTTATGTGTTAAAAAGTTGTGGGATCACGCATCTTGATTACTTTTCGCTAAAAAAAGAAAATATAACAAAATGTTAAAAACTTGTAAATCAATAATGAAGTAAAAAGTATTAAACTGGTTAGTACCAGCGAAGTACTGGACTGCCAAGGCAGTTACGGAACCGGCTAGCTATTTAACTTTACTCACAGTCAATACTGATAAAAAGCTTATGGCTATTTTTGCCTCTCTCCCTAGTCTCCCTTAATTCATTAAAAATTTACCACACTTAAGCAAACAAATAACAAAACATCCTAAAACATTTCCAAATCGATGCAAAAGTTCACATTAACTTAAGTGCCTTGCTTGGATAAAAATACAACTATAGGTGCACGGTTGAAGTAATAAATAAATTAGTCGGCCTAAAAAATCCACCAATAAAAAAATAAAAAAACTTACTTTATGTAAAGAATGTTGGTATTGACCATGGTTTTGTCAAATCATGACTTACGAAAACTATAACAATAATTAATTGTTTATTCTTAGGCGTCCTTAGACAGTAAATCTAGGTTCTTGTATAAAGAAAAAAATACAAAATGTACAGCAAAATCTCATTTAAAATAAATGAAACCTTCAATGCGAATTTTAAATATAAGTTATAGTGAGATAAAATGTAGTTGTGAAATAATAATGGACTATGTAAATATTCTCGGTGGACACGGTCTCGGTGGACACGGTCTGCCAAAAGATTATGGAGGATGAGGGCAACTGGGATTGTTTGTCACAGGGGCATCCTCCTGGAAAAGAAAACCGATCTGGACCGCGAAGTGGCCCAGATCCCTTGATCGAGCGGCTGGATAAGGAGCGAGCCCCATGGGCGTAAGCCAAATTTAGGCCTAGCCTGACGTAATGTGACAAACAATTCCAGGTTAGATTCCTAAAGAGTAGAGGAGGTTTTTTAGTGGGTAAACCCGTTTTTAGGGGAGCCCCACACTACAGGCTGGCCACCTGTGTGCGTAATGCATTTTTCCGCCTCTCCCTCAAAAAAAAAAAAAAAAAAAAAAATGTTAATATTCTAGATAGCCTGCTTAAAAATTGATGTGTTAAAATTTTGGGCACATGATGGAGGTAGTTGGTGTGTTCAAAATGAATAAAATAAAATAAAATTATAAGTTTTAATTTAGGTAGGCTGTATGTAATCACAGACAAAAAAACATGAATGGTGTTTTTGGCTTCTGGGGACCTCAAAATGAAAAAATAAAGTGGTCCCGGGCTTAGGTCTTACCATGGCTACTACGGTAATAGCGTATTCCCTATAGGGAAATTCGCTAAAAGCTTTAATAATCTCCTATTAGTAGGTTTTAATACAACTCCTTAGTAAATAGTTTTAAAAATTGAGCTGTGAAATAAATATTATTTAAGTAAATATTCTAGGTGTTAAGCTTGATGGAGGGTCCAACCCAATAATTGGTTGCCCCAATTCTGTATTCCGTAAATTACTGTCAAAACCTCATACAATGAACAGGCTAGTTGAGGGCTCAACTCCAACAACAGTAACAGAAGCCGCCAATACACACTACTCACAATAAATAATAAGCTTTGAAATTTCCCCACGGCTCATGGTTTAATCTCACTCCCTAGTTCCCCTTAATTCGTTAAAAAACATAATGGAGTTGTGAAATATTAATGAACTATGTAAATAGTCATGCTCAAAAATTGTTGTGTAAAAATTTGGAGATACGATTATGATTGCACATGATTGAGGTAATAGCTGTATTCTAAAAAGATTAAAGTGGAATAAAATTATAAATTTATATAGAGGATCGTTGTATGTAATAGAAGAAAAAAGGGACAAAATCAAGATATTTGAAATAAAAAAATATATGGTATAGGCTAAGATTCTTCAGTTCCGCCACGGGGTGGCCAAGAAACTCAGGAATCATATATGTACCATATAGAGAAACGATAACAATTTTATCATTCAAAATCAGCAATTATTAATTTAACAATTAATTTTGAATGTTATATATATTAGTTCAGAAAATTAATAAAAATAGAGCCCTAGTAGTATGTAATAGATCACAGGGTATTAGGTACTATAATCATGAAGTCTTGAAGTCTTTATATAGTCTTAAAATGAAGAAAGTTGCAACTTAAGAACCATAAAATCGGCGTACATTATGCATTTTCAACCAATGGTAGTAAAAAAAACCAATTGTGAGATAATAGCCTAAAAAGGATTATTGGTTAAATTAAAATATACTGAAAAAGTTACAATAATTGATAAGCATAGAATAGTTTTCAATTACAACAATAAGAGGGTTAATCTAGACTTAAGGTGAGAGCACTGCATTGAGGAAGTTTGACGGACAAAGTGGCAGCGAGAAAAATTACTATTGAGTTTAATTCAATTGGTTATTATAATATTTCTCAGCCTGATGGGTCATCAGATATGTAGATGGTCTTAAAAAAAACGTCGGAAGTAGGTAAACGTTAGCGAAGGTAAGAATGGAAAGTTCAATCGTTCTAAAACTTAATATGTTCAATCGTTTCCTAAACTAAAATCTAAGCCTGATTGGACAGCAGCAAATAGGTCAAACACTGGATGTCAAACGTTGGGACACGTTCAACTCTTCAAAGTAAAACTGCACCAGAACTATCAACTGAAGCGCTATATTCAATCTAGGCATTCATATAGAGAGACAGCATATTAATAGTAGAAAATTAAGTTATAATTACTGTATAAGGTAATTTTTTGTGCGAAAACCTACAAGAAATTTTCCAGCATGAGAAAACTAAAGTCTAGAAAATGTAATAAGACCTAAAATATTTTTAGCAATCAATATAGAAATCAAAGCGGACATCACCTGAATGTATAGATACGCTTTCGATTCAGTAAACTTCGTTTTCAATAATAACACAGCAATCAGAGGGAAAACCATACGCAAACAACTATGCGTCCAATTGAGAATAAATGAAGGGAAGAGGTGTAGTTAAAAGATATCATTTAAATACAAGCGAGAACTAAGCGACTATAATAGCGCTCCAAGCGACATCTTTCAGAACCAACGTACTTCCCTACCGACACCTCGTCTATAGAAATTTTTATAATTTGAAAGTTGAAAATTTGTAGTTTTTGAACATTTATACTGTTTTAATCAAAGCGAGTAAATACCCTGGTGAAAGAACCCGCTCCCAATGCATCCAAACACCGTCGTCTACACGAGACGTTCATGTTGTTTATGTAAGATACAACTTTGGAGTCAAACACGGGTGTAGTTGAAAGACATCATCTAAACACGAGCGAGAACTAAACCTGCAAAGTGATCTACGATACCACGCGGTGATATACGCTGATACGGCTGAACTACGTTACCGACAAATCTATATTTTTTACCTTTTTTATAATTTAAAAGTAAAAAAGTTGTAGTTTTATGATTTTTCCTAAATTGAAACATCTCAAAGAATGTCCATGCCAAATTTCAAATCTCTAGCTTAAACGGTGGCTTCAGGACTTTAATATCATAAGTGAGTGAGTCAGTTACACATGGGGCTGTATATTTATAGGATAAACAGTTAAAATTTGCAATTCGACAAAATATTGCTTGACAGACTCATCGTTTTTAATTCCAAGCATTACCCTCAAAGCTTTTTTTTTGAAGAACTACAATTTTATTCAAATTTTTGTTGGAAGTTCCTCCATACACACCTATTCCATATGCAATATGTGACTGAATATGTGCATAAAAAATCATTTTTAATGTTGGTAGTTAAAGGCTAATAAACCTGATTAATGGAAATTAAATTGAACACTACTCTTCTAGTCAACTTTTTAAACCTCTACATTAGATATTTACATAATGGCCTATATTTAAAAAAAAAATAATTACTTGTATAATTTTAATTATATTGGTAGGGAGTCAGTACTAGAGAGTCAACACTTTTCTTTTGTCAACAAGAGGAAATAATTTAGACTGAAAATAACTTCATAGGTTTATTTTTATTTTAAAAATCTGGCTAATGTAATTAATTTATTTACATTTGTTTATTACACACAATGAATCAGTCTTAACTGACGGTAACGGTTGTAAGGTTGTAATTTGGTTCCGGTTGGGTTTGTGGCAAATTGCTTAGAATGCAAAGCCCTTTAAAATGATGTATCATATGATGTAGGCTAATGCAGTTTCCCACAAGACTTTCTTTAGAGACGTCCCTAGTGGAGGTCGTCAGGAAAACTGCAATAGGCTACGTCATATGATACATCATTTTAAAGTACATTGCATTCTGAGGAATTTGCCACAAACCCGACCTCAAAAGGTAGAATGCATTGGGAGTTATTGCATTTTTTTGTTTTCAGCAATATGATTTTAATACAAAGTTTGATCACCTGCTATTTTTTACTCGGTCATTCTTTTGAGATCGGGTTTGTGGATTGTTCTCCAGTCCCAAAGACCTTTAATTTGATGTACATATTGACATATGCTTACATTTAAGATTTTCTTCTTACTTCTTGTGGACCGTCCCCCCTTTCGAGATCCAAGGACACTAAGTACTTTAGGAAGTAGTTTTAGTCACTCAAAATCAATATACAACGTTTTAGTTTTGTTACTTAAATACTTTTAAAAATATTAAATCGTCTCCAGACTTTTTTCCACCCTGTATATGAATAAAAATAATTTTATAGGTGCCTTTTCATGTTAGGAAATTTACATAGTGGTTAAAAAGCACTTATTTTACTAACAAAACCTTAATACTTAACTTTAAATTTAATTAATTAGACATTATAAATTTATCTTATGCACATATTTATGAATTGCAGAGTAGAAACCTGCTTAATCAGTAAATGAGATTTTATATAACAATTTAGAAAAATATTTATTTAAAATACCACACTGAAAATATTACAGGTTTTATTGTATTGCGCCTTAAACTGAACTTTTTATAAACGCCCAGTTTTTGGGCGCTTAAAATCGCTTTGGGCAAATGCCCGGACAAAGGCCCATTTATAAACGACCCGCCCACTGGGCATTTGCCCGGCCCACATCACTAGTTGAGATTCATCCATTTATGGTAAAAAAGCTTGGTTTTTGTGCTTATCATGGCAGCAAACCTGCATACTCTTTTCCCATGTTAATCATATGGAGAATAGGCAAACTCATTTAGCAATGGACAGATATTGATGAAATTTAGTGTATGGCTTCATGGTCAAAATAATTTTATTTAATGCTAAAAACCTACTTTCAGTGTTCCCTATGGCAGCATACCTGCATACTCTTTCCCTACATTTATCATAAGGAGATAAACATTTATTTCCATATTTATGAGCTTGTGATGATTTTTGGTTTACAGGTTTATCTGGTCATAATTAATACTACTAATTTGGAAATTCGCTGAGTACGCAGGTCTACTGCGACGGGGGTATATTATTTTTTTTAGGGTACATTTTGAAATATTAAATTAATTGACGTAACATTGTAAGCTTGAATAAGCTATACAACTATGAATAAGCATAGCTAGTAAAAAATATTATTATCATTGCTGACATATTATTCAAAATTTCTTTAAAGTTGCTTAATTTTCTTTAAAGATAATTAGCATTGTTTTCTGGTTTGTTGCTTTGACTGTTAGTTTTCAAAATAATACTTATATTACCATCATAGGATTTTAACTGAAATTTCTTTGCCACTGTAGCTCAAGTGATTGTAAGTTATTTAGGAGATAACAATATATGCAATATTTTGTTGACACAGGAGATCGCTCGAAGTTTAAGTTCTTAGAGGTCCGAGCATGAGCACGGATCTACTCCAGTGATTCTCAACCTCCTTGTGCCCGCTTATCTACCACATGATACTTTTTCAATTTGTTTTTTTTTTTTGACCTACCACCCAAACTTAGTGGTGAAAGGAAAATGGAACTTAAATTTAAACAATTACAAATTTTTATTTCGATCGAATAAACATAAACTAGTGCACACATTGCTTAAAATCGAGCATATATATATTTGATGATGAAATTCACAGTTAAGGGATACTATTAATAATTCTAATTAATGAACATGAGTACCCTTTTATTAAAATCATTTTATTTCACTTGAAATAAAATGATTTTAATAAAAGGGTACTCATGTTCGTTAATTATATGTATAGTATATATATATATATATACAGTATATATTGAATATTGCTTGATCCTAGGGCTTTGCCCAACAAATACACAGCACATGTTTCATAGTTACTGCGTGAAAAAACTTAAATCCTCTGTTTATATGACCAAATAAATTTTCAAAATTCGAAAACGGAATACTTATTAACAATTTACTTTGCTAAGTTGGTACAAAATTTATTTAGTTAGGCTAAGGTGCTGGAGTCTTTCAAACTAAGTGGGAACGCATTGTAACATATAACTGAGCTGACAGAAACATCCTACAGTGTCATGTCGATCACAAAGGTTTTTTTTATATTTTTCACATATTTATTTATTTATTTCTTCTTATATGCCTCGCCTACCACATGAAATGCTCTCGCAGTGGTACCCGTCCCACCGGTTGAGAAATACTGTTCTACTCAATTCAGTAGGTGTCATTGTAAATACGCCAAATGACACACTTTCTGAATACGTATGTGGTACGTCTGTCAAAACATGGCGGTACCTACAGTTAGTATTATGGCTGTGTTATGTCAGAATTTTGCTGTAAATTACTTTAATATTTAGTAGGCTATAAATTATTTGCCAAACAAAAGAAATCCTCTTTTAACCCCTACGGTTTTAACAGAAAATACCAAACTGATTGTTGGCTATACACTTTATTTCCTAGCTAAATTGAAATGAATTTGTCTTACCAAAACCGTCCACTAAAAAATTATTATTAAAGTAAATGTATAATAAGTATACATGAAAATCTAATTTAAATTCACAATGGTCAGCAAATAACATTAGATTGAACCCGGGGTGGAGCCTCATAGACTTAAACTTAAAAAAAAAATAAAATAAAAAAAATACCCCCGTCGCAGCAGACCTGCGTACTCAGCGAATTTCCAATGGAATTTTGGTATATTTTCTATTTCCACATAAAATCCATGGGGATGAGAATATGTAGGTTTGCTGCCATAATATGGGTTTAGTTGGTAAATATAAGTTAAATCCTACCTAGTGATTGTACATATTAAACTTTATAAGGTTATGGTGTTCTGTTTATTTTCCCCATAAACCCCATGGGGGTGAGTATGTAGGTTTGCCGCCATATGGGTTTTGTAAGCAAGTATAAGTTAAACCTTATCTAGATAATGTACATACCAAATTTGATTAAGTTATGTCAATAAATAAGCAAGATATAGGCTTTTCTTGATTTCCCATAAGAATAACATGGAAAACACATTTTTTTATTTTCCTTGTAACCAGTTATGCTAAGATAAAAATTCAAAATACCAAATTGTTTGTTTTTTAAGCTCTTTTAAATGGTTTCAGTTAAAATTGTTGAATTTTAAAAAATAAGGTCGAAAAATGCCAAAAACCCATTTTTAACCCTTTTGAAACCCCATAAAACCCCGTTCCAATGGTCCGATCATTCTGGTTCGCGAACTCAACCTAGTAGATGCTGGCTTACACCCCTGTACCAAATTTCATCAAAATCGGAGGTTCCGTTCAAAAGTTATCGTGTTAACGGACACATAGATGTATATATATATATATATATATATATATATACAGGGTGTCCAGGTTCCACCTTTACAAACTTTTCCAGGTTATTAAGCATGCCAAAACAAACAGAAAAATCATATAAACATATGTCCGGAAATGCTTCGTTAAGCCGCTAGCCGCCATTTTGTTTTTTACACTTAAGAATTTTTCTTTCCGTAACGGGTTAATGTATGAAGTTCATATTTGGCATGTACCTTAATCACATCAATGCTCATTTTTAGAAAAAATATTATTTTTTTCCGATGTATATTTTCAAAATGGCGGCCATTTTAAGTTTTTAAACTCAAATATCTAAAAGACCGTAAATTTTATAAAAATTTTACTAGACACAAAAAAGTTGACAAATTAAATTATGTAATCAGTGATACCAAATTTGTATGGATTGGGCAACAAATAACGGAGTTATGGTGGTTTTCCTGTAGAAAAACACTGATTTTGCACTATGATTAATGCCAATTTAAGTTATTTTAAGAGAAAAATCTCAATAACTCCGTTATTTGTTGTCGAATCCTTACAAACTTGGTATCAATGTTTAAATAATTTAATTTGTCAACTTTTTTGTGTCTATTAAAATTTTTATAAAATTTACGGTTTTTAAGATATTTGAGTTTAAAAATTTAAAATGGCCGCCATTTTTAAAATATTGATCGGAAAAAAATAATATTTTTTCTAAAAATGAGCATTGGTGTGATTAAGGTACATGCCAAATATGAACTCAATAAAACAACCCGTTACGGAAATAAAAATTCTTAAGTGTAAAAAACAAAATGGCGGCTAGAGGCTTAACGAAGCATTTCCGGACATATGTTTATATGATTTTTCTGTTTGTTTTGGCATGCTTAATAACCTGGAAAAGTTTGTAAAGGTGGAAGCTGGACACCCTGTATATATATACATATATATCAATTTGAACGAATGGTGTTTTTGGCTTCTAGGGACCTCAAAACGAAAAAGTATCATGGTCCCGGGCTTAGGTCTTACCGTGACTACTACCGTAATAGCGTATTCCCTATAGGGAAATTCGCTAATATTCCCTATAGGGAAATTCGCTAAAACAATTCATTGGCAACAAATTTTTATTTTGCCTACCCCAGGACACTTTAAATGAATGTGAGTTGGAAAAAAATACAATAAAAAATTACCTCACTCAATCGTCTCTTATATATACATAGCAATCAGCACGAGTTCTGGGAAAAAGAAAATAACTCATCTGGATGATATTTCTGTATAAGTTACTTTTTCTTTGCATTAAAAATTGCAATTTGATTTATATTTTAATTATTTTTGTACCTAGTTTTTAGTAGTACAATTTTTGCTGATTGGTAATTTTATTTCCTTGTGGTTAGTAAAAAACTATGTATATATTTTCATGCAGGATATAAATATATGGGGGTCTGTACTAGGCCTTTTATCAATATAATTTAATTGACTCTAATCAATGTCCATTATTTGATTAAATAATGATTGATTGAATTATTAAATGCCATCCTAAATTGATCAGAAACATTTCATCAATGGAAAAGTTATATGGAAAACAGAGTTATCTCATTCCTTTTGTAAACTAAAACTAATTTGTTTTGTTGGCAACAAATTCACGGTCTCTCCAATGTTGATGGACCTTGCCATCGGGCACAGCTGACTTGCCAGTCATACATTTCCTGTCAGCTGATGCGGCAGAACTACCAGTCTGCTACAGATAAGCTAGACATATCCACCCAAATCAAAATATCCGATTTCTTAGGGTATCTATCACAATTTACATAGTTTCTGATTTTGAATAAAACCCAACATTGATATATTGTATTATTCTTACAATACTAAACTGTAAAAACTACCTGTTTTAGCCAAGCCTACATTAATCTAATTCCAATTTAATTAACATTGAAAACCATGTCCAGGACTAGACACTCAGTTTTATTGTGGTATTTAGTTAAACGATTACCAAAATTTATTTTTATGTTGATGTAGGACTAATGAATGTTTTTTCAGATTGATACTAACATCATTATCATGGCTTGTAAATTTCAGCTGTTAGAGTACATTAATTTTTGAGGTACTTTGGACTGTTATTACAAAAGGCCTCCAACTACTAGCAGTTGCTGACAGTATTTGTTTATAATATTATATGTTCTGTTTTCTTGCAGGCCTTAAAAGGAAAGTCCCCAGGTGAAAAACTATTTTATTCATTGGCTGTTTTTCTGTTTAGTAATTTGGTGGTGTCAAAGTTTCAAATTGGTTTTTATAGCCTCATTATTTCTAAATTTCCACTTTTGCAGAAAATAATTTTTAAATAGAAACTGTTATAATTTGTATGTAGGCCTAAGGGTTGACTTTTTGTCTTAAGTGTAATGTGTGTGCTACTGTATTTAAATTGCCCAACTGCACCTGACAAATTTACACTTATGCCTTGCCAACTCTGTCCAAAATATGAGGAGGGATGTGTTTATGAAAAAAAACAAGATTTTTAAATAAACAATTTCAAAATCTGCTTCAAAAAGTCTTCAAAATTATTGAAGAACATGTATTATTACTTTGGAATTGTGTGTTTTTGTTTGATATTGTGGCATGTAAGAACTTTTTAAACCAAGCATCAGTGTGATAAATTCCTAAAAACGCATGGGTGCACTTTTGTGCATGTCCAATTAAAACACACAATTTAACAAAATATTAAAGACAACAATACACTCTTAAAATACTGTTTAAACAGTTTTTTCGAAGCATGTAAAAATTTAAATCATTATCTTCTGTAGTCTAAACAAATTACTAAATTTCTGCAGAAAATTAATAGCCCATTCATAAATTTTAATGATCAAAATTACATCAAAACATCCATCTTACCTTTAGCACAACTTAATGTCTTTAAAAAATATTGTTTTCATGAAATTTTATTTTTACTCAATTAATTATTTCAATTATAAGACTATTGACTTGAAACACTATGTGTAGACTTCCGACTTGTAAAAGAATAGCCACCCATGAAATCAAAAGAGAGAGTGTGATCTAGTCTGGTACATCAATTATTACAAAAAGTCATAGAGGACAGTTAAAAATTTTTTTCACTTCTTCCTAACCCTGGATGAAGCATTTTTATACGACTTTATTAATTTTTTATTAAGTGTTTTGCAGTTCGAAAACCACCTGAATAACTTTGAGTAAATATATTATGGCACCCAGAAACTTTACAAATTTCTGATTCAACAAACTTATTGGGTGGGAAGTCCTTTTTACTAAGTGTGTACCTCTAACCAATTCTAAATCATTTACTTCTCAGGCTACAACCTTTTAGTAGTAAATAAAAATTAGTAAATAGACTACAAACATTTTTTACTATCAACCGAACTTTTCTCCGTATGCAGGTGGTCACCCTGTCCGTATACTCCTACTTCCTGGCGAACCTGATTGGGAAGCAGTTCATCATTGCCGAGAAATCACCCTCAGGCAATATTGAGTTTGACATGTACTTCCCTATCTTCACCGTCCTCCAGGTATCTAATTGTGTTATTTTATTTTTTTAGGACATTCTTTTAAGTTCATATACATGATTGCAACCAGGGATGGTTTTACGAATTAACTGCCCATGGGCCCAAAGAGTTTCTGCCGACCCCCACCCACAACTACGAGACAAGATGTTAAATCCAAAATAATATTCTTTGTACAACAATAACCTCAAAAATTAATTTGAATAACATCCTTATTTATCCATATAGGCAACCTCACTAACCTGGGTCTAGGCCATGAATGCAAATAAAGACTGTGTGTTATTTGGGATATGAAAGGATATTTTATAATTTCTATTGATACTTTTTCAGGATATAACTTTTATTACAAAATTCCTCAACCAATAGAGCAGTTGCTAATCCATTGCAAGGGCTAATCTGTTTAATAGTCCAATTATAAACTATTAAACTCATTAAATTGTTGCCACTTTATTGATAACCGAATAAGTTAAAAACCAAATATACCAAGTATTTGACTCCTATATGTCAAAATTTGTTTGCTCGTACTATTGTCTACTAATAATATATTAAAGAATATTTCCATATGTATAAATAATAAAACTACTTAAGTACTTAAAACTTGAGAACTTAGAACTTAAAACTAAAACAAAATAATTTATTTATATTGCGGCTAAACGCTAATCTTTAAAACGCAGTAGATTCAAAAACAGACTGCAAAAGGAATCACCGAAATCAGCTACAAAGAGGAAAAAGTGCATAGAATCCCTATCCTGATAAAGAGTGCTCGTGAATATTATTCTATAGTCAATAGGGAAATATACTTTTTTTTAATACATAATATTAGTCAATGAGATATGGTATTCCTAATTAGTAAGCTACGTTAGTTCCAAACCGCTTTTTACAATAATGGAACAGAAAAAATTCTGTGTCATGGCATAATTGGCTATTTGTTTTAAAGTGGGTCGGAAAATCCAAAATGAAAAATGGCAGATATTGCCGTAGGGTTTAGAGATAAAACATCTTAAAACCCAAGAGGGATAGAACATTAGGTTTATACAATAAGTGGAATTATGAAATGGGATATTTAGCTGAAACAACGGGATTTTGATCCTGTCCAGAGTGGATATGCTGAAGGGGCAAGATGACCAGTAGCTATGGAGTGGTGGCTGGCGCCCTCAGTTGCCTGTACTATACATTGGATGCCGCCCCCTTCTTCTTAATAAAGCTAATACTATGAAGAATCTGATATAAAATTATCTATTGTTTGAAAAAAGCTCATTGAACTTTTTCAAATTTTCCTAGTGTATAAATCTGAGTGAAACCAAATAGTCTGCATGGATCACTTTTGATATTTCAGCATAATTAATACTAGCCCCTAAAATCTGCCACCCCTGAAAATTTTCAGCCCTAGGCGCTGGGCCCATGCCTAAATCCGGTTCTGATCGCAATAAGAAAGAATTCATAGTTAGTCTCCTAAAACTTAACCCTGTGGAAAATATTTTGAAGTATCAGGGTAAGAGGAAAGGGGGTGATTAATTTTTTACTGTTAAAAATAATTTAAACTCATGACAAACTTGTGCAAGTTGCGAGCTTCATCATAGGTATACGGTTGTATAACAGTTTGTAATAGCTTTCAATAACGCATGAAACGTTTAAGGTAAACTCAGGGAAGGTCTGAGGGCCATGCGGATTGTGCAACCAACCACATGAAGCACCAGCCTGAAGAAGCGCCGCGCCGGCGTGTTATCCAAAATTTTAAATATACAATTTTTTATGGGTGTCTTGGGAGGCATGAAACTAGAAAATAAAGTGCTGGTGATGAGCCCATAATTTTAAATCCGAATATAATTTATGAATTTTCCTGTTATTTCATCCGACACCGCAGCTGTCGGTGCATAGCGATCTGTTATCCTCTACGCCCCTCAGTTGGCTCTGAGCTATTAGTATACGCGTGGGACTTTTGGCATATGTGTACGAAACCAAGTTAAATGGCAGGAAATATTAATTGAGTATTATATTTTTACTGTCAACATTGGTCGTACCTTAGAAAAGCGGCTGCATCAGCAACGGAATCTTGTCTCAATGACCCATTTTTCTTGCTGCCGAATAACAATACTGAATTCGGTTGCACTTGTTTGAGTCTTACTCGAATGACTATAGGCATGTGCATTTTTCGGGAAGAGCATTTTTCTAGTTGGACGAGTCTATCAGCAATCAGGTGGTAAAATAAAACACTTTATTGTATAGCGATTGGCGAGAAAACACTGTGTGGGCAAATCTGGTTCTATGGAATTTAACTTGTTTAACAGTCATACTCACCTAAAAAATTTTTCAATAGTAATGTAATACACTGTAGATAATTTTATGGTGCATTCATTTTTTTGAATGTGATGAAATGTGGTGAATGCGGTGAAATAACCGATTCAAAAATATTAAACAGAGATTTTTTTTCAGTTTGTCTTCTACGTAGGCTGGTTGAAGGTTGCAGAAGTTCTCATTGGACCATTTGGAGAGGATGACGATGATATTGAACTCAACTGGCTCATCGATAGGCATATCAAGGTAAGGATGTAACCAAACTGTCTTTGTTTAGCCATGTCTAGACTGGCTGATCATTTTTACTATTTTCTGCCAAATATTTTTTTAGATAATATCTAGAGTATATTTTTTAGATATATTATAGAGTAGAATCATGCAAACTTGACACTTGATAAACTAGCGGTCTGAATAACTCACTCAACCCTACAGGACGAAAATTTTGGAATTAACTTGTATTAATTTGTAATTTGGTTGACAATTATAAATGTTCAAATAATAAAAAATGTCATTTTGGAAAAAGGCTTGGCGTGTGGGGGTTGTTAATATTACAGTGCCTCATTTCTACCGCAGGCTGCGTACATGATTGTTGATGAGATGCACGAGGAGCACCCGGAGCTGCTGAAGGACCAGTACTGGGACGAGGTTGTGCCCAAGGACCTCCCGTACACGGTAGCGTCCGAGCACTACCGCAAGTACGAGCCGAAGGGCTCGGCTGAGGACTACAAGGTGAAGGAGCAGGATGCCCTCTACGCCAACCTGCTGCACTCGCGCAAGTCCATCCATCCGGATGATGTCTACGCTGATTACGTGAGTGTGATTAGTGTCTCAGTTCCCAGTTTGTTTTTATTATTTGGAAAGTTTCTATGATATCTTTTATCTAAATGATAGGAGGAATTTAGCCTCAAATTATGTTAGCTAATCCTTAATAGCAATAGTAAGGAAAAGTATAGAAGTAGATTAATAGTAGAAAGGAGAATTTAAATATCGTGTATACTGTAAGAGAGGGTTGAAGGTCATTTTATGAAGATGAAAAACCTCAGGTGCCTTCTCTACATTCTTAAGAGCTTGCACAAGGATTTAAAGGCGAAGGTAATGTGAAAGGTAAGAGGTGAAAAAAAAATGATAAAACATTCTGGTTTATGGGATCACTAATCAAACCTTCAAGATGTTTTATGAGAGAGCCTCCCAAATACTTGTTGGTGTGTGATGTCCTTTGGACATCTGATTCTTTTGAAAATACATTGTAACTAGTACTTCTAGTGAATATAGGGTACTTAATACCTGCCATTGTCCTAGAGGTCGACTTTTGAGTTTGCTGACCGGACATGATTGAGGCAGATCTCATCCAGGAAACAAATGATTCTGAGCAGTATCATCTCTAATGTGCTTGGCCAATCTTTGTCATAGCAATCGAATACGCTTTTGGCTCTAGATTTTCACCTCTTATACACTATAAGAGGTGAAAATAAAAATAAAAACCAAGACACTTCTTGGTTTTTATTTTTATCTTTGAAACTCTTATCAGGATGAAAAACTTCACCTCTTTCCAGATGATTTGCCTTTAAAGAGTTCCTTTTTGGGCAGTGGTCAAATTATTTTGCTTCTTCATCTGCAGGTTTCTCAGCTACATCGACTGTGACATGGAGCCTCAGATTGTGGAGTAATTGGACTCAGGAGAAGCTCATCCTTCCTCTCTAATTGGACTATTGAAAAGGGGTCTTCTTCCAAATTTTTCAATACAGTAGACTTCCTCTTAGCCGCCCATTTTTTAACCCGCCTCTGCTTTAACTGGCCTACCTTAATTGTCACAAATCAACTTCGTTTTAACTGACCATTGTTGAATATAACATCACTTTAACCGGTCTTGTTTTGCTGAAAATGTTGTTTTCATATCTACCTTTCAAATCAATTTCACTTCATATTGCAGTTAGTTCCAGATAACAATTTATACGAACTTCTCTGAACAAAAGTGAACAACGCCGAAAGTAGATCATATCACCAATATTTTTAGTCTTATCACGTATTATATAGATGTAATTTGTTTTTGTCATTTTACACCAGAAAAACAAGTTTGGGACGTGAGTAGGTAGCTAAAATTCCACACAATATTTAATGTGTTTTTTCATCTTATTCTGGCCATGGAGAACTACAATTTATAGTTTTAAAAGTTTAACCGGCCAGTTTGTTATCTAGCCACTTTCTCGTAGCCACTTTCAGGTGGCCGGTTAAGAGGGAGCCTAGTGTATGGGAAGTTCTCTGGAAGCTTCTTTGGGAGTGGGCATCATCACCAGTAGCTCCCTCTTAACCGGCCACCTCGTGACCAGGCCTCGGCCGGATAACGATTTGGCCGGTTAAACCGTTGTGCCTTTAAAAACTCCAACCTAAAATTTATATAGCCTAGATGCAATTATGACTTGAAAAACAACTCTTTTGTTACTCTATATAATTTACAGTTAATATCCGACACCCATGAAAACCACGACTAAACTAAACTAATAATGATTTGTTTCCTTATTTTGTCTACTGGATTGCAGTTCCAAACGCTTTAATTTCCGGTGGCATACACTTTCGTCCAGGACATTTTAATTGGTAATGTTTATCATTCCTATTTTATGTCTAGGGCTTGCTATGGAATTATTGCTTTTCGGGTGGGTCTCCAGTTAAAAAAATGTTTATTCTCAAAAAAAAAAACCTTGAGAAATTTAACTGGCACAGCCCTTATGTACATTATGCTGTCCTCTATTTTTACAAATGAAATTGTTAGCTATTCATGCTGTGTATACCTATCAATTTTGCGTCTTTGTTAAACAAATTACAATTCTTTCTTTTCAAATAATTAGGATTACCCATATAACACGAGATATTCTTCAATTTCCTATCCATATCTTTTCTCAATGAAAAAGCGCCTTTGAATGTATGGGTAGAAAACTCTATAACCAAACCACCTCCCTGCTCAGAGTAAATCAGCAAAATAGCAAAATCGTTAAACTTCTTTTAAAGAAATTTAAGGAGTTTTTAAAGTTACGTTGTCCATACTAAATAGATCAGAATTAATTTTTCAAGCAATTAATTGGTAAACCATGACTTGTATGCTTTACCCATTTAAGTAAGAAAATATGTAAGATGATTTAATTTATTGTTTTATTTAGGTGTAAAAAAAAGTATATATGTACATAATGATGTGTCATATGTTTCTTTATGAAACATCACAATCAATTTAAACTTTCAATGAAAAATAAAAATTTCATTTAATTTCTTTTCCTCACTGCTATTTGCCCGAGCCCTCCTCATAGCAGTTTAATGAATAGGTTGAAATAGAAAGTTATTTTTATTTTTAAACTTGTATTAGAGTTATTCTTATCTCATTTGTATTAAATTATTGCCAAACAAATTGTATACCCAAGAACGTTCCGGAACGTATTTACTTTTTTTGATAGTATGCCAATGGTTTAATAATGTCCAAACTCATTTTCCATAAAAATAACTTACTCGTTAAAGGGTTAGTGCATTGCTCTGAGAGTGATGGTCCTGCTCTGCAGGAGCTGGCACCAAAGGTGACAAAGCAACATCTGGAGTTGCTTTAATTTTAATTTTTAGCTCAGGTACCTCCCATATAGTTGATAAGCCCAAAAGAGTCCATCCAAGATGGCCAAGAAATAATTTCAACGTAGAAGTCTAACTAAAATAAAAATGTAAAAATTAAGTTGGAATATAAAATTTTAGGAAGATATTGAGACATTTTCTGATTTCAGGAGAGTGTTGACACACCTCTGGTGGAGAGAAGGAAGAACTGGTTCCAACGCCAGATGCAGCGAGTGGGCTCGATACGCTCTTCGTCTACTGCATACTCCTCCGGCTTATTTGGCCGACAGAGACACAACTCCGTATATTCTACACCCGACCAGCAGAACGGTCTGCCGATCTCAGTGGTGGGAGGGACACAAGCTGCTCTACCCCCACTGCAGCAGAACCAGGCGGGACACAAGATGTCCATCTACGATCGACTCATTGGCCGTAAATCTACACGCCAGAACCGCAATAGGCCAGGTACATAATAAAGTTTATTAGATATTCTTATGTTTTATATCATGATGGTTAAATAAAAAGAGCTTTGTATATTTCTGCATTTATTTGTTATTTATAATAATTTATTTATTCTACTTTATAACTAATACAAAGACTTAATTGACTATAAGTACCATGCAAGTAAAAAAAGGTTATAAATTATTTATTTAAACATATATTCTTACACTTTTTCCAAAATGTGGGAGGAGGCACTATGAACTAAATTTGTCCTTTCTCCCTATCTCAAAGGGAGAAAAAGAATGTGCGACTAATGTCGATCTGAAGACGTCAAGATAAAGTTACACAGCTCTAGTACCAATTCCATGTCCCAGGACAACTTTAAAACTGGTTTATACTAGTAACAAAGTTGACATTGGGTACGGCAAAAGAAGTTGTCATAACACTGATGTGGTAAGTCTTTTGGCTGTCCACTATGAAAATTTCCCTTCCTTCATAATACATTCATGTTCAAGACAGTGGGGGGTTAATGCGAACTGCATGTAAATCCCTAGCTGGAACATATGTAGACAGCAGGAGGTGAGGAGAAATGCTATGGGCATGGAAATCCCTAGCTGGAACATATGTTCAAGACAGCAGGGGGTGAGGAATACGACTTACATAGAAACCCCTAACTGGAACAAGAGTGGACAGTCCCGTGTCTCACCCTTTCTCTTCCTTCACTATCCCATCCTTCCGGGGGCTTGCGCAAAATGCCCATTAGAGGCAGACGTGCTCAACGGTTCGGCCAGAGTCTCCTTATCCACCAATAACAACAACAACCAATTCCATTTATTTTGGTTTCAGAAATTTTTTTATCTCTTGAAAGATTTAATTATATAATTAGTTATGGAGCACTAAGTCAATTTTTTTAGTACCATATATGGTAGTACAAGCAAAGCTGTTTTAACAAAAATAACTGCTACAGGACCACTGAAAATGAACGGATCAGTGGTGATGAAAAATCGACCTCGAATCCCGACGCCGGACGTGACCAAGGAGGTGGTCGACCGGGAGAACCGTCTGGCGCAGATGAATCTCAACAACAACAACAACGCCGGCGCCAACGGAGGGTCAGTGAGCCCTAACTCGCTGGTCAGCGCACTCGTCGCCCACAACCCTGTGCCGTACGCTCACACAGATACACAGATGCCTGTGGCTGTACAGGTCAGTAGCAGTTGTGTTCTCACAATTTCTAGGCAATTAGAAAAGTTTGTCTATTGAGATTTTATTCTCTTAATGCCCATACATTCAAACTTTAAGGGCATCTTTATCAATGGACATATATCTTTTCTCTTTATATCATGAAATGGATCCCTCGATTAAAAAAAAATTGCATTCAGTTAGACACAACAACTTACATATTTTTTACAGATATGTAGGGTAATATTTTTTTATTATTGCAAACATGATTTTAAGTTTGAAAATTATTACCGTATTTTGTCGCTTAAAAACAACGTTGTCTAAGTAAAAGTTTCTTTAAACTGTTTTTTGTATATATCTTAATAAATATATGCATTTTCTATGTCCTTGACTAAAGTACCTGTTATTGAATTCAGTTCTAGAATGGCAATTATTATGCAAGTATTAAGGCAACACTGCCCATTAGGATGTTTTTCAACTCTCTTGAAATCTTTTCTGTTTGTTTCTTAAGCTACAGTTTATAACATTTTCAGTTGATGATTAGTATGAGTTTTAAATTAAATCTTGAACACTCACAACTAGTGATGTGTTGAAGCCGAATCTCAAACCCATTGAGTCTTGGCCATAGATTCGGATTTGAGAATCGATTGAAACAGAATCGACATTCAAATATAAAATATTCTACCAGGAAATCTGCAGCCACATTTTTGCATTATAACTTAGTCGGACCAGGACTAGAACCAGGTATTAAAAATTATCAACCAAAAATGTTTAGTATTAATAAGATCAATAAATTGTAGGCCACTGTTATTAGTTGACATAGAAAATTGGTTGATTCTAAAAAAATTATATTAAGGAAGGAAGAGTAGGTCATGATATTGAGGGCTATTTACAATGCTTGAACTTGATGAAGTGACGTGAGATAGATGAAAGGAGTTCTTTGAAAGACATACAAATATCACCTTTTAAACCGATTTAAAACATATGTATAGAGGGCTTCATCTGTAATTTAATTAATGATGAATTTTTGGGTTCTAGTTAGGCCTACTAAAAAAAGATAAATATTCAAAAGATCGAATTGAAAATCAATTTTTGGAGATTCACATTCAGAATTGAGAATAAAAAATCCTGGATTCGACCATCACTAATCTCAACACTTAGTCTTAGGATTTAGTTAAATTATAATCAATTTATTATTTCAAATATTTATTTTCCAGGTCGTTCTTTCTCCGATCCAAGAGTCGGAGAGCCACCAGAACACCATTACGCCTAACACGCCTGGTGCAGCGGCCCTGGCTCAGGCTGTATTAGCCAACAGCCTCAACCCGGCAGGGCTCAGCACTGCGGCAGTGCTGACAACCTCGCACCCCATAAACACGTCCGCAGTGCTGACAACCTCACACCATCCGATCACCATGTCGGTCAGTCCAGTGACGTTCACAACCGTATCAATGAGCAACCCGATGCTTACAAGTTTGGGCATCACTCCGTCATCTGCGCCGCATACGCCGGTCATCGCACATACTCCGCTCGTGCTCACCGATGTCACAGCGCCGTCCGCGCCAGGCGACGATTCTGGCGATGACCGCAGTCGCAAAACCAGCGTAACCTCACAACAAAAGCGAGGCGAGGTCTACGTATGATCAACTAAATTAGGTATTATCAAACAAGGCTGTGCAACTCGATACAAGTCAGTACGCTCGATAATGTATTGAAGATTGACAGTAGTACTAGGTATAGGAGTAGTAGTGCAGGAGAAGAGTTTTATTTCTGTGACACGTCCTTAAATTATTGTAATATTTTAGAGGTTAAACTTGATATTTTGTTATTTTATTGTAAATACTGACACATTTTTGACTTTGCTTCCATTCCTGCTTTTAGTCTTTAACGAGGGTTGTTTGTGAGAGTGTGTTGTCCTGTGATATGTATTTTTACCTTCTGATGATGAAATGTGTTGCCTTTTAATTAAATTAGATGTCACTCAAAGTATAAGAATCATGTAAAAGTTGTAATGTCAAAATGACAAACGTACTAACAACAATAAATATGGTTCCTAGTAGTTTCAGTTTTTGAAAAATGCAATTAATTAATTAATATTGTTCGTTGAATCAAACAATTTTCTTCTTATCACAATAAATTGAATCTGGTTGTTGTTCTTCCAATTAATCATAATTTTACTAGCTACCACTTTACAGACATTCCATTCTAAAATGTCATTTTGTTATTTAGTAATTTATTGCGGACATTTTCCATCACTGATTACACCCTGTTCAAAATAAATGTGCAGTCGAAATGCACATTTCAATTTTCTCATTTTCCCATTCCTCCCACTGCCAAGAATATAACGAATTACAATTAATGAGTATTATTGCAGCTGTTTAATGTCTTATATCATTTGATGCCAATGATTTGCTTTTTCATAAACAAATATTCTTGTTTTGAAGTTTGAGATATAAAAAGAAGCGCTTGCAACGGCAACTAGGGGAAGTAACACAATCATCAATGCTATTTTCTACTCTGTATTTCAAGGTTGAAATTAAAATAACATCTGATTGTGAAGCAAATAGGGTCAATCAGGAAGGTATTGATGCAATTAATTATCCTTGTATTGGAAAATAAAATAATTCAGTCTTTCAACCGCACATTAATTTTGAACAGAGCATTATAGAAGAGTGATCAGAAGTGGTTAAAATCAGTAATGCAAAATGTCTGCAATAATTTATTAAATAATAACATAAACTGATGATCACAAAAAATGAACTTAATTATTATTTTAATAACAAAGGTTATTTTTATTGTACTTTAGATATTTAAGAGTAATGAAGACCAATATATGACACTACTTAGGAATTTTGTGTATATTATGTAAATTTAATGGTGTAGTAGACAATAAGCAAAAAATGCAATAAATTTTGTATCCACTTAATCAACAGTATTTGAATGGATTGTGATCATCTTTAGTACTTCATGGTATGTTGCAATTCTGTTTTTAAATACTTCATAATGCATACCTATAACATGTAATATTGATAATATTGTACATAATGAATGGTGTTGACTTGGATGATCCTGAAAGGATATGTCAGAATCTGTTGAAAAGGCTGTGATGAGGGGCTAGTGTGCCATTTTAGCAAATAATTAATAGTTATTATCATCAACTCAACAGTTTCAGACATTGTCAGTGTAGGCCCTACATATGTGTGTTACTTGAAACAGTCCATCACCAACAGACCCCGGGACGTCGCACCGTGATAATAATGTCTGTGAACAATATTCTAATATTCACTATGTTTATATTAGAGTACATAATATTTTTATTGAGATGCCGATTAAGGCCTTATTATACCGATGTTAACGTTGCATTACTTGACTTGTACATATGCTGAGACGAATGGTGCTCAATTTAGGTAAGTTACTGATGACAGGCTCGACTATGGCTTCATCAGATGTTGTTATTAGGACAATAAATTAATTGTATAAAATAAAATTGATAGTAAATTAAATGTTTATGAATTTTTTATGTGCCTACTGAGTCCTTAATGTTTAGTACAGGTCTGCGCAAAAGGATGGTTAGATTTTACTTACGTGGTAGTAGTGATGGGGAGGTGGTGTGATATTTACTGGGCTTTAGTCAAACATGTTAGCGAGTTTGCCGTGAGATGGCGCAGTTGACAGTAGATCAACATATTTTCACCGTAGAGCAGTTTTTTTTACAACTAATATCTATCCAGCAGTTTAGTTGATACAAACATTGGCTGTTTGACAGCACTTTTATGTTGTGCGAGATGGCCAAATCAATGATTGAAAATCTATTCTGCGATGGGTCATTGCCATAAAACTCTATTTAACACCTAGAACGCTCATGCAAGGCAAAAGTAAAACAAAAACCCACAACCTGTGTTTTGAAGAGCAGGCAAAAATGCAAAATGAGCAACTTAAGCTTTTGTGCACGCTCACTTACACGTACGCTTCACTATCAGTTGCTAACTTTCCATATTCATTGAAACATATGGTTTTAAGGCAAATGATTTATTGCTGATTATGACTGAGTAAATTACCCATTACATTTATTTAATTAAAAAACCCCATGAAACTTAGATCAATACACAATAAAACAGGAAAAGTTACTAAGCGTAAACTTTTTTATTTGTTGGTGAGGAACAAACTTCAAGCGACAAAGTTGTAGATAATGAAATGAATTTTTATCTTTTAACATTTCTTTACAAAGTGAAAAATTTTTTCAACAAAAAGTTGTGTAAACATGTGCGAGGCGGGTTGTTGAGGATTTTGAAGAATGGAGTCTTTACTTTGATGTCCGGACTGACATCTAAACCGTTTAAGAAACCCATTCTTACATGTCGAGTGTTTTTACTTATCCTCAGTACAAATGTATTATTTAATTTAGCTATTTATGTTAAATAAACATATAAATTATTGTTTTGTTTATTTAGGCCTAAGACGGCGTAAACAGCTGTTGCATGAGTCGTCTTTGAAACAATTTAAATTTTTGTTGTTAGTATTCAGAGTAAAATTCAATGGTGTCCCGGCGGGCCAGCACGGGCCTGCTTCTCTACCATTTTGCCATTTGTGTCCCCTATCAATATAAGCGTATCATAATCTGGAATATCGGTAACTAATTCTTCTAATTGTGTATAAAAAATGTGCTTTCTTCTGTCGGTGCATAGTAACTAATCAGAGATAAGTTATTAAATTTTCCTCTTAACCTAAGGTAACAAATTCTTTCATTTAAAGCTTTATAACATATCACAGATTCTATAGTCCTGGACAGGCATATTGGCGGGTGGCCGATCAGCTGTTACAACCTATTTCCTTTGTAAACTGTTTCTAGAAGGTAACAGTAGCTGCTTCAACCAGAATCAAAAAGTAACAGTTACAAACATAGTAATGAATTTTAATGTCAGCTATTACGTATGAAAATATAACCTTCTTTCCAACGTGTTGTTAAACCATTAAACATTTTTTCATACATTTTTTACAAGCAATATCTTTAAAGTTATAGTTTATCAAAAACATTTAACTTTACTAACGTATTTTAGTTAGTTCATTTTTTATGTTGCACCTTACGTACACATCATGCGTACATGAAAGAGGAAGACACCGCATGTAGGCTCCACGAGAAGTGTGAACAAGCCTCATAATTTTCTATTCTATTTACACTTCGCCTACGAATAATATCTATTATAAGTTATAGAAGAGCTACAAAAATTACACTGACGAGAAATATGCTGTTTTTGAAAACCAGAGTTGAGTTTGAATAGTGATTTGGGAAAACGCTTTTACAGTTATACAATGTAAATCCTTAGTGTATAGATCTTCTTCACACCACACACTTAAATTATATAGGATATTCGTGTTTTTGTTGTGATCTAATGTTGTCAGTTTTAGTAAAAAAATTAAAATTACACCTTTTTATGTTGGGTTAGGTTATAGGTTTTAGGTTAGGATATTTTTAAAAGGTTTTTTACGTTACCGGTACCTTCATTTACACAACTTTCCTCGCGATTTTACCTTTCCTATAGCCTACATTAATGTTTTCCTTAACCGTTTGTTTGCGGTAAGATAATAATTAATCTGCCCTTATATAATCATTCTATCTGCTGTTTCATTCGATAAACAAGAAGTAATTTATCAAATTAATCGATTACTAGTAAACGTGTTGCTCGAAATCGAGCAATTTATTTTAATACAATACAGATGTTACTTCTATCTCTAAATCATTGACGTCCGACCAATAAAATATTGTGAATATCTGCAATTACCAAAACTACACGTATTTACAGCTGATTATTAACAGATATAGATTATTTCAGATAATCTATTATTTCAGATAATCTGAAATAATCTATATAATTCAGGTGTCAAGGCTGTTTCTGAATTCTGAATTATTAACAGATGTTTAAAATGCTTTATTCAATCCCAATGTTATTTAAATGGGAAATTTTGAGATATCAATGGGTGATAACGCCTTTATTTTCCGTCAGATTCTCATGAGTTTTTAGCGGAAACAACTACAGGCCAAGCCCTATCCAACGACACCAAAAACTTGAAAATCGGTTGAAAATTGTAGGAGGAGTTCTCAAGACAAAAAAAACCCTTAGCGTATTAAATAAGTATAGATTAGGTAAAAATATGTGCAAGAAAATAATGGTAAAAGTGTATAGTTACAAACAGTTAAGTTATGATTCCAATAAAAACAGTTACTGTTACCTTTTTGAAACAGTTTAGGTTGCAACAGCTGGTCACCCACTCGCCAATAAGCCTGACCACGACTATAGTAACTGTCTTCTTATGGCGAAACCTACACCTGCGTAGTGTCGGCCATCGTCATAGCCACTATATAGTATTTGGTAACTTTCTGCACTAAGTTTGCCACAAAATGACCATTTTGTCTCTTGTAATGCTGCTATATCAATGTTGTATTCTTTTAGTGCTTCACTCAAAATATCTATTTTTCCAGGCACAGACAGCCAGGGTTCTTACGTTCCACTTTCCAATTATCAAGTCCTTATTTCTAAGCATGGGTCATTTTCCAAGTGTTCTATCAAGATCCGAGGGATTTTGTTGGCATTGCTGAAGACTTAGTTTGTTGGTGTAGAATAGACATGTAACGGATATCCGGTTACTATCCGGTATCCGGCCTATCCGGCCTTTTTTTTAATATCCGGTATCCGGCCGGATACTTGCTACTATTCAGCCAGATACCGGATACTTAAATCTATTGTTTGGCACTGCTTGATCACTACTTGTAACGGTCTTATTTTTGGTCAAGACAAACATTAAAAAAATAAAAACAACAAAAAAACAGAACAACTTACAGACTGACTGATAGTGAATGAAAAATTTGTGCCTCCTACACGGTCCCACGGTCAGAGGGACAAGTTCTCACTTGTCTTTTCGTAAATTATCCTTAAACTAAAAGCTAAAACATGAGCCGGATATCCGGAAGCCGGATATTCGGCGCTCCGGCCTAGAACCTTGCCGGATATCTGGTATCCGGTATCCGGCCAAAAGAACTATCCGTTACATCTCTAGTGTAGAATACTAATTTATTCTTAAATTTAAACAAAATCTTAAATT
Organism: Neoaliturus tenellus; assembly: GCA_030545055.2. NCBI lineage: Eukaryota > Metazoa > Arthropoda > Insecta > Hemiptera > Cicadellidae > Neoaliturus > Neoaliturus tenellus. The sequence continues at coordinate 224,326,741 of CM061531.1, forward strand.
TTATCAAATAAATTATTTTTTATAAGTAGAAAAATACATTATAAAATAACATGAAACCGTTACGATTGTATTAATAACTCAAATGAAATAGTGTAATTAATTAATCATTGTGAAAGAAAAAAGAGAGTTTATGATTAGCAATATTTTATTAATTTCAGTAACATAACATGGTGCATACTCTGCCTTTACAAGGTATCTAACCTAAGAGCCAATGGGATGAAAACAAACGCTTTGTAAAAGTAATCACATCTTTAAAATCGAAACAAATTGAATCATCTTCGAGGGATGCGCAGAATGAACCAATTTTCGTCTCCGTAGGATCACACCTATGTCTAGACCCTTACATCATGGAAGAACAGATGTTTCAGTCGTAAAACCTTTTCAATCTAATTGACTCAAGATGAATTGAGTTTTTGGTCGAATTTCGACCAGTGGGCGATCCCTTGTTCACATTAACCCTTCCTGGGCTATTGACGGATATATCAGTTAAACTTCATTTCTATTCCGGGAAAAAAACGGATATGCTATCCATTTTAGAAATTTTCTTTTCCGGGATGAACACGGATATATCCGTCCAACAGAATGAAAAACATATGTTATATGTATATATATATATATATATTATGATTATAAACATCATATTGACTTTTTGACGGGTAATTTAGTTTTTACAGTTGGCAAGATTTATGTCCCGTGACTTTATCACCTATTTCATGCCAAAACAACACATGTGTAGCGCGAAACTGTCAGTAAAATGCTAAATAAGAAGTGCATTTGAAGGGGATTTCATATTTGGCAGTAAAAATAACTATAATATGAAAAATTATTCTGGCGAAGAAAGCGATGAACCAGATGCAATGTTTGGTAATTCTTGCATTTTTAGCTTTTGTTTTTTTTACTGTTTTTAATGTTATATTATGATAGGTAGTAAATAAAACAACAAAATGACATAAACGGATATATCCGTCCAAAAATACTCCAAATTATCAGCAGTTTTCATATATCTCGATTGTTGTTCTGGGTGGCGGGCGGATATGTACGTTTACTTGAAGTTTTCTTGCAAGCCAAAGAAAAAGACGGAATAATATATCCGTCTTCTCAAATTTTATTTTCTTTATAACATGTGAAAAAAATTATTTCAACACTGAAAATAGTTTTTTTATAACGTATGAATTATTTGGAACAAATTTAAAACAAAAAATTACCACATTGTTTTGAAATTTTGCTTAAAATAATTCCGTCTCAGCCCATGATTTAATGTAGCCCGGGAAGGATTAATAGATATGTCACTCACCAAACCATTACTATAAAAATTAATTAGATAACTAGAGAACAAAGCTAAAGCACCAAAAGGAGATTAGGAAATACTGTAATTTGCAGTTGTTTCTGAAAGTCCTGAAGAACCAGTGCACATCCCTTGTTCACATTAATAGATAGAGTAGATTGGGGCAAAAGTTCGCGGCGGGTAAGAGTTCGCATGCGGGAATTTTTTTCCTGAGTGAGAGAGAGTTGGCACCACTGAGTGCCATTTTGTTGGTTAAGGTGCACAGACACGCTGCTCAAAGTTACATGGATTTCGACTCATTCTTCTAGATATTATGAGGTAAGAGCTGTTTTTTCTTAGAATGAAGTAAAATCTATGTTTACAGGAACTAATTTAAAGTATTACAGTGTTGATATAACATTTATGTTTGGATATTTCTTTGAATAGCCTGAAAAGCCCTTGTTCACCATGCCGTTATTAATTGCCTTGATTGCTCACAGATCGCAGCACTAATCAAATAACAAAATAGTGTAGCCTGGGGTAAAAGTTCGCACACGGGTATGGGGTAGAGTTTGCATGCGAACTCTTGCCCCGCTATGCAAACTCTTACCCCATTATTGTATATAAATGTATTTACATGTACAAATTCGATTATGTATATATATATATATATATATATATATATATATATATATATATATATATATATATATATATATATATATATATATATATATATATATGTTAAAAATATCCTTTACAACTAAAAATATAATATTCCATTTACATCAGGCCATATTTATTGCTATTGCGAAGGAAGTAAAAAAACTTTGGTAATTTTATACAACTTTCAGCCTAAATTATTGGAATTTTAAGGGCCATGTTGTATATGCAGTATTTGTTTTTTGTTTTTTTAGAAACTATAAAAGAAAAACTGACCGAAAGGTCTGCACAGACCAGATGCTATCCAAAAGCTAGAAGCTGGAAGCTCAAGAAGGCAGATAGCCAGGGACCTTGGGATATCGGATACAGCCTTGCGGAAACGAATTAAATCTGTAAGTTTTTTTCTATTTTATATCATTTAGTCGTGGGGATGGTAATAATATATCCCACTTCTAACACGATGTAAAAAATTACAACACCTAACACTAACCTTCATTAACTCAAACTCTTAACATAACCAAACATCTCTATAATAACACATTATAAATAAACTATAATGTAAACATTAAACATATGATTTCAATATCTTTTCCAAGTTTCATCATTGAATAGTCTCTTTACATAGAAAACTCTTATTAGTTTCCTTAATTCTTTTTCATTTTCTATATTTCAAATTTAGACTTCTTCTTTTTTAATTTCAGGGTGTTGGAGCTGCTAAATTAGGAAGATTTGGCAAAGTCTTCAATGAGCAACAAGAAAGTGAATTGGCAAAACACATAAAAAATCTTGACGACTTCTGTTATGGTTTATGTTTAAAGGATCTCCGTAGACTTGCCTTCGAATTTGCTGAACGCAACAAAATCAAGCATCCATTTAATCAAGAATCTAAACTTGCCGGAAAAGATTGGGCCTTAAACTTTTTGAAAAGGCACAAGTTATCCCTGAGAACCCCCTCATGTACAAGTCTTGCCCGCATCATGGGCTTTAACAGACCCCAAGTAGACGTGCTTTTCAAACAACTAGGCGAGCTTATGACGAAATTCAAATTTCCACCATCACGTATTTATAATATGGATGAAACCGGTGTCAGCTCTGTACCTAATAAAGCACCAAAGGTAATGTCTTTAAAAGGGAAAAAATGTGTTGGAAAGGTGTCGTCCGCTGAGAGAGGTAAACTGACAACAGTTATTTGTACCATGAGCGCCAGTGGCAACTATGTTCCTCCAGTAATCATCTTTGCTAGAAAAAGATTGAAACCTGAGCTAATGAATGGCGCACCCCCAGATTCTTTAATGCTATGTTCTGATTCTGGATATAGTAACTCAGATATATTTCCTGTCTGGCTCCAGCATTTCCAGAGACATGTCCAGTCTTCTGAAAGCAACCCCATCCTCTTGATACTTGACAATCATAGCTCCCACATTAGCATCGAAGCTATTGAGTTTTGTAGGAAAAACAGCATCCACATGTTATCCCTTCCCCCGCATAGTAGTCATAAAATGCAACCACTTGACAAATGTTTTTTCAAACCTCTAAAAGAGTACTTCTCTCAAATGTGTGACAAATGGCTAATAAATAATCCTGGACGAGTCATCTCCCAGTTCCAAATTGCCGAGTTGTTTGGCGAAGCTTACGAAAAAGCAGCAACTATGGGTAAGGGTATTGTTGGCTTCAAGTCTTGCGGAATTTGTCCTGTAAACCCTCAAATTTTTACTGATGATGATTTCCTTCCTTCTTCTGTGACAGATCAGGCAATGTCAGAGGGAAACCATGATGGCAGTCGATCTGCATCCAGTAACCATCTTAATTGTACAGATAGACCCACTTCAAACTTAGAACAAACCCATGATTTGACTTTGAGACCTGGTGAGTTAGAAGATGCATCTTTTAGTGAAACGTCAGCTAATGACATTTAAAATGTCACGCCTAATAAAACAAAAGCTGCCTCGCCTAAAAAGTGGACACCAAATGACATTGTTCCTTTTCCTAAAAGAAAAAGTCCACAAGAAAGACAAAGTAAAAAACAAAAGTCGGAAATTCTTACAAGCTCTCCATTTAAAGCCCAGCTGTTTGAGAGAGAAAATGAAAAACTAAAAGCAGAAAACGAACGTTTAAAAAGACAACTAGCAAAACTTTTAGGATCTAAAGGGTGCCGAGCAGAAAAAGAGGAAAAAAATAAGGCTTTGAAAAAACTCTTCATTAAAAAGGAAAAAACAGATGATCCTCCATCAAAAAAACCAAAGACATCAAAAGAGAAAGTTAAAGAAAAACCTAAGAGGACCGTAAAAAAAATTGACCAGCCATCCATGTCTTCCTCAAGCAAAATAACATGTCCGGCATGTGAGGAGGACTACAAGGACCCTCCAGATGAAGACTGGATCCAGTGTTCAGTGTGCGAAGAGTGGTGGCATGAAGAATGCTCCAGTTATGAAGGAAAAGGAAGTTTTACATGTGACTACTGTTAAACTATCATAATTTGTATAGTTTAGTTAATGAAAAACTATTTTGAACTCATAAAATAGCAAAAAAAACTCGTATTTGAAAATGCAGTTGAAATATACATTGCAAACTTTTGCCCCTCGCCATTCGGACTTTTACCCCACTCATGGGGCAAAAGTTCACTTTTGTATAAGCGAAATTATTATTTTTTTTATAAGTTACTATGAAATGGACAATTATAATTTTAGTGTTACATTAAACCTAAATGTCCAGTAGTTGTTCTGAGAAAAAATAAAAAGTTTATGTCAAATACATTTTTTATTATTAGTGTTTGAACCTTAAGTGCAAACTCTTGCCCCACTTTACTCTATGTCACTCACCAAACCATTACTATCAAAACTAATTAGATAACTAGAGAACAAAGCTAAAGCACCAAAAGGAGATTAGGAAATACTGTAATTTGCAGTTGTTTCTGAAAGTCCTGAAGGACCAGTGCACATCCCTTGTTCACATTAATAGATATGTCACTCACCAAACCATTACTATCATAACTAATTAGATAACTAGAGAACAAAGCTAAAGCACCAAAAGGAGATTAGGAAATACTGTAATTTGCAGTTGTTTCTGAAAGTCCTGAAGGACCAGTGCACATCCCTTGTTCACATTAATAGATATGTCACTCACCAAACCATTACTATAAAAATTAATTAGATAACTAGAGAACAAAGCTAAAGCACCAAAAGGAGATTAGGAAATACTGTAATTTGCAGTTGTTTCTGAAAGTCCTGAAGGACCAGTGCACATCCCTTGTTAACATTAATAGATATGTCACTCACCAAACCATTACTATCAAAACTAATTAGATAACTAGAGAACAAAGCTAAAGCACCAAAAGGAGATTAGGAAGTACTGTAATTTGCAGTTGGTAATTTGAAGTTGTTTCTGAAAGCCCTGAAGTTAGTTGTGCTGCTTATTTTGTCAGCAGATTGTACCAAGTGTGACATAAGAAAATTTAGTAGGCCTAAATAAATTTTTTTGAAGAAAACTCATTTTTAGCTCAAATGAAAAATAACATATTTTTTTAAAGAAAAATTTCATTAAATTCATTAGCTGGGTAGCTGAGTGGTTATAGTGCTCTGCTTTGAACTATTGCTGGTTTGATCCTGGGAAAAATTATTTTTAGCATTTTCATGGTTTAAGACTGTCTTAACCAGTTTAACCGCTGCCATTGGTTGTGTGACTATTAGAGGACCAGCTGGTCTAGACAATGACAAAGCTACACAAGGCATCACACTCATTCTACACTCACCCTTCATTCACATTCACCTTAAAATACTCCCTGGTACCATCTTGAGACTCATCTTTACCTTTGTGCTAGTAGCGCAGTCTGCAAATATTAACCATTAGGGCTTTTAGGCAAAACATAGTATTTTATTCCCCTCGCTATTTTTCAACCAATTTCCTTTAAACTGGGTTATCAGTTGAATAGTTATATTAGGTCTAGGGATGGACAGGACCCAAAATTTTAGGAGCAAATTTGTCCCGATCATCGGGCGGGATTTTTTTTACTCGGGAATTTATCGGGTAGGAAACTGCCGAACAGCACGGCGGCCACGATCGCGGCTGGCAGTCTCGCTAACGAGGAATGGCACAAATCACGCGGCGTTCAACCTCCGGCAGTAATTTATACAAGAGGGTTGTTTTTTGTTCCTAGAACCAAATGCTATTTTCTGAACCAACTGTAGTAGAAAACTAAGGGATGGCTCGTTTGATTCGTCTAATTCTTACAAATTAAACAAAATGTCAACCGAAGTTGTGTGACTTTCCAATCAAAGGGAAAATGGCAAAGTATTGTTAAATAAATCAATCTTTGAATTACTGTTTTATATTGTTAAAAGCATCTTGTAATTTAATATAGTTTTTAAATGAAAAACTTCAAATCCCATTAAATATTTATTTTTTAATTAAACATTACAAATACATTTATTAGATTTTGAGGTTCATAACTTTAAACTTTCATTGTTTTTTAATGATTTTTTCATCATACACTCCTTTTTTTAATAGCAAAAAATAGCTAAATAAATACATAGAAATAAAAATAATTAGGTCTAATAGTGTACATTTTCGAAGTTCAATTTTTATGATAATCTCTAAGTAAGAACCTGTCTCAGTTAAATCAATAACAATAAAAAATAAAAAATAAACATTTCTTGGGGTTATAAATGGCGTTGGTTTGTTGAACCACTTCATTCCTTAGTGTTAATATTTATTATAATTTCAATTTGTTGTTTTTGTTATTTTTTAACTGAGCTGGCCTTAGGCCTATTTATATAATACAGTTTTGTTCTCTTTAAAATTTTTTCCAATTGTTTTAATCTATGTTTTTATGTACATAATTTTTCCTTTCATTCTTTATACATAACATTTAATATTTCATTCATAAAATTTTTATAAAGTTTTTAATGGACTTTTATTATATAATAACTTCTTGATTAGCATTATACAAGCTGGTATTGATATTCAGGTTGAAATAATAACATTTTTTATATGTATATTGTTTAGTGATTTGATTTAATTTTTGTTGCTTACAAGACAATTCATACTTTATCCTTATCTCATTGTATACTGCAAATATAAAAATTACATATTTTAAATGTTTTCAACAAAAGGAGGTTCATTGTAACTTACACAAAAAGTGGAATAATTTGGATACAGAACCAGTTGATATTTAACATTAATTTGTCTTTTTACGACACTCAGATAAAAGTCAAAACGAATATTTCCCGATAGAAGAGCAATCCCGTCCCGAAATTGGACGGGAAATAAAAATTCCCGTTCCGTCCCGTCCCAAACTTAAAATTTATTCCTGTCCATCCCTCCTAATTAGGTCCCTCATAACTTAAAAGTTTGAAAATTGAAAATATTATTCTCAGTGACGTCGCAAAGTAACTCAATTTTTCTTACTTTAAAGAATTCTTTCTACTACTACCATTTATTTTTATTAATATATCAGGTATGAGGGACCTAGATCTAACCCTAATCTACAAGAAAACATATATTTTACCATTAAATATCCAAGAACACGTCCGAAACATGAGAATGCGGAGGCATGTTTTCAGTGTTTTTACAAGGGTGAGGATTACTCTTAAATAGGAAGCGATTGTTCTTGTTTTTGTTTGTTTTAAATAATATTGGTACAGTAGTTAGAAAATCAATTTTGATAACATTTTTTAGTTTTGTAAAAATTAAGTTAAAATGTTTTAGTCTTATAACTTAAGCGTCTTAAAAAAAAAGCCATCAACACATACATGTTTTTGAGATAGATATTCGTGTTATGATTGTCCATTAAGAACTTGAAACTAATACAACAATCTCATACTACAAAAATTGAAGGCAAAGACAATCACGGAAAGCGGCAAAATAAGTCAAAGAAAAAATTTATTAGATTTATTACATATTTACAAAATAAATTCGTGATACCCTACATTATAAAGTATAATTAGAATTTAAAATTGAATTTACAATTTTGTATTTAAAACTTCAAGGTCTTAAAGTTTGTGTGCTCTCAAAAACTTTCTATTTTAAGTTTGTTACTTAAAAAAAAATTAAAGTAGGCCTGAAAAAGTAGGAAAGTATGACAATTCTCACTCTCATACTAAAAAGTAGTAAAATTCCTACTTACATACTAAAAAGTAGGAAATGGAGGACGACTGGGCTCCATGCCAGAATTAAGTTATTTGCAAAGTTTAAAGAAAATTGAACAGTTTTCGAGATCAGTAGAGGACTTCTTTTTCTCCACTAGGTATGATAGTGCATTAATGCAAATGGTAACTTCCTTAACCGATTATTTTATTTTGTGTTATTATGTTTATTTTAGATTATTCACTAATTATTAAGTAAATTAATGACACCATTTTTTTGTAAAACAATGTATATGAAAATTAATATAGAAATATGAGTATGAGTAAAACACCAGTTAGTCTGGCCAATTGAAAATCCAGCCGGGGGTCTGGTCCTGAGGTGACTGGATTTGAGGGCGTCTACTGATGGATGACGAAAAAAAGCAACAGACTGAATCATAAAAGGGACTTTATTCATTATATCTATAAACTTATAGTGACATTTGTATCTCAAAGATATTAAACTAGAAATATTTGAACAATTTTTTAACAAATCATTTACACAAGACATTATGTACATATATAGTTATGCTGGCAGTGTTGAGTTAAGTTGAGCTATACTTCATGGGCTGGTACTCCTGTAAAAAAATCATAAAAATTAGTTTCAAATATTGTAAAATATACTTAATTACTTTTTTGAGTTGCTGGCATAGTGGTTAAGTGCAGTTCAGTCAATATTAATCCCCAATAAGAAGAAATGACAAAAGAAGTTACTATCCCCAAAGCAGAGCACTTTATCTTTCTACAACACACAATGTAGGCAAAATCTTTCTGCGAGTTTAGACTTATTAAATCTTCTTAAGCTTAGACAATATTCCTTGAATATTATCACAGTTTTAAAAGTGATTATACAACTTAATACTAACTTATCTAAAACTTAAAACATGAGCGATGGAAGTATTTACCAATCACTGAAGACCACATCAAAATCGAAATCATTAGGCCTACAATTATTAGCACTGTTAGCATAAGAAACAAGGAGTAAAATAACTAACAAAGATAATTAAAATAAGCTTCATCCAGTTTATAAATAAAACAATTCTCAATGTGTTTTCTCATATAAGATGGGACAATGTAATAAACACTGCCCAGATAGGATCCCAGATATTGAAGCTCTAAAAAAGTCAAGTATCTAGGTTTAAGTTAGACCAGAAACTGACATGGACCCCTTAAATTGACAGCCTGAGCAGCCTTTATTGAGTAGCAGTCTCTAGGTGATTAAAAGAAAAAGAAAAAAAAGAAAATAACTATAAACAACGCAAACATAGCCATGATTATTTATCACTCACTTTATTAATCACATCTACGATACAGCCTGAAAGTATGAGGAAATTTATCAGCAACCAACCTTCATCGTGTCTTTATCCACCAGAAAAAGCAGTTAGAATACTAACAGATATTGACAAAAGTGAAAGTTGCAGACTAAAATTCTGTGAACCGAAATTCTAACAGTTGCTAGCATGTACGTCCTAGCTGTAACAACCTATGCGTGCAGACTACAACTTCAACAAGTCATAGATAGCTTGAGACCACCACAACACTCGAGAGGCTATAAATTTTACTCTGCCAGTACACCACATGAAATTCTTTGAAGAAAGCCTTCCTCCATAGGAGTGAAGTTTCTGAACCAAAAACGATTACGGCCCCAACTCAAGCAGTACAAGACAGTATTTATCTGCTTGGTTTGCAGAGAGACCATTCTGCTCAGTTGAAGAATTCATGAACTGTTCGCCCAAGTTTCAGTGACTGCCACACCACCTCATGGACAACCACCTCCATAATCAAAACATGCAGACCACACTTCTAGTCAGTCTGGATAATAGTTGAGAAAAACCATTACCAATGGTTTAATCGGTAAACCATGCTGGTAAAACAAAACAGTGTTTACTTGTAACTACAATTTTGTTATTTTCTTTTGTTCTTGAAACCAATTCTCTACTCTATGTCTATAAGTAAAGAATTCTGAACATAACAAAAATTCAGAACTATGTAGGGGTGGGCGAGTACTCGAGTTTTCGAGTATCTGTCGAGTATTTTTTGATACTCGAAGCTCGAGCGAGTACTTGTGACTACTCGTTAAAGTCGAGTCGAGTAGTTATTAAATTAAAATATAGCATTTCTGAAATGTTATTCTATTTATTTAAACCCCATTTCTTTAAATTGTAAAATGTTTTTATTGTGAAAGTGATACATTTTAAGACCAAAGAAAGTTAGATGTGAAGACGATGAAAATGCTTCAAACGGTGCTTCTCAGATAGTACTCTACTGCTGATGAACTCTTTGTCTTGTCACGCGAGTGACGCACGGTTAGTGGTAGAGTCAACATTGCTACTGATTAATAAAATGATTCATTTGTAGACCTTCATAACACTGGGGAAAAAAATAATAGTCAATTACAATTTGACATCTAATTTCATCAATACAATGATTTAAAACTAATTCAAATAACTTTAGACAAAATAAAGAGCTGTGTTGACATTAGCAGTAAGAATAGTACGGCAGACAAGAGTAGGTACAAGAGAACAATCAGGTTTACCAATGGCTAACCTCAAATTGCCAGAGTAATACCATTGACTTTAGATACTAAATCAATAGTATCAATAGTCAATGGTAATACAATTTTATAGTTGTATGTTATTTTTCTAATCCAGCATTCACAAAAATATATGTTTATTAATTGATAATAAACATATTTTTCTCTCAAATTGCTTTGATTATAAGACAGACATTGAATTTATTGTTCTTTGTGATTTTTTAAGTCCTAACAAACAGGCTTCATGGCTGTTCACTAAAGCTAGCCTTTACTCAGTTAAGAGACATTCTGCCACTAGCAGACGGCGAGGGAATTAGGTGAATTCCAAAACAGTGAAAATTATATGTACATAGCTTGAGTATTTCGGAGAAGTGAAAATAATTCCTAAACAAAATGAGTGGTGAAGATTTTCTTATCAACAAAGACAAAGGAAGTAGATAGAGTTGAAAATGACAATTTAAATCCACCAATTACATTTAGTGATTCTGATTCAGCTGTAGCATTCAGGTGTCTAGGCTAGGCTTCTGACTCAAAGTAGGCCTAATATGCCAAATACAAAAAACTGTGAATAGGGAAAAACTTTTATTTGGTAACATCTTAAAGTAAGTGAAACATATGAAAGTGAAAAGTTAAGTAAGTAACTGTAACTGGGGATTTTCTTTTTTTCATTTAATCATGGTTAGAGGCTATTTTTCAATCTTTTATTCTGTACATTCCTTAATCCCTTTTGTTACTAAACAAAGTTTTTAGCTTAAGTTTTTTTTAATAATCAGCAATTTAAAAACCAATATTTTTCCTTCACACAGTTTTTAAGCAAATTAAACTTAGGACTAAAGTTCATTATCTTTTTTAGCCCTTGTAGGATAGGCTTGTTATTTTAGTATAGTAGGATAGTAATTTTTATATTTGAGTATAGACTAGTTATTTAAAGGCAATTTTCAATATTTTTATGTTCACGTATTACTCGACTCGACTCGACTCGAAACTCGAGTATTCTACTTACTACTCGACTCGACTCGACTCGTTCCAAAAATGTGATACTCGCCCACCCCTAGAACTATCCAGAATTTTCTTAATGATTATGCATGCAAAAAACTTTTCCAATTATTTTTTGCTTTAAACTATTTCTTCTATTGTAATTATGATGAACAATTTTAATTTTGGAAAACTACTGTCAGGGTTATTGAGGTCAGAAGAACTGAAATCTGCATATTTTGGTACAATTCTTCCAAGAAACCTATACCACCTAAAGAGTTGAATTTTCAATAGTGTATGGGATTAATTCATCTTAAAAACCTAACATAATTTTAATCACAAATAAAATTGAAATAAGAAAGTCACTGCAAAAATATTTGTATTTGCTTGGATTGAAATGGAATTTATTTTGACATGATATCATTTTGAAGACCAAAAGACAGCAAATGAAATTCCCAAAATTGACAAACCTACTCAAAATACATTTTTCCAGATAACTGTACCACTAAGAGTTTTAAAACTTCTGCGCATCAAGGACAGGCCACCTGCGCTTCACCTAATACCAAGTCCATGAAAAAGGCGACATCAGAGGCATCTGGTGAACTATTGCCCCTGCCTTCAGGGTAAGCTCAAGGCTGTACAACTTTAAGTTCGCGTTTGTTCTTAGGGTTTAGTCCTAAAGCCCTTCAAAAGTTCCAGCCAATAGTTTTCTTATTTTTTAGATGTTTGAAGTTTTTTATTGTTTTTATAACCTCACTTCTGCAGTATCGCATTTTATCACCATACTGTAGCATGGCAAATCAGCTGCTTTATGTTAAACATAAAATATTCAAGAGCCTGAGAGGATACTCTAGTTTAATTAAGAGGGAACCAAACATAAAAGTAATCAAAACAAGCTATAAAGGAACACACAGTTGGATGAGAATTTCGTAACCATCAAGATTGATAAGTGGCAAGTTTTACCTGTCGCTCGTGAGTCCTGGGCCGCAGTGAAGCGTAGTAGCGCACGTCTCTGTCCTTGTCACTCTGCAGCCGCCGCAGTGCCTGCACCACAAACTCATGGTGCGGGTTTTGATCATTACAGAAGTACTCTGGAAAGTAATAATCAAACTTAAGGCCTTACGTTTAAGTAAATAAATAAATAACTACAAGATGGATTTTAGCTAACAATTGTGTTTTAAGGCTAGAACTCAAACATTTTACATGATACATTAGACACAAGGTTGATGTAACTAACATACAACAAACTTCCAGAGATTATGTTGGTAAACTTTGCTCTTAGTTGATTAATATGAACTCTATACAGTAATGCAGTGGGGATTTCCAATATTTTCATGAATAGCTAAGAAAATAATTCTTTTATGTCAAATTCATTTGTTGTTATTTTGTATTAATTTGTTTTGATGCCAACTTATTGGTCACAGCTACCATCGAACAGCTTTAGGCACATTTGAAGAACAGAAATGATACATTAGAGAAATGCAGTAGGTTTACCTGGGAATTCCACAAACAGGGTGTCTACTGCCAAGTAGATAAAAAAAATTAGTGACTTTTGGGGGTGAAAACTGTTAAAAATCATTGACTTTTACGTGGTCTATTCAGAAATTTTTAGGGGGAAATAGTCACAAAATGTTTGCTCACAATCACATCACTTTCTCAAATAATCCATTTTCTTGCATTTTAAGGAAAAATAAGTGACTTTTTGGTAGGGATGGTCCGGAAATTTAGGGAAAATTTTCGAAAACAAAATTGTCCTGATCATCGGACGGGATTTTTTGTTACTCGGGAATGTATCGAAACGGGAACTGGTGAACAATAGATGTTGACGGTCGACAAATATACGCAAATAAATAGTCATACATTTGTAAAAAAAGTCCTGAAAAATGCTACAATAGTTGGGGTTACGGCTGACTGCAGCATTAGAAAAACCCCTCAAATCTATCATTTTTGTGGATTTTCCCTAATTATCCATCAGACCTTTTGCCTTTTTCCTTGATTCTCCCTGACATAACTTGTTTCCCTTACTATCACTGACTTAGCAGAATGTGGACACTATGGATTAAGTCCTTTAGAATGTGATATTACAATTTGCTTTACCCATGATACTTGGCTTTAATGACTTGTGACACTTTAAAATAAGCAAAAAAGTTGCAGAATTAACAACCAAGTCTAACCAACTTACTAGGGATGGAGAAGTCACAAAATTTCTTGAATTTTTCAATAAATTTTAAATCTTGTTAACCGGGACAGTTTTTTTTTTGTTTTTTTTTGAGATTTTTCTAGATGGGAAATATTTTGTGAATAAAGTTAAAAAACGGTAAAACGTTAAAACAACCTATTTTACTAACAATTTAATACTGAAATACATCATTTTGAAACAAAGAGAAGTGTTTTTTCCCTTATTCATAAATTTACATCCCAAATTTATATTCATGGTAATAAAAGTTTTTTGTTTAGTTTTTATTGATCATTGTTGTCTATAATTAATAATAATTATGGTTATGACTATCATCTACTATAATTTTAGTTTTGTCATCCTATTACAGTACACTCTCGTTCATCGGACTCGGCGACATCGGAACTCCGCATCATCGGAACTGAAAATCTGGATATTATTAATTTTTTTCTTACGAAATAAATTATTTTTTCCGTTTTAGCGCCTTCAATTTACATTCATTCTATCCGCACAACAGTGAAGTATCACATTTTGCATCAAAAGTCATCAGGCGTTTTCCATAATCTGTACCCATCGATGTGATTTACGAGGCCGTGGAGTATTCGCACAAAAATAGAAAGAGGAAGGGGGCAGGAAGTGAACATCCGCGTTGACCGCTTCCCAAACTATCATTCAGTCTGTCTCGCGTCGCGACTGCACCTGTGTTACATGGAAGTCAGTTGACTGCTGGAATATGAATATGGAATATGAGAATAAATATTTTGGATCTTTATTTCCTGCGTTGTTTTTATTCCTATAGGTTCATTGTTACCGTGTTCAAAGTTTGAGTGCCTTATTTTCATAAAATCTCTTGTGTTATCTTAAAAACAAGAGTGAATACAATCACGATAGGTCACCGTACGGGCGGAAATGATGACTCACGACGGACTTCGCTTTATCGGAATTTTTTGACATCCGAACCGGCCGTCCGCCACATTAGTTCCGATGAACGAGAGTGTACTGTACTGAGCACTTGAGCAGTATTGATTGTTAAGTGTGACTAGTGTAGGACATATTTAACTGAACCCCAAAGCAGAAAGGTTCTTATCTGTTGCAACGGCGGCGTGTGAAAAACTGAAAAACTGTCCGCAAGCGCATAAACTTATTTAAAAGTCAAATAATTATTAAATAAAATAAGTTAAATTTAATTAGTTGATTTAGTTAATCAGTTAGTTAATTAATTTATTTAATTAGTTAAATAATTATATGTAAAGGAATTTTGTTGAGATACTTATTTTTAGTTTTAATACTTTAAATTCAGTAAAATAATAATTTTAGAACTATAAATGAAAAAGGTATATTTATAAAAAAAATAAAGACGGTTGTACAGTAGTATTTTTTAGTTAAATATTGAAAACAACATAATAATAACATTAATTCACCAATTCAGGTTGAACTATAGGTTGTACAGCTTTGATTAAAGTTTTATTCAATACGTGAAAATTAGACGAAAAAAAATGAGCTATAATTTGTTTTTGTACGTCAATTAGATCAGAAACTCAATATAATGTACTAGGGAACTGATAAGGTCATAAATCAGATAAGCGATCAGCTGGATGTCAAACAATATAGCTCTTATCAGCAGGTGTTTCGCATTCCATCTATAATCTTATATTACAATTGTATTGTTATCTTCCTAGAACTGGACGTCCTTTCCTTAATAATTGATTTCTATATTTTAACTTTTTATCTTTCGTTAATAAAAAAACCGATACACAATACACAACACTTATTCTGTCTGCGGACAATTTTTCGACTTGTCTACATTTAATCACATTGTTCCTATTTTTTGTTTTCTAGCTTGTTAATCTGTCCGCAGACCCGTTTCAGACCCCTTTTCCTGTCTGCCACAATGTCGCAGCGTTGTTCTGCTTTGGGGTAACTGAATATAGCAAAAATCAAGACACAATAAAAATACAAGACTGAAATTTTAATTTAATACTTAACTAATAAGACTTGTGTTTCAGTCTGGTAAATTTTGCAATTTCAATGTTGTATCCTAACTTTTAGCATGTTTAAGTGTTATTTGTAATAAGGTACTTAATATTTGTTTTTATACTGGTGAATTAAAAGTGGGTAATCAATCTTGCCAGTTATAATTAACGTTTTTCATAAATCATCATTAAACAATATTACAAAATCAGATTTAAATTTTAAAAGCACATTTCCCGTTATGTACAAGAAGAGAAATCCTGTCTTGATCTCGGCTCAAAATTTGATGAGAATTCAAATATTCCATCTAGTCACGTCTCGAACTAAAAATCCAATCTTGTCCATCCCTACATCTTACTAATTTCAGGAAATATTTTGTCTTCAAGCCACAATTTAGTCAATTTAGTTAGTGGCCATTGTACACAAAAAATGTACGGCATTAAATTAAATTGTCCTACTGAGAAATATTCCGAAAATATGCAACAATAGTCAGGGTTACGGCCAACTGAAGCACTTAAAAGTCCCCTCAAATCTATCATTAGGCCGGATTTCCCAGACTTTCCACACTTTTTGCGCTTTTCCCTGACTTTCCAGGACGTAGACACCCTTCTTATAACTGTCAACAAAATAAGCACCTCAACCAAGCAGTGCCTTAAAATAAAGAAAAATTAAAATATACTTTCTCATTGACTCTCAGCTCTTTTGACGGGGTTCTTCTGTGATAACGACAACCTAACTGATTAATCTCGATAACTATAGATTTTTTAAAGAAATTTAGTTAATAGTAAAGACATTAATTTAAGATTGTTGTTAAGACCGATAACAGCTGTGCTGGTGTAATTCATGTTAATGTAACCAAAATATGCCTGAATTGGATACATGATGATCCATTAGGTTAGCAGTCAAGGAAAACGGTATAGCTGGGACTGGTACTTTCATCAAGTAGTTTGTTCAACTTACGGTTGTCCATGATGTCCTGCGCTAGTGTACGTGCGACAGCCAGCCGCACGTTGGGCACCGGGTCCCAGCTGAGGTCGAGCAGGTGCGGCAACACATCTCGCGCGAACATCTCGTCCGCCAGCACGCGCTCTGTCACCAGCTGGGCGCAGAGGTGCGCGAACGTCTGCCGTCGGCTCCACCGCGCACTGTGTGCGAACTGTTCAGCCAACTCAGCCAGCAGCCCACGCAGCAGCGAGATGTCTATCGACACGTGGTGCACCAGCTCCGTCACCTGGCAGCCAAACAGATAGCTAAACTTAGCCAGGGATGGGTAAAAATGGATACTACGTACACTTTTCATAAAATAATTGATCCTAAACCTGAAAGATTAAATTGATGTCCTTTGTACCTTAATTAGGAGGAAACAATGGAGAAACACCTATGTTATTGTGCAGGGTAAAAAGCAAATGCCAACCTAACATTGTCAAAGACGGCCGCATTTCGACAGAATCGTGTTGAGTATGAATTTGAAATAATATTAACGATTTTTTGAAAAAAATTTTAGTAATAAAAAACACTGAGTGTTTTGCTGACCAGGAGGAGTGCGGTCTGCCTGACGGCAGCAACGTGGTCCAGCAGCAGACTGATGGCGACGGGCGTGAGGTGGGCGCACGTGTCCGCGGGGCTGAACAAACACAGCGCCTGCAGCAGTTGCGTGGCCAACTCCTCGCGGAACCGCCAGTTGTGGTCGTACTCCGTCTTAAGGAAGTCAGCTAGCCGTGGCAGGAACTGCAGCCGACCGCTGGGCCGCAGCAGCTGTAACAAACAAGTTATGTGATCTGAATTTTTTCCCACTTAAGGTTAATTTTTTCCCACAAAATGATTTAACAGTTGAATCTAAAAGCCTTCAATATAATTATTATTACTTAATAATTTTTTAGAAATGTGAGGGCTTTACGGAAAGTTAACTTCCGTTGCTATCTCTGGTGGAAATAGGGTTCAATATTTTATAAATGTGAGAGCTTTACAGAAAGTAACTTTTTTATTTTACAGGGAATAGGGTGCAGTAATCAGCAGCAGCGCAGCAGGAGAACTTTGATAACTCGAAATATTTTATGGCACATCTCAAATTATTTTCAATCTCTTTCAAAAAACCTGTACGAGTCCAAATATAAATTACACATCAATCAAATAATTTTATGTTTATATTTTACCTCCACAAGTCGAAGAGATAAAAAAAATTACCTTTGTAACTTAAAATTCAATGGTTAAGTCGAATTGGATTTTGCCCTTTACTTCCACAATTTGAATTTTACCTATAAGTCCTTTCTACAAACCTCTGCAAGTCGAAAACCCTGCTGCACAGGTCGCAACAAGTCAGTTACACATCCGTTACGGCATTTTTATCAGTTGTCCCAATAGTAATGAATGTTAGTTCTACAAGGTAAATTTAACATACTAAATCTGCAACTCTATTCCTAATACCAACTAAACAATATTGTTCCTTTACTTTAGAATAAGAGAGTGTTGACTAATTTTTAGTGCACGCACAACCCTACCGACCTTTGAGACTTGCCCTAAAGCAGAACCAGGCGATAGAGCGTCGCAGAAAGGACATGGCTGCCGCAGAAAGATTGGCCACATCGAAAAAAATATAATACTATAATCATACATCATCATCTTTTTATTTGCACTTAATGAATGTATTTTGTCTAGGTGCTGAAAAACTATGCTTACGGAATGTTTTTACCGATGTTGTAGGCCATCGCAGAAAGATAAAAAAGTTCAGCTTTGGGAGTGACCTATAGGTTTCTAATCTACCCATATTGACGCTTCCCTGCACCAACTTACAAACAGAACTTCTTTTGTAAACAGCATCAGTTGACAAAACATTAACGTTTTTATTAATTAGGCCGAAGATAAACAATATAAAATTATAAAAATGTTAAAAGAATGTAAAATTTAAAAAATGTAGAAACTTTATTACTAGTCAATTATTTTTATATAACTAATGTTGGATATATCACAAGAAAGGCTCAAGACAGCTCAGAGTCTCAAACTTAGTGAATTTATCCATTTATATAGCACACTTTCTACCTTACTACCCTAAAAGAGTAGCAGGCTCTATAATGCGCAATCAATCTTTACACTAGCTTTTATTAAAAAGAACAAAAAAATCTTAATTATATAATTTTAGAACATTTATTTGAAATAATTCATAGTTGACTCAGATAATAAAGTTTTTGCACATACATATGAATATGGTAAACACTAAAATGTTACAGTAGAACCTTGATAGTTCGACACTTTGTGGACTTGGAGAGTGTTCTTCTTCCCACGACTTCTTCTTCCAAATTCAGGGGCAACTGAACATTACAAATAGGAAATTCTGCATTTTTTGTCTCTGGACCCCAACTATCAAAATGTTGATCTATAGGGAGTATATGGGAAGTTCTAAAAGAGAGATTATAAAAATCATGATTTTATTTTAGGAAACACTAAATTATAATGAAATTATAACTTGATTAAACTTTAAGATAAGCATGATATTAATAATTCTCCGTTTTGTTTACATTTTCATCTTTATCAATCCAACTTGGAAACTAACAGTTGTTACTGACATGCTAAGTTGCTATGAACCGTTTCGAACTATAAGGAGTGTCGAACTATCTAGAGCCGAACTATCAAGGATCTACTGCAGTGCAGTGTTTCTCAACCGGTGGTACGCGTACCACTGGTGGTACGCGAGAGACAAAGGAAGAAAATAATTTGAACTACGTGATGCCGACAGCCATTTTGGTCAGCTCAGTTCTGCGTTACAACGTTTTTACACATAATTTGAGAGACTCCAATAGATAGCTTTAGCTTTACCTCTTCCTTACTCAAGCAATTTCGTACCAACGTAACATATAAAATTATTTTAAGCTAAGACTCCATTTTCCGATCATATTTATACTGATGGATAATGAATTTGAGTGTCCAGTACGCGATTGAACCCTTGAATTAGGCCTATTTTAAGTTCTGTATTTACCTTGTACTATTTGAAGTTACAGCTCTGCAGACACAATGAAACATGAGTAGGGGTGGGCGAGTATCACATTTTTGGAACGAGTCGAGTCGAGTAGTAAGTAGAAAACTCGAGTTTCGAGTCGAGTAATACGTGAACATAAAAATATTGAATATTGACTTAAAATAACTAGTCTATACTCAAATATAAAAACATACTAGCCTACTATACTAAAATAACTAGCCTATCCTACTAGGGCTAAAAAAGATAACTTTAGGCCTAAGTTTAATTTGCTTAAAAGCTGTGTGAAGGAAAAAATATTGATTTTTAAATCACTGATTATATAAAAAAACTTAAGCTAAATACTTGGTTTAGTAACAAAAGGGATTAAGGAATGTACAGAATAAAAGATTGAAAAGTTAGCCTCTAACCACCATTAAATGAAAAAACGAAAATCCCCCGTTACAGTTACTTACTTAACTTTTCACTTTCGTATGTTTCACTTACTTTTAAGATGTTACCAAATAAAAGATTTTCCCTATTCACAGTTTTTTATATTTGGCATATTAGGCCTACTTTTAGTCAGAAGCCTAGCCTAGACACCTGGATGCTACAGCTGAATCAGAATCACTAAATAATTGGTGGATTTAAATTGTCATTGTCAACTCTATCTACTTCCTTTGTCTTTGTTGATAAGAAAATTTTCACAACTCATTTTGTTTAGGAATTATTTTCACCTCTCCGAAATACTCAAGCTATGTACATATAATTTTCACTGTTTTGGAATTCACCTAATTCCCCCAATTTGCCATTTGCCATCTGCTAGTGGCAGAATGTCTCTTTTAACTGAGTAAAGGCTAGCTTTAGTGAACAGCCATGAAGCCTGTTTGTTAGGACTTAAAACATCACAAAGAACAATAAATTCAATGTCTGTCTTATAATCAAAGCAATTTTAGAGAAAAATATGTTTATTGTCAATTAATAAACATATATTTTTGTGAATGCTGAATTAGAAAAATAACATACAACTATAAAATTAATTGTATTACCATTGACTATTGATACTATTGATTTAGTATCTAAAGTCAATGTTATTACTCTGGCAATTTGAGGTTAGCCATTGGTAAACCTGATTGTTCTCTTGTACCTACTCTTCTGTCTGCCGTACTATTCTTACTGCTAATGTCAACACAGCTCTTTATTTTGTCTAAAGTTATTTGAATCAGTTTTAAATCTTTGTTTTGATGCAATTAGATGTCAAATTATAATTGACTTTTAATTTTTTTTCCAGTGTTATGAAGGTCTACAAATGAATCATTTTATTAATCAGTAGCAATGTTGACTCTACCACTAACCGTGCGGCGTCACTCGCGTGACAAGACAAAGAGTCCAGTCAGCAGTAGAGTGCTGTCTGAGAAGCATCGTTAGAAGCATTTTCATCGTCTTCACATCTATCTTTCTTTGGTCTTAAAATGTATCACTTTCACAATAAAAACATTTTACAATTTAAAGACATGGGATTTAAATAAATAGAAAAACATTTCAGAAATGCTATATTTTAATTTAATAACTACTCGACTCGACTTTAACGAGTAGTCACAAGTACTCGCTCGAGCTTCGAGTATCAAAAAATACTCGACAGATACTCGAAAACTCGAGTACTCGCCCACCCCTAAAGATGAGGGAAAATTAATTTGGTCATATCCACGGAGAATATGAAGTTCATCACTGACTTGGTAACTCAACGAGGTTTTGTGTATTCCAACGAGGTTAAACCAACCTCGTTGGTATAGTTCCAAAGATGGGTAAAGCCAAAATCCAGATGGGTAGTTTGTTCGGTAAAGCCAAAATCCAGTCAAGTCAAAATAGTTTGTGTCGTGAACGTTATTTGGGCATGTGTAGGCCTAAAATTAGTCCTGATTATTAATCAGTACTCTGAAAGGAATCATTTCAAGAGCTAGAAAATAACAGCAAGTTTTTCGTTCACAACCTCTGTTCACAACCTGCTGTTAATATATTATTTACTAGTGGAGTGTAGGGGCAAAGGCCCCTAAAACTCAAAATGTTTATGCCTCCAAAAATAAGTTTCAATCTATCACCTCCTTTTAGTATTTTGCCTACTGTATTTTTCTCAAGCTGAAGTGTGAATTTACACATTTGGGGTTTCTAATAAAATATTTCCTAATCTTGACGAAACGTTTTATCCGTATCAAATCGGTAATTTACTAATAATTTCCCCTGTATTAAAGTACAGTAGTCTATTTTGTGGAAAAAAGAAAAATTATTGCTTTATTACTACTGAACGCGGTAAAAATAGTTTTAACCTTAAACATGTTCATGATGACATCATGTTCATGTCTGTAACTCAAATAAATAAAATAGTTCAATACAACATAAGCCCATTATTACTGTACACTCCTTCACCCTGAACCCCTGTGCCCCCCACCCCCCACACTCGAGTGACTCCATGCCTACCCCGTGTTCCCGTCCACCTCTCCTGACCCGTGTTTCCTGTACCCCCTATGCCTCCGGGGCCCGAGTACCCCCTCATGCCCCTGTGCCCCTCATTCTCTCTTTCCCACATGCCCGCAGTTCTTCCCCGTGGCCCCCGTGCCATCTATGTTCCTCATTCCTCCCCAATGCCCCCCCATGCTCAACCAATTTCCATGCCACCGACGTCTCTAGTAGGCCCCACCTTTTGTGCCCCCATTCCCATGCCCTCATAATCCAATGCCCCATGCCCATCATTCCTCCCCAAAATGCCTCGTACCCCCATGTCCCCGAACCCACGGCACCCCCGTGCCCACCGTTCTTCCCAATGGTCCCCATGCCCTCTATATCACCCAAGCCTCTCCCATGTCCCCATGTCTATCTGCTCCCCGTGCCTCGTGCCACCGACGCCCCTAGTGCCATTGTGCCTTCCCATTCCCGCTCCGCCACGTGCCCCCGGGCACCCTATGTTTCCGTTCTTCCATGCCCGACGTTGCTCCCCGTGGCAACCCTGCCCCACGTGCCCATCTACCCCTTTTGCCACCGATGCCCCTTGTGCTCCTTGTGCCCCATCACCCCCGCCGCCACGTGTCCCAGTGCATCCCCATGCCTCCCCAGAGTGCCCCCTATGCCCCGCACCCCCGTGCCCTCCATGCTTTTGTACCCTCATGCTCGCCGTTCCTCCCGTCCTCTATGTTGGCCATGCCTCCACCGAGCCCCTCATGCCCCCTGTCTCCAGTGCCACCGATTCCCCTCGTGCCCTTCGTGCCCCAATATCCCCGAACCCCAGTGTACTCCCCGTGGTCCCGTGCTGCCATCCCTGCCTCCCCTCCCCGTACCTTTGTGCCCTCCTGTGCCCCCCGCCGTTCCCCCTATTTCCCCCATGTCTTCCCCGTGCCCCCATGTCCCCTTACCCTCCCTGCCACCGACGTCCCTCGTACTTTGACTGTAGTCTATTTTGTCTGTTCGTCAATGAAGTAGAACACTGATTGATATATTGTTAGTTTTCACACACTATAATTTACATGAAAAGCTCTCTGTCTTTATGAATTAACGTTCGTTTATTGTTTCCCTATGACCTACGTGAGAGAAAAGAAAAAAGTACTTACGTACCTACTTAAAGAAAACCTACGTAAACCTACGTAAAGAAAAAAGCAGAGAATGAATAAAACCAAAACAAAATATTCCTCATACGGAGGTTATCCAATAATCCAATGTTAGTAGTTTACATAATGATGCAGTAAAAAATAAACAAACACTCAACAAAACGATTCAATTCTTCAACTCTATCTATTAATAGCCAATATAAAGCAGTAACTTAATAACTAAACGAGATTCACTGAGTAAAGACAATTAACCATTATATCAACCATGCCACATCTAAGAAAATTTTAACTTATTAAAAAAAATTGTATGCGGAATTTACCAATCATTCTATTCCTATTTCCTTAAGAGTCAGTCCCGCCGGCCGCCGAGCCAGGCTGTCATTTAACATGGGGCGAAACTATACAATTGGTATTTTCCAGCCTATGTGTTATCAAACATAAAATTGTAAACTGTCAAAACTTTGATATAGTTACAATGAAATATATAACGTATTTTAAAAATATTGTATTCGTTATTTTATTTTTAAATTCTGTACGACAATTTGCCAATTTCCCATAAGGAATTGTCAAATTTGTGTACAACATAACTGCAAAGTTAAACACAAAATATTCAATATTGAAACGTTTTTAGAAAACTCATTTCTTAATCTTTGTTTATACTTTTTTTTCTAACCGTTTTTTGATGTCTAACTATTTTTAAATATTAATTTATTGAACCCTTGCAAAACTATCGCTCGAGCCCGGTGCAGCTTAGTTCAAGGCTGTTCCAACGGATGGCAGCAGCGTCGGTTACCGACAGTAGATCCCAGTTCCGCCAGTGAGCCAACGCGGTAGATTTAAAACGCCTCTAAGCGTGGCTTCCTGGTCAAGCCCTGCATAATAATGTTTAATGAAAAATGACTTACTGTAATAACAAAGGGGTCGTTTTCTTCCCACCCTCTGAAGCAGATTTAATTTATTTATTGATGGACTTTGCATGATAATGAAATTTAAATAGTTTATCTATTCCAAATAATACAAGTTCTTTAAGTACGTAAACATATTCTGATCATTTAAATAAACAAATTTTAAACAAGCAAAATTAATAAGCAAAATAAGCATTTAAAAAGAATTGAATTGAAATAAGCAATTTTCATTATTTTCATTCAAAAAGTTATTATTTTAACAATTTTAACTTAATTGTTATTAGTTATTTTAGTTGTATTTTTGGTAGCACTTGAAGAAATTTTAACACATTACCTCAAATTAGATTGTGTTCACTCACAGTCTATGTTCGGCTCTTTTAATCAAAACTCGTTTTTTTCATGTAAACAAAGCAGTTATTTTTAATGACTTCTTAAGGAGGACCTTTCACGTTATATCTCATTTAGTTGTAGTTTTGAGCATGCCGATATTGTCTATAGGCTGTGGTACAACCGTCTTTAATTTAAACTCAATCCTCGTTTTAAAATTTAACTAAAGCACTTGTTTTGATGTAAACAAAATGAGTATTTCTCGAGCCACAACTCATCACCGACTGCTCTCGTATTACGATCCAAACGCTTTTGAGATTTCCATACACACTCAAAAGATAAACTATTCTATTTTTATAGTTTTTTCTTCTATTTCAATAAAGTAAAAAATATATCAAATTGTAATAACTTTTTTCGGATTAAAAACGCTCCTAATGGATGTTTTAGTTCGGAAAGAACTTTCAAATGTTCTCAACATAAATATTAAACAATGTGGAAGGAAAACCCCTTCCATTTGCAAGGAAAACCCCTTTTTGGGCACATCACCTGACGGCCTAATCGGTGATGACGGTACAGTAGAAATCAAATGTCCTTCATCAGCCAAAGAAATGACTCCTGAAGAAGCCATTAGAAAAAGAAAAGTAACATTTTGGACATTAAATAAAAATGGCGAAATGGGTGAAATTAAAAAAAACCACGACTTCTTCCAAATTCAGGGGCAACTGAACATTACAAATAGGAAATTCTGCATTTTTTGTCTCTGGACCCCAAAAGGTATAAGAACGGAGAGGATTCCACGAGACGACGAGTTCTGGAAGACAAATATGTTTCCAAAACTAGAGAAGTTTTACGTGAACTGTTTGCTCCCGGAGCTTGTTGACCCTCGTCACTGCCGATCTATGCCGATCAGAAATCCCAATTATATCTTGGAGGCCCAGGCTAGATTGGCTGAGCGGAAGCAAAACAAAGGAGCAAAGAAAATCTGAGGAGGAACTTCCTATAGTCGGATGTCTTCATGTCTTATGAACTGTTAATGTTAAATTGTACTTAGCCTATCGCAAAATTTAATTACTTTCTGAATCTTTCGCATTTTGATATATTTTCACCAAAGTCAATCTATAAGTTTAATTACGATCGAGTTCGAATGTTTTTTCTTTGTACAGTAAATAAGTTTTGGTATTTTTGAATTTAAATTTCTCGTAAGTTATGTAAATATTTAATGTTATTGTTTTATTTGTTTGACATTTATTGAGGGTATTTGCAAGTTTAAATTATGTATTTATATTACTGTATTATGTAGTAACTGAATTAGTTTGAATTATTTCCCAAGTCTTGAATGTATACATAAAAGTACAGTATCATGTCTGTCATTTTTTATTATTAATATGTTAATGGGTTCGACTTGTTTGTGCTTTACATTCTTTATGACTAATTTATAAATATATTTTCTGGCGGGCTTTTGTAATGTTGGAGAGTCTTTTATTTACAGTACTGTCACGTTTATATTTTAAATAGTAAAACGTTACATATTCAGTGTTACCTGTTGAATCCTTGTATTTATATAATTAATCTTTAGACATTCTTCTTATCATTTCAATTCTTTGCTTTTACATTAGAATTGTTTTCTGATAATTTTCTTGTTAAAGCAAATAAATACATTCTTAATAAAATGTCAAAGTAGTTATATTTCACCTAAAAGGCTTCCTCAATATTTTTAAATGTGTTTGCTTGGGACCGAGGATGCGATGACGGCCGGGCCGGCCCCGCAGCGCCGCCGGGCCTAAAACTTGTCATTCTGGGTGTTGTAAATCACGAGGGATATCGATCCACTCGGCCGACCGTCGAAGCACGCTCGGTTCGCCGGTAAGGAAGTATGCTTTGGAAACTACTTGTGAGCGCTCTGATGGCCATAGCCCGAACTAAAAGGTAGATTTTGACCTGACTCCGACCGCCTCTTAATGACATAGATAGGGTCACGAAGATGAAATCTCCTGTGGATCCGTAATCCATTCACACGTGTTCTATTAGTGTTCTCCTTTTTTTATAGTGCATTAAATATTTTAAAATTTATAATTATGCGGTTATCTTCACTCAAAATATCTGTTCAATAATCAGCTGAGTTTATGATAAAAATTTTTTACTGGAACATCTGCTTAATCACACGTGTAAATCTAAAAATCTTCTTCCCATTAGATTAACATTGTAACTTCAAGGTCCAATGGGGCGAAACCCAGGTAACTTTTGACGATTCTGGTATTTTTCCTTGCGTCCTTGGCCCTCAAGCTTTAAAATGAGTCATAATACGTTGCCCTGTCTTTATTCTAACTCGAGATATTTCGTGGGGACCGATTCGCTTACGGAATTTAGTTTGGCAATTTTGTACTTTTATTGTTTTAGTTAGTTTTGTAGAAATGCAAAATAACCTTTTTCACTGTAAGTGTGTATTTGAAACAAATTAATTCAATTGGATTGTAGGCCCTATGAAACTTGGTTTATAAAGCCTGAACTAGCATTTTTTTGTTTCAAAGTGGAAAACATAATATAGGACTACTGACACAACTACGTTAATTAATAATCACAGTACAGTAATATTTGTATAGCTTCAAAATCAAATATTCATCCCAATTTATGTTTTTTTTTCAATAAAACTTTTTTAATTATTTGTTTTAAATGTGAGTTTTATTTTTTTCTTAGACTACTAATTAGGGGCCTATAATGAAATATATTAAAAGGAAAACAATAAAATACTCACTCTCCGGCTGTATTTGTAAGGCGGGGGGGAGGAAGGGTATCTATGAGTTTGGGTGGTACGCCAAAAAATTGAAAAGTTCAGGTGGTACGCAGGCACCAAAAGGTTGGGAAACACTGATCTAATGTATTATAAAAATGGTCGATTTATCTATTTCTAATACTTGAAGATAAAGAAAATCATTGAAAAGTGATCAATGGCAAGCATTACAAATTATTTATACAGTTTAACCATACTGCATAAAGTATTGCTCATAAATTTGCCAATTTTAAAATAGCTTTTAGTGTTTACTGTATGTTGCAATAACTCTCTAATAAAATAAAAGAAGTTATAAATAAGTAACAGATGATCATTAAGAAAATTAGTTATACGACTGGTCATAATACTACTGTTACCATACAGTTTTTCCAATTTTTTTCCAAATAAGATGACCGGATTGAAGAGGATGAAATCCTCATACATAGGGGGGGGGGATGAGCTTACCCGCAGGAAGTACGCAAGGTGTCTGAGCGCGCCGATGCGAACTTCATCCAAGTCCTTGATGAGGCCACTGAAGATAGGCACCAGGTCCTGAGTGGCCACGTCCTCGCCTACGATCACGGCCAGCTCATGGATACTGGACGCCACCGTGCGCCGTACCTTCCACTGCCACACAACTCACTTTACTGAAATTCTCCTCCTCTTTGTCCCTAAACCATCTTATTGTTGATTTTGTCCCTCAAAGAACTATAAAATGGTCGTATTGTCATAAATGCAATAAAAAGTTAAGAGGTGTTAAAGGATTATTTAACTAAAAAGTGTTTTCAATTGTTTATTAGTTCAATTTCTGGTACGATTTAAACAAAAAAATTAAACAGAAAAGAGATACAGAATCCCTGAGGTACTGTCGGTGCACAAAAAATTCAATTAAGAAAAGTATTTGACCCAGGCCATAACTATTGTTCTGCAAATTAGAAAACTTCACAGAGTATACCTTAAGCTTGTCAAGAATTTAGCAGCCACTATAATAGGGTAATGAATTAATTAGAAAATCTTTCTTTGATTAATTATGGACCTACTGGTATTGTATTGGCGCTCACCTGGCGGTCGGACGCGAGCGTGGTGTAGGTGTCCCGCAGTAGGTCCCAGTGGCGCGGCCCCAGCGTAAGAGCCACTGCGGGCAGGCTAAACGCACAGTGGTGCGCCAGGTCTATGTCTGTGTTGCTGGCATTGCCCGGATCCGACATTGATACAAAGTGGTCGATCAGCGGCTGCGGCACAATGTCCTGCCGAGGCTCCTCACCTCTCCCCCCCTCACCGTCGTCTGCAATAGATCAGTTAAAAAATTAAGTTCACTATATTTATAAAACAAGACCTTGTTATATCTCCCTTTATTAAATACATTATTCTTGTGTGTGATTAAATTAATACCGCCCTGCCTGTAATAAAATAGATTCATTGGGGATTGATTCTACGCATTAAATTTTTAACTCGTCATTAAAATGAGAGATGCATCCTATTGGTATGCATAGTATTTTCTGATTACAGTTTAGTCGTATTAGTTTTAACTAATTGGGACCAGAACTTGTTCAGTTGAGCGAGATTTCGAAATAGGCAGACTGCTCGAATCATATCAAATTAAATATTTAACTCGCCATTAAAATGAGAGATGCATCCTATTGGTATGCATAGTATTTTCTGATTACAGTTTAGTCCTATTATTTTTAACTAGCTGGGACCAGAACTTGTTCAGTTGAGCGAGATTTCGAAATAGGCAGACTGCTCGAATCAAATCAAATCCATCATATAAAATTGGCACACAAATTTACAGACTGTGGGACCCAACCGGTAATCATGAACCTGTCCCAACTATGGTAAATACAGATCAAACATCGTAAAACGAAGACAGAACCATGAATCAGATGCATCAACGACAGAATTGCGTGTGATGACCCTAAATTTAACATGGTAGAGACAACAAAATGGAATCCTTTATTTGACAACGGTTACAACAAAATTTTAACTCTCTAAAATTTAAAAAAATTTAGTTCATTTTTTAAATTACGACAAAATTTTAGAGAAAAAAATTCTGCCTTTTCACAATAGGGGGTCCTACGGTACACAAACAAAATGAATCCTCAACCTGTTTATGTTCACCCTGTACAATTTATATTATCTTACAAAGAGGTGGCCCAATCCATGAATATGAAAAACCTATTACCAACTTGAGTAATTACAGTTTGCAAAAGTTGTTGTTTCCCAATAAGTTGGTAAGATATCACATTTTGGTTCCCAAACTTATATCTAAAAAGTTATCTGTTTTACAAACAGAATGTAGGCTGATATTTTGTGATTTTTTTTATCTCACAATAACTTAAAAATAATTAGGGATGGACGGGTCTCGAAATTACGAGAAATTTTCGAGACATTTTTAATCTCGTTAACCGAGACGAGATTTGATTTTGATCGAGATTTTTCGAGACGAGAAATAATTCGTGTATGACAATAAAAACGGGTATAAATAATCTACGAATTTAATACTGTAAAATAAATTATTTTGAAGCAATGTGAAGTGTTTTATTTTCCTATCCTCCTCACAACTTCAAACTTAAATTGCCATCATAAACGACGGTTGGACTTCCAAGATTTGGACTGGACTGGAGAGTGGGAGACGGCTCTACGGCTGCATCTGCACGGACTGTTAAAGGAAGGTACTGACGATCAACAGTAGTGGGCGGAGTCAACATAGCTTCTGATTTACAAAATAATTCATTTGTTTGATTAATCTTTAGAACATTGGGAAAACTTTATAAACAATAAACAATCATTATTTGACATTTAATTGCTTCAAGATGATTATTTAAAACTGATTCAAATAATTTTTGACAAATTTAAGAGCTGTTTTGACATTAGCAGTAAGAATAGTAGGGACAATCAGATGAATGACAAGAGACAAGATAGCCAATAAGGTTGAATAATGGCTAACCTCAAATATCCCACGTAATACATAATTTAATTTCCTTTCACTCTTAGCAGAGTTCAGCTATTTTAAGCCATAAATGCTTAAAATCGGCTGATGGTTGATTTTATTTCAAGGTTTGGATACTAAAAAAAAACTGAATAGGCTTATTAACAATAATTGTTGAACAGCAATAAATAGGTTGTGTTGAATACATAGAAAATCAATGGTCTTACCAGAACCATACAGGCTTCATGGCTACACTAATGCTTGCCTTTATTCAGTTAGGAGCAAATAAATAAAAACCTTACCACTAGCAGTAGCAGACGACAAATGGACAAATCGAGGGAATTACATGAATTCAAAAGCAGTGAAAGTTATGTATACAGGACTTGAATAGTTTGGAGAAATGAAAAGGAATAGCAAACAAAATGAGAGCTGAAGATTGTCTTATGGACAAAGAAGAAGAGAGAGTTGAAAATTAAAATCCTCCAATTAAAAGTTATTTCTTGTTAGCCTCCCGGTCTCTAGGCTTGTGATTCAAAGTTAGTTGGCCTATGCCTATTACAAATCTGTGAGTGAGGAAAAGCTCTTATTTGGAAACATTTTTAAGTAGGTTAATAGTGAAAAGTGTGAAACATGAAAGTGAAGTAAGTAACTGTAACAGATGATTCTCTTTTTATGTTTTATTAAACGTAGGTCGGTAGGGTTTATAGTGAGCCTATAACTTCTCAACCTTTTTATTGGGTACATTCCTTTATAGGCCTAGACCTTTTGTTAAGAAAGTGACTTTTTTAACTTCAGTTTATTAACATAATCAGCAATTTACAAAGAAATATTTGTTCCTTCACATTAATCAGGATTAACCATGTTACAAAATCAGATTAAAATCCCGAACGCACATTTCTCGTAATGTATGAGAGGGAAAATTTCGTCTTGATCTCGTCTCGAAATTATTTGAGAATTAAAAATTCTCGTCTCGTCTCGTCTCGAACTGAAAATCCAATCTCGTCCATCCCTAAAAATAATGATGGAAAGTAAACTAAGCAATGGCTCTACTTGTGGCCAAGGCAAGCATGCTAGGTGACAGCTTGGTATTACCAGGAGGTCTCTTGATGGCGGGTGATGACAGGTGGGAGCAGACGAACGAGTTGTCCGAGTGCTGACTGCTCGTCTCTGACCGGTCCTGCTCTGCGTTGTTGAAGTACAACACTTCAGTCTGAATGGTTTCTTTATCCTGCAAAAATAGTAGTTAATTTAATGATTGGAAAATTTACTGTAAAAGGTTTCTTCAGTTTATTTGATTATTTAATAATAGCAAAGAACATTTTATGGCATTATAATAGCTTATACTTCACAAAATTTATTACTTATCAAAGACATACTTTATGCATTTTCTGTACAGTACACTCTCATTCATCCAACTCACTTCGGAACTCCGCTTCATCAAAACTTGTAATCTAAATATTAATGCTATTTTGCTTTAAAAAAAAAAAAAAAAAATTATTCGTTTTAGTGCAGGGGTTCTCAACCTGGGGTACGCGAACCCCTAGGGGTTCGCGGAGGAGTCCATGTGGGTTCGCGAGAGATAAATTGATAATGGCGGACACGAAAATTTTAGCCTACTTTTATAAAATAACTTTGAAATAACTATACGAATTTCATTATAACAGTCAAAGATTTCCAACCGTTAACAGTTTTAAAAAGACGAAAACCAGACAGAAGTGTTTGAGACATTGGATGAGTTTTTAAAAGAAAATGAATTGGAACTCAACTGTGAAGTTACAAAGTCATCCAAGAACACCTGCTAGGATTGAAATCGTCATTTAGAAAATATTTTCCCAAACTCGACAAAAACATTCATTGAATTAAGGATCTATTCTCTGAATCTTATTTTGAAGCAGCCAGCCTAAATTTCGAAGAAAAGGAAAAGTTAATCGAAATGTCCATGGACTCTTCTTTAAAAATGGAATTCAAGAGACAAGACAAAGACAAAAGACAAAGACAAAGACAAAGACAAAATACTCTTTATTGACATGAACATTAAGTACAGTCATGGCGTCATTATTTTTCTTCTTCAGTGATGAGGTTGGCTTCGTCCCTCCAGGCATTCTTCAACAGAGTAAAATTCTTTTTCCAGTAGCCAGTCGAGAACAGCTCCTTTGAAGTTTCGGTTGGTTTTTTGTTCTTTCAGTGCAGGTGGAAGGGTGTTGAATAGTTTTGCTCCGATGTAGCTGGGTTTTTTTTCATAGGCTGACAGATGATGTGCAGGGAGTATGTAGTTGATTTGGTTTCGGGTGTCATAATGATGAGCCTCTGAGAAGTTTATTATGGGTCTTTTGTTAACTACGTGGGTAACTACCTCGGCAATGTATAGGTTAGCTACTGTCTGTAGTTTCAGCCTTTTGAACTCCCCCCGGCATGAGTCACGAAATGCCAGTCCAGCCATGATTCTGACTGCCTTTTTCTGTAGACGTAATACCCTCTGAAGGTTCCCCTGAGATGATAGCCCCCATACAATCAGTCCATAACGCATTTGCGCCTCAAAAAGAGCATAGTAGGCAGTCCTTGAGGTTTCTGCGTTACTGATGTGTTTCAGGCGCTTGATGACATAAAGAGCAGTGCTAAGCTTCTTACAGAGTTGATCTACATGGGGTTTCCAATTGAGGTCACTATCAATGGTTATCCCAAGGTATTTGGCCTCTTGGGATGCTATTACATCTGGTAGCGCATGAGCAGTCCTTCTTTGTGAACCAAAGAAGAGTTGTTGCGTCTTGTCTTCATTTAGCACGAGGTCATTCTCTTGGCTGTACTGTTTGGCAATGCTGGCAGCAATGTAGGATTTTATTTCTAGCTCTTGTATATTTTTGTGGGATACAACAAGGGCAGTGTCATCAGCATATAGGAAAGCATCACAATTGTCGTGTAACACAGAAATAATGTCATTCGTGTACAGTATGAATAAAACTGGACCCAAGACAGATCCTTGAGGAACTCCTCTGGTTGTCTGTATTTGTGTGGATCTGTATTTTCTGGATGTCTTGTTTGTTACATTAATTATCTCTGTCATTTGAGTCCTTCCGCTGAGATAACTCTGAAACCATTGATGTGCGGTTCCTTGTATTCCTAGCGTTAGAAGTTTGTCCAGAAGATGTTTGTGGCTCAGACTGTCAAATGCTTTACTAAAGTCCAGAAAAATACCTGTTGTTGTAGTCCCTGCTTCTGTGGCATCAATGATAGTTTCTACCAAGTCAATTATAGCCGTGATGGTAGACTTGCCTTTTCTAAAGCCATGTTGGTGATTGGTTAAAATACTATTGTTTTTTAGATGTGTGAGCAGTCTTGTTAGAACTATTTTTTCAAAGACCTTTGATAGGGTTGAGATAAGCGAAATAGGCCTATAGTTGTTGACAAGGGAGGTGGATCCTTTCTTATGCTTCGGGTAGATTAATGATTGTTTAAGTATGGAGGGGAAAGTGCCTTGTTGAAAAGACTTGTTTATTAGGTTAACTATTGGGTCTAGCACTTCATTTTTGCAGTGTTTCAGAATTGTTGATGATATTTCATCGATTCCTGATGATGGTTTTGATTTTAGACATGTTATAGTTCTATCTACTTCAGCTCTATCTGTTGGTGAAAGGTTCTCTTCGAATGACATTAACTCTCTTTCATGTAGTGTTGGATGTAGTTTTGGGAGTGCTTGTTGAGAATCCAATAGAACTTGTTCAGCAGCATTAGCAAAGAAGTGATTCATATGTTCAGCTATTTTTTGGGGATCTGTTAGGGTTGTGCCCTCAATGTCGAGAGATTTTATTTGGTTTTTTTGAGATTTTTTGTTGAAACGATTGTTGTTTATGACCTGCCAGACTGCTCTGCTTTGGTTTTCTGCATTTTCAATATAGGTTATTGAAGCTTCCTTTCTGAGTTGTTTGAGGTATTGGTCATATTCTCTCTTTCTGTCATTGGTTTGTCTTTTATTTTCTTCATTATTAATCAGAATTGAGTTGTTGAGTGCTGTAGTATATGCTCCTTTCAGCCTCATAAGTTCACGCTCTTTTTCTTGATTTGTAAATATTTTTCTTTTCTTTGGTCTTGATTGTACACTTGGGCAAGCTGTATCTAGTGCTTCTCGCAGTATTTTGTCAAATTCTGAGTAAGCCTGGTCTGCGTTTAGAGTGTTGGTTACGGTTTCCCAAGTTTCTTGTGCCAGAAGGTTTTTAAGGTTTTCTATGTTTCGAGCACTGTAGTATCTTCGAGTTGTGTTTGGTATGACAGATTTGTCAAACTCAAGATGTACTGTGCAGATCTGGCCCGTATGGTCTGATAGGCCTGTGAGCAGAACTGCAGTGTCAACTTCTGTTTGCAACAAGTTCGTTGCAATCATGTCGATTGATGTTTTTGAGTGAGAGGTGATTCTTGTTGGCGGTAGAGGTATTCGGTTGATGTCATGGCTCAGCAGAACTTGATTTAGGAATTTACTGTCATCTTCATCAGCTAGGCTGTCTACATTAATGTCTCCAGTTATAATAACTGGATTTTTCCAAGTTGGTAGATCATCAAGAATGTTGGACAGGGTGTCAAGAGCCAGGTCGAGATTGGTATAGATTGGGGCCTGTATATTCCTAGGATATACAACTCTGTTTGTTTCATTTTTATTTTTATAAGCTGTGTTTCACAGACAAGTTCTATTTGTTTTTTTGCAATGTCGATGCAGGAAATGTCATTACCTAGATTTTTGTTTGCATATATTGCAACTCCACCTTTTCTATGTTCAGTTCTCGAGTATCCCCCAATGTATACATAATTATGTAGTTGGGTATTTTCAAGTTTGTCTTTAGAAAGGCCATGTTCTGTGAGTACAACTATGCTTGGTTTGGTTTGACAAAGTTGGTGGTTTAGTCTGTCAATTTTTGTACTGAGGCCATCTATGTTTTGGTGGAAAATCGATAATTTGCTGGCTGAGGCAACGGGTTTTTTCCTAGTTTAGTTAAGTTGTTATTACTGGTTTGGTTGGGAATCCTAAAAAAGGTGTTTGAATCTCGTTGCCAGACTTGTGAGAGACTGCATTGATGTAGTTTGCATTTATAGTTTTGAAGTGCTCTATGTTTTTTTCAAAGAAGATTTCCCAGCTTTCTTCTTTTTCCAGTAGCATTGCGGTGATGGGTGGGCCTTTCATATAAACATTATTAAGCATTTTTTGCTTTTTGGGCCAGGGAGGTTTTCAGGTTGACAATAAAGAGAGTTTGCATGCTCTACTTCCTCATTGGTTGTCGAGTTTTCATTAGTGGGGTGCTGTTTTTTTGAAGGGGTTTGGCAGTCTCCCCCGCTCTTCTCTACTTTTTCATTGGTTGTCAAGTTTTCAGTAATGGGGTGCTGTTTTTTTGAAGGGGTTTGGCAGTCTCCCCCGCTCTTCCCTACTTTTTCATTGGTTGTCAAGTTTTCATTAATTGGGTACTGTTTTTTTTGAAGGGGTTTGGCAGTCTCCCCGCTCTTCCCTACTTCGTCGCTGGTTGTCAGGTTTTCTTTGGATGTGTTGATGCTCAGTTTTTGTGACGGGGTTTGACTGTCTCCCCCAGTAATCCCTACTTGCTCAATGGTTGTCAAAATTTCTTTTGTTACTACAGGGTTTAGTTTTTGTGGTACCTCCACTGAGTGTGTGTTTAGGTTTTCTCTGTGTTTTGCTAACTGCAAGGAGATGCTAAAATGATTTTTCTTATAGTGCCTTGAAGCTACAGATCTGGTTTTATTGAGACTTGTATTACTGTTTAATAGTGATGGGTTTGATGATTAGCTTTTAAACTCTTTTGAACATTTTCTATACAAAGTTCCATGGTGTTTAGTCGAGATTTTAGCTCAGCTACTTCAGTAAGCAGATTTGTGGTGTTGTGCAATAATAAGGGGTTATGTGAAGATGTAGTGGTTTGATTTTCACTGCTTTTTACAGATACGGATTCTTGTTTGGTGTAATCTACATTGTCTAGGCGTTTTTTTAATGAAGTTACAGTTTTTTCTAAGTTACTTATTTTTGAAACATAGCGTTCAATAAGATGATTTAGTTTTTTGTCATGTTGTTCAAATATGTCTTCTGTTTCGGACCGTAGTACTTTTTCTTTCGTGATTTGAGCATCTTTTTCAGTTATTATCTGCATCAAGTCTTCTATTTTTTACTATGTTTCTCTTCATCTTGCTCCATTTCTTCTATTTTTGCCTCAAAGTTTGCCAATTTAATTTGTAGAAGTTCGTTTTTTTCTTTTAAATATGTATTTTCTTCTAACAGAGCTGCTCCTATTTTTGCTGCCATTTCTAACTTGTCTTCATCACTCTCTGTATTTGCTAGGCTTTTATTTTCAATTAAACTATTTTCTAGCTCCTGTATAGAATGATTTAGGGTATCATTGTTATAATTTTGCATTGGAATTGGTTCCAGTCAAATCTTCTTGATGTGATCTACAGTTTGTACATTTCCAATTTTTTATTTTTCCGGGGGTCCACCGTTTTAGATCTTTCTCGGGTATCTGCTGGCAGCCTGCATGATACCACGTATTGCAATGGCTAGTACATAGTATTCCAGAGTATTTCACCCCTACACTACATGAGCCGCATGGATACTTAGTAGGCATTTTTTATTGTTATTTTTAAGAAAAATGTTATTTATTTTCATAAAAATTATATAATTTTGTTTGATTTTAAGGTTTAATCAAATACCGTGTCAATGTAAAATTAAAACACTGTGATAGTCAGCTGGTGAGTAAATAGGCAGAGTGCCTAGGTCAGGGTTGCTGAGGTTGCAGGTGTAGGTCACTAGCATTTGCTGTGACACATGAGCTGTCTATCTGAGTGCTATGTCAACATTGCTTCGATGAGTTGGTGGTGTAGTGGTGGATCTGTTGTAAGTGTCGTGTTGGAAGATTTGTGCTGTGACTTGGCTCTGACGTCACTTGACACCTTTCCATATGTTTTTTCATATACAGAATTTTTATGAAGTTTATGTTTGCATTTAAAATGTTTGTTTTTTCAGAAGTGACTAAAAAATTTGAGGTTGATCTTTTAGTTGAGTTATATTAGTAGCTTGATTTTTATCGAGTTTTATGAAATATGAGATTCTTATAATTGCTTCCATCAATAATTAGGTCAGTTCTTGAGTCAAGGTATTTGAGTTGTATTTACTTGATTATATTTTAGTTTGCTGATAGAAATTTATCAATAAGTAGACTTACAGTTGCTCCAAGTAAGTTTTGCACATAAGTTAGATAATGTTTGTTGGATAATTATCACTTATACACACTTTTTCTTGAGAGTCACTTTACTAAGACAGTAGTCAGTCAGCCATGTTGGTTTGGTGAAAATTTAATCAGAGAAAATCTTTGATTAAATTTTGGTTAGACTTGAGTGATGAACATGCAAAACTGTCTAATTTAGCGATCAAATTTCTACTACCTTTTCCAACTACGGAGCTCGTAGAGCGTGTATTTTCTTCATATGCCTATATTAAAAATAAATGTAGGAACAAACTTTATTATAGATGCAGCGCCAGATATGAGGATTTATTTGTCTTCTTTAAAAAAACTTAGTTCAGCAAAGCAGGCTCAGGGCTCACACTAAGACTATTACCGCTTGCAAGTGAGTGTAAGATCCAGTTTTAATCACTAATAAAGTCTTTTGTTTTTATTATATATTTAGTAAAATTAGACTTTCCTGGTTTATAATCTTCTGGAGTTTTTTTGTAATTTTTTATATTTTTTATATTTATTTTAAAATGTGTTGAAAATATAGTTATAACTTACTAATAACCTTCATT
Source organism: Neoaliturus tenellus (assembly GCA_030545055.2). Lineage (NCBI taxonomy): Eukaryota > Metazoa > Arthropoda > Insecta > Hemiptera > Cicadellidae > Neoaliturus > Neoaliturus tenellus. Next base: position 224,364,701 of record CM061531.1, read on the forward strand.
GTTTACTAAATACTTAAGTATTGGTTCATTTACCCCACTTTATATAGTAAACGCTATAGTAGGCTGATACCTTATTTGTGGATAAAAATTATCTACGACCCTAAGGGGTACAATTCATGAAAATGCATTGACTTAGGGGTTCGCGAGGTGAATAAGGTTGAGAACCGCTGTTTTAGTGCCTACAAAATCCAGTTTGGTATAACCTCAGTACAGAAATATATTACATTTTGCATCCCTTGTCACCACACAATTTTCATTATGTCATCTCTCGTTATGATGAAGAGACCATGAGAGTATTAGGAGAGAAATATGAAGGGAAGGGGGATCCTTATTTCCTGTCATGTTTTATATTGTTTACAGTTCACTGTTACCATTTTTTAAGTTTCAGTATCTTATTTTCGGAAAATCCCTTTATGTTATCACATCAACAATAGTGAATATAACATAACCATAATTGGCCGCTAACGGCGAAAACAATGACTCACTATAGACGATTCATTGGAATTTTTTCAACATCCAAACTGACCGACCACCACATTAATTCTGATGAGTGAGAGTGCACTGTATACAGGGATTCTTAAAGTTTGTCAATAAACTTCATATGGCTAATTGGGTCAAAATAAGCAAAAAAATTAGTATGAAGGTATGTCCTAATATGCATATTTAACCAAATATCCGCCATTTTAGTTTTTCTACTACAGTAGACTCCCTCTTAACCGGCCACCTTTTAACCGGTCTCCGCTTTAACCGGCCTACCCTGACACAAAATAACATCTTTTTAACCGGCCATTATTTATCTCAACATCGCTTTAACCAGCCGCGTTTCGCCGGAAACTAAGTTTTCTTATCTAATGTCTCATTCAATTCAACTTTCAATATGAGACTTTCATATTGACGTTCTCAAACCAATTAAACTATAACGTCCTGGACAGAAGTGACTGCCACCAGAAGTCAATGCGTTTGGACCTACTATCTAGTAGGCCACAATAAAGAAACGAATTATTATTAGTGTAGGTTTGTTGTGGATTTCATGGGTGGTGGATATTAGCTATAAATCATATACAGTAATGTAGTTAAGGTTGTTTTTCAAGTAATATTTATATTTAGGTCATATAAAATTGTGAGATGGCGTCCTTAAATGAACATCGGTTTGACCGACCAATTCATTATCCGGGCACGGCCTGGTCCCAAGGTGGCCGGTTAAGAGGGAATCTACTGTAACTAATTTTTATTTTGGAGACGGATTGATGTCGGAACTTAATATTTGGCATGGACCTTTATAATACTAAATGCAAACAATACAAATTATTTTTTCCTGATGTATATTTTAAAAATGGCGGCCATTTTAAATTTTTAAACTCAAATATCCTAAAACTTGTAAAACTTTTATCAAAATTTCACTAGATACAAATTTAAAAATTTAATTATCTCACCAATAATATCAAGTTTGTAAGGATCTCAAAAAATAATGGAGTTATCGTGATTTTTCTATTAAAATAACCTTAATTTGCATCAATTATAATGCAAAATCAAAGTTTCTCTGATGAAAAATCATAATAACTCCATTATTTGTCAGATCCTTTTAAACTTGGTGACAATGGTTAGATGAACGAGTTTTAATTAAAAATATTAATACGAAGTACCAATGTAATATTTATCCCCTCAAAAAAATCATAAATTTATGTATGACCAAATATATAACGTTTATATTCTTTAAACTATTAAATTCATAAAAATAATCAGATTCAGATATTTTAAGATAAATCTCATTCCTACAACACCAGAAACCACTTTTCAGTAGAACGCCATAGATTAGAGTTGTACAAAAATAAAACATCTTACATGGGGTTAAAATTTTTGACCAACTTACCTGGGGAACTAATTGCAAATAAAAATAATAAATCCTTTTTCAATAAACTTAAGAAGTACTTAACAGAAAATTCATACTACAGTCTAAATAAATTTTTTGGACGGGGCTTCTAATTTTAGAATTTTTTCTGACATTTTTCATAGTCATAATGATTTTTTTCAGTTTTGATGTAACAGGCTATTCAAGCAGATTTATTGTGTTTTAATTTTGTTTTTTCTTCTAATTTTAAGCTAGTCATTCATTGACACTATTTATGTTATATGCTGTATAAACTTATATAAATAAAGATATTTTGATTGACTGATATGCCTACTTACACAATTTGCTGAGAGATCATCAATATTATCATCAATTTGAGGCAGCGGTTCTCGCCAGTATAGAAAGCTGTTGAACTCCTGGATTTCTGGAGGATGCAGATCTGATTCACAGGTGTCTTGGCCCTCCCTAAGGCAAAAAACAACAACGCTTTTAATGAAATATAGCTTATTACTCATTTGAAGAGAGAAGTTAAATACTCATGACTTAATATTTATTGTTAACCAATATAAGCGTGAAAGTGTCAAAATTTCTAACTAAACTCTCAAATAAAGGTTTATTTTCCTTTAGGGTGTCCACAAAATTAAATTCACAAATTTCACAAAAATATGATACTCGCCCACCCCTAAAACCAAAATGGACTTTGGACTCATCACGGCAGTCAAGGTCGGTTCCTTTTGCTTTTTTTGTTCTCCTCCCCTCGCTAGCATTCCTTTCCCCCATTTTTTGTTTTCATCTCATCTTTCATCAATTACTTACAGGTTTTACTGGACTGAACCATATCGAGTTAACACAATATTTTTTTAGAATTACATATTTAATTTATTTTGGATGAATTCTAATTGCAAAGTTCCATAGATACAAGTATTTTTACAAAAAAAAGTACGTAAACCACCCGATGTTAAATTGAAATCTTCCATAAAAAATCACGCATTCTCTCAAAATTCCTGTATAATTCACACATTTTTCACGACGGCAAAAATTCCCGTATAATTCCCGCATTTCCCGCTGCGTGGACACCCTGCTATAAAAATGTGTTAACTAATACGCAAGGTCAAAGTATGCATGTTCATTATAGCAATTTAAAGCAAACAATTTGTTTGGCTATTTTTACAATTTAGTCATCAATTATACGTTAAACCGAATTTTGGAGATTTATACACCTAATACAAGTGTATCCAGTAACACTAGCAATAATGAAACTGACACGTACAAAGCCACAACGGAATCAAGAATGACAACAGGTCCATTAAAATGTAAGCTAATAGATTTTCATATTGGAAATAGACTTTCTGTTTGGTTTTAAAATAATTGTAAGGAATTTGACTCAGTTTTATTCCTGGGATACGAAATAAAACTAATAACATTCCATTTTTCTGTAGCACAGAATTTTAATATGAAACTGTTCCTAAACAGAATCACTGATCGCTGTGCTGATATTTTCCCAACCCAAATGATAATGTATAACACACCAAATATTTAGTCATTTTACACTTACTTTTCCTCCTCCTTTTGCTTATTTCTTAACTCTTCAAAAAAGTCTGAAAGAATTGTGCATTGAGTCTCATTTGTCAATCTGAAATCACATTATATTCTGTTTTATTACTGATTACATTGTTGTTTTTTATATCAAAGACTTGAGTTGCAATACAGTTTGGTGGGCAGAAGGAGGAAGAAGGAAGTAAGGATAGAGTTAAAGTTTTGGTTTAATTTTAGTTTCTTGTCTTCTGGATCAAACAATTCAATTATAAAAGGTTACAATACCTGAGTCAGCCTGATAATCCGGTTGTCAACTTATTGTTGATGACGCGTTTTGAAGATTTAATTCTTTATTATCTAACCACAACACAAAAAAAACAAAATTTCACTCGGGAGAGGTTGTTAAAGTTAAAGGACCTCTCACGAGTGAAATTTGATGTGTTCTTGTGTTGTGATTTGATAATGAAGAATTAAATCTTCGAAACAAGTCTTCAACAATTAATTGACATCCGGATCAGCAAGCTGACTCAAGGTATTGTAACTTTTTATAGTTAAGTTTTGGTATGTCTTTTTCACATCAACACCATTCAAGAGAAAAAAATAAAAGAGATAAGGTTGTAAAGCTAACATTAGGACAAATTAATTTGTATAGGCTACCTATTCAAGAATAAGAGAAATATGATTTATGATGATAGTGATCGCTTGACAAAGGATTGCATAAACCTCAATCGATGGGGCCTCCACCCCCATGCCCCCTTGCTAGTTCCTGTAAATTCATTTAAAAGCTCATATTGTTAGTTTGTAACATTATTTAACCTGGAAAATACCAAAAACCCATTTATGACCCTTTTAAAGCCCCATAAAACCCCATTACCATAATCCGATCATGCTGGTTCGCGAATTCAAGAAAATGAACCTGGTCTTGTACCTCCATACCAAATTTCATCTAAATTGAAAGCTCCTTTCCAAAGTTTTCGGTACCATAGAAATACACATAGGGCTATCTATACAGTGTGTAAATTAAGTATCGAAACAATACAATAACTTTAAAAGTTTAAATAATAAAACCATACAAATTGATTTTAACTGAAGTCTACTTCATAAAGTAATCATTGTTCTTCAACCATTATTATTGTTAAGAGTGTTTGATGCTGTTTTTCATTAATTTATTGCTTTTATTTTCCATAGGGGGCCATCCATAAATTACGACATTGCTTTTTGGCCATTTTTAGACCCCCCCCCCCCTCCCTAAAATCATCCTACCATCATAATTTGTCTGACCCCCCCTCCCCCTTGGAAAAATGATGTCATTTTTAACAAACCTCCGGTTAAGTAAAAATAAAGCTTAGTAAATGCTACATGACAAACTAAAAAAATTGACCAATCGAATCTGAATTTATACCTTCAGAAATAAAGCCAAAATGACTTTCTCAATGGAAAACTATAAAACCACGCCTTAAAATAGTCTAATGTATTTTATAGATAATTATTTTATAATAGTTGAGTTGTGTTAGAATTCATCATTTTTTTACTGTTAAAATTTGATATAAAACATCATATTTATTATTACGTCATGTCAAAGCCAACCCCCCCCCCCTGCACATCACCTTACCGTCATTTTCAATCTGGACCCTCCCCCCCCCCCCCCTATTTTTAGATGATGTAATTTATGGACGACCCCTAGGTATGTTATTAGTATTTATAATGTTTATGAGTTGATGTTCTCATTTGTTGCATGTATAACACTGAATTGAATTGTAAGCACTAGTAGAAAAGTAAGACTCTCAATGTAAATAGTGTATCCATTGAAAATAAATAAATAAATAAATAAAATAAATAAATAAACCTCCAAGGGGAGACGGTCCACAAGGAGTCAGAAGAAAATCTTAAATGTAAGCATAGGTCAATATGTACATAAAGGTCTCTAAGAATAGAGAACAGGGCTGCAAACCCGGCCTCAAAAGGATATTCAAGTCAAAAATGGCAGGCGATCAAACTTGGAATTAAAATCATATTGCTGAAAACAAAAAATTCAACAACTCCCGATACATTGGACCTTTTGAGGTCGGGTTTGTGGCACTGGTCTCTATTCTTGGAGATCTTTAATTTTAGGTTAATTTTAGGTATATTGACCTTTGCTTACATTAAGATTTTTTCTGACTCCTTGTGGACCGTTTCCCATTGAACAAAAACACAATGTCTGGATTCCAGCATTTATTTGTTAAGGTGGTTAAAATTTGAAATTACAAGGTTTTGGGATTTTCTTTTTGTATTAACCACGCAAGCTACGTATATGACGAATTTCAAGTACAAAGAAGTATCCGGAAGGCCTACGTACTTTGTTTAGATGATCAGTCAGTTTCACAGCAGGGCGTAGTTATTTAGATTATTCGCAAAGCTTCTTTAATTATTTTTTAACTCCTCAAAAAAGTCTGAAAGAATTGTGCATTGTGTCTGATTTGTCAATCTGAACTCAGTTTTTATTATGATTTATCCTACTTACTTTTGTTGCTGTAATTCCTTCTTATTAGCCAAATCTTCAAAGAAGTCAGCAAGTGGGCTGTTAGACTCATTTTTCTGGTTCAATAACCTGAAACCAGAACACAATCGATTTCATAAAGATGCAGGACTCAATAAGATTGTTCTTGGTGGTGCAGCATTTAGCTTCACATATATAGGCTTATGAAGTCGAAAGCTAACATTAACAGGAGAACGAGGTACCATTTAAAAGCAACAGTATGTTAACATTGGATGGGAAGAGGTGATTGCTAAAAAAAAGCTAATAAGTAGCCATCTGAATCAATACTCCATAAAGACATTGGTAGGCTTCGTGAAAGTTAGGTGACAGTAAATGTGTTTTGAATTTGATCCTTGTCACGACCAATTACTGATGTATTAGTGCAGATTAGTGCTAAGGGCTGAAGAGTCCTGCAAACTCGGCACTCAAAGCCAATTAATGTGTAATGTTAAAGTTACGGAAATGCTTACAATCTGCTGTATTCATTAGAAGTAAGAGGTATTTTTTTGTTATAAATTGACACTTTGTTGTTTTTAACATCTTCCCTGACAATCTGGCAATTTCAACAACTTGGCCACCCTTCGTGCCTCATTAGGCCTTGTTTGCAGGACTCGTATATCCAAATTTTGCTGACCAATTCCTCTGGAGTTCGTAGCCTAACAAAAAAAAATATAGATAGTGTTAAAACTTGAAGATAATTAATTGCATCCTACGTTTTAACAAATATTTATTTGAAGTTAAGAGCTATCAACAACTAGAAATTGGCCTTACCTGAACTCGAAGCCCTCAGGGTTGGTGAGCACCAGCTCGCCCTGCTGGTTGTACGCCAGGCCGGTGATGCTCGGCTCGGCAAACGTTGTGATGAACGGGCCGAGTGTCTGGAAAGCGGACATGCGCACCCAACGCATCACGTCGGCGAGCAGAGACGCAAACACCGGTGCCAGCACTGCCTTGCGTGTCCGCAGACAGCACGCGCACGACACTGACATGATAACCTCAGCGCATGCCTTGCGCACGCCCCAGTCGCTGTCACGCGCCAGCTCGCAGAACTTAGGCAGCTGTCAAACAATTACCAAACGATGAAGGGAATAATGGACCTTAATTAACCATTTAACTGTGCAAATTTTGATCAACAGGAATTTTATAATTACCTTTACCTCTTCTAGAAATAAAAAGATATACACCTTATCAGGCCACATTGTCTAAGGAGACCATTCAGTTAAGCTGACAAGTTTAGAAATTTTTAAAAACATAACTATTATTCAATATCACAGCAAAAACTCCTTTACTGCCACAAACTTGAATTGCAGTACAACTCCCAATAACCTACTTTTTTCTATATAAAATGGCTTATAATATCAATGAAAATTAAAAACATACATATTGAATCTTCATTATTTTAATTTTAGGATAAATAATGACTTTTTAACTTAAAATGGGCTAAATCATGCCATCCACATTTCCAATTTGAGGTCGGATTTGCAGTCTATGTTAAGTGAAAACTTTAGTTTGATTTACCTTTCTCTACCATTTATTGATCTGCATGTGACACATTATAGGTCTTAGCCCAGAGCCTAAAAGATCACAACGTATTTAAATGAAGTACTAAAGACCCAATATGGAGGTGAAACACCCTTACCAGGGTAGATCACCTTTAACGTAGTTTTTGTAAGAAACAAATAAATTTAAAATTAAAGTTACAAAAAAATTCAATACATGGTATGTATTTTTGTTGTCTTGCCAGTTCGGTCTCTTTACTTAAAAAAAACATTTTTGTATGAAAAAAGTCAATTAAAAACTTGGGATACAAACAATTTAATACATGGTCTGTATTTCTATTGACATACCAGTTCGGTCTCAGTGACATGTCTGCTGACGACGGCACAAAAGTCGCCAAAGTTTGAGGCGCAAGTCTTGCGTATGGCCACGACCTCGTGAGAGCAGAGGTCGGTGAACCGCGGCAGGAACAGTTCCTCAGTCACCTCCTGGCCCAGCAGTGGTGCCATCTTGCTCATCAGCTGGAACAACAACCTTGATGTACAACATTATAAATTAACCATTGATTTTACACTATGTTTCAATAGGTAGCTCAAACAGATTCAGCTTTCTTTATTAGTGTGATTGAAGATTCTCACTAAATCTTATATTACAATAAGTTTATGATAAGTTACAATAAGTTTAAATAGATTCAAAACTTAACCGATCACTGACAATTTTTTATTGAAATAACAGGTTTTAGGGGTGGGCGAGTACTTGAGTTTTCGAGTATCTGTTGAGTATTTTTTGATACTCGAAGCTCGAGCGAGTACTTGTGACTACTCGTTAAAGTCGAGTCGAGTAGTTATTAAATTAAAATACAGCATTTCTGAAATGTTTTTCTATTTATTTAAACCCCATTTCTTTAAATTGTAAAATGTTTAATTGTGAAAGTGATACATTTTAAGACCAAAGAAAGTTAGATGTGAAGACGATGAAAATGCTTCCAGGCCCCCAAGTGGTTTTTGAGATCCAAAAAGTAGGAAAAGTAGGACTTTTGAGGTAAAAAGTAGGACTTTTTTGCAAAAAAGTAGGATTTATTTTTACCTAAAAATCTGCTAGCATATAATAAAACTGGTGTTAACCGCTTCATTGAAGCAGGTAGATTAGACTAGGTAGGGTCAAACCTACAATTATATTAAATAAGCTATTTTTAAATAGAAATTAATTTTTTTTTAGATAAAATTCAAGAAAAGTATAATTTTAACTAAATTTTGAAATTAGTTAAAACTATAAAATATATTAATTTAATTTTAGATTAATTTTTTGCATTTCTTTATTAGTAACTAGCTGCTACCCAGCATGATTTGCTAAGCCTTTCAAAATATTGTGGAACAAAAATTTTAAAAATAGCCTATTATGGCATAATTTAGCCACATTTATCTTATGGATTACCTCTATGGGCGGCTTGTGTTGATTGCAAATTTTCAAGGGTATTTATTCTACAAAAGAAATCTGTACGAATCCTAGCAAAGATAGGCAGAAGAGAATCGTGCCGATCACCTTTTTGTAGTATGGAAATTTTTACGTTAGCGGGTTTATATATTTATCAGACAATTAAGTTTTTTCTAACAAAATGTGACTTTGCGAAATCGGTCCAGCCGTGCACGTATGATGCTGTGACCAGAGAAATAGGGATTCATTTTTATATATAGAGATTATAAAGAAATATTTTTGCTATATGTTGTATTCATAAACAACTCAGATAAAAATTTAAAGACTCTGTAAAACCTGACATTGGAACACTTATGATGGACCTGGGGCTATGCCCTGAGGGCTATATAAAAACTAATGGCTACAAACATACTTCATGAAATGTTCCTTATAGATACTGTATGTACCAATTTTCACGGCAAACGGTCCAGCGGTTTCCGAGTAGTCCATCAATCACAAATATATACAAAATCCTCTTTTACAATTATAGATTTTAAGAATAAATTAATTTTAATTTGAAGAATGTTTCCTTTTAAAACATATTATTTTAGAGTACTTCACATAGGGCTTTATCTGGTTGTTTTTACAAACAAATCAACTTAAACTCTGGATGGGGTATGGCCTTTACAATTTTTTTCTATTAATTTACTATTCTTCAACATAAAATTAGGCTACATTATTACATTGGACTGAAAAAGCTTAAATGAATATGATATAATGTTTATAATTTTATAAGCATCAACACTTTTTAAACATATTCTAGGCCTGTACCATACATTCATTATGAAAAAAATATTAAAAACTACCTAGTTCAACTGAAAAAAACAAAACATCTTGTTCATAACAATCTTTCAATCTATAAAAATCTAAATTAGAATATCCATATGAATATTACACAGTCAAAAAAATTATCATGGTCCTGGTTCTAAATATTAATATAAGACCTACAGTAATAGTTTCTTTCCTAAAGGCAAAATTCTCTAATAACAAAATAAATTTAAAATCAGAGAAAGTTTGAGTCGCCAATAATTTTAGAAAAAAAAAATTTTCTTGGAAGGAAGTATTAATTTGTAAACATCGATAATAAGCATAATAAATTATCGCGTGATTACAGACAGACAACAGAAAAGTAGGAAAGTAGGACTTGTGTATCAAAAGTAGGACTTTTCCTACTTTCCTACTAAAAAGTAGGAAAAGTAGGAATAGTAGGACAACTTGGAGGCCTGAGCTTCTAACGGTGCTTCTCAGACAGCACTCTACTGCTGACTGAACTCTTTGTCTTGTCACGCGAGTGACGCGCACGGTTAGTGGTAGAGTCAACATTGCTACTGATTAATAAAATGATTCATTTGTAGACCTTCATAACACTGGGAAAAAAATTAATAGTCAATTATAATTTGACATCTAATTGCATCAAGACAATGATTTAAAACTGATTCAAATAACTTTAGACAAAATAAAGAGCTGTGTTGACATTAGCAGTAAGAATAGTACGGCAGACAGAAGAGTAGGTACAAGAGAACAATCAGGTTTACCAATGGCTAACCTCAAATTGCCAGAGTAATACCATTGACTTTAGATACTAAATCAATAGTATCAATAGTCAATGGTAATACAATTTAATAGTTGTATGTTATTTTTCTAATCCAGCATTCACAAAAATATGTGTTTATTAATTGATAATAAACATATTTTTCTCTCAAATTGCTTTCATTATATGATAGACATTAAATTTATTGTTCATTGTGATTTTTAAGTCCTAACAAACAGGCTTCATGGCTGTTCACTAAAGCTAGCCTTTACTCAGTTAAGAGACATTCTGCCACTAGCAGACGAGGGAATTAGGTGAATTCCAAAACAGTGAAAATTATATGTACATAGCTTGAGTTTTTCGGAGAAGTGAAAATAATTCCCAAATGAGTGGTGAAGATTTTCTTATCAACAAAGACAAAGGAAGTAGATAAAGTTGAAAATGACAATTTAAATCCACCAATTACATTTAGTGATTCTGATTCAGCTGTAGCATCCAGGTGTCTAGGCTAGGCTTCTGACTCAAAGTAGGCCTAATATGCCAAATAAAAAAAACTGTGAATAGGGGAAAACTTTTATTTGGTAACATCTTAAAGTAAGTGAAACATATGAAAGTGAAAAGTTAAGTAAGTAACTGTAACTGGGGATTTTCTTTTTTTCATTTAATGATGGTTAGAGGCTATTTTTCAATCTTTTATTCTGTATATTCCTTAATCCCTTTTCTTACTAAACCAAGTTTTTAGCTTAAGTTTTTTTTTAATAATCAGCGATTTAAAAACCAATATTTTTTCCTTCACACAGTTTTTAAGCAAATTAAACTTAGGACTAAAGTTCATTACAGTATCTTTTTTAGCCCTTGTAGGATAGGCTAGTTATTTTAGTATAGTAGGCTAGTATATTTTTATATTTGAGTATAGACTAGTTATTTTAAGGCAATTTTCAATATTTTTATGTTCACGTATTACTCGACTCGACTCGACTCGAAACTCGAGTATTCTACTTACTACTCGACTCGACTCGACTCGTTCCAAAAATGTGATACTCGCCCACCCCTAACAGGTTTGCATAATAATACAGTGGAGCCTTAATTAACCGTTTCCTCAAGACCGGGACTATGACAGTTAAAACAGAATACACAGGTAACAGAAACTGCATTATATAGCTGTAAAGTAGATTGATTTAAAAGAGTAAAAATTCATTATTAAAAACAATATAGGTTACAAGGACAGTTAAAATAACATCATCACTGACGATTCAGTATTATTATTAGTCTGATTTCTAGACAGCGCAAAGACATCTTGCAGTGTGTGAGGCGTCTTGACGGGTGAGGAACGCAGCGCTCATCAAAGCTGGCTGTGATATGAGATGAACATTTCACATCCACCTTGACGAGCACCGTGGAACCTCAATACTTCCTTCCAGCATGAATGTGGGACGTCTTTTGACTCCAATTTCTTGAGACAATACTTCCTTGCCAACAAAGTGATCTAAACTAACAAGATGTGACATCTGAAAGTGGTGATTATTGGCGAATGTTTAAAATAATTACTGACAAACAATGAAGGATGAATTCACTCACATTTTCCCGTGCTTCCACAATTGGCACAAGGCCAAACACTTTTCTTACTACTATGTCAGTAACCAATACTTGTAAAAGGATAATTAATGCTCTTTACCAGTGTGTCTACTGCCAAAGAGATACAAAAATCAGTGATTTTTTTGTGACTTTTGGGGGTGAAAATTGTTAAAAATCAGTGACTTTTCCGTCTTGAAGATAGAAAATGTTGGGGGAAAATTGTAAAAGTCGCAAAACTTTTGCTCACAATGCATTATTTTTGCAATTTATACTCAAAATGTGTGACTTTTCTTGCAATTTAGAGAAAAATCAGTGACTTTTTGGTGACTTCGGCGACCATTAACTAAAATCAGTGACTTTCGGTGACTTTTGGTGACTTCAGTGACCAGTAGACACCCTGTTTACATATCAGTAATGCATTTACAAATGCATCTGGGTTTTTATATAAAATCAAACATGACAAACTAGTAACAATTCTCCGGATGAATTTAAATTATTCTAATAAATATAGAATATTTTAAAATTTTAAAGATTGCACAATTTGGGTCATAGACATTCACAGGTCATCAGATATATTCTACAATACTTAATCTTATTACACCATGTCAAGTGAGTGAGATGAAATTTATGGACAGTGCTTTACTACTATAATCTTATCTTGAGATGAAAAAAACTAAATCTAACAGGATAAAAAAAAAGAATTACTTTGTACATATTGTGGGTGATTGCATCAATGGAGTTCACATGAATTTGAATGATTTTTTTTTAGAATTTATTGGACAAGGTTTTTTACCATGAGATGAAACGTTTGCGTCTAAATAACTAATTATAATTATTTAACCAATATTACTAATTCAAAGTTGATGTCTTGAAGTGCCAAATAGACGGTGTAAGTGAGGTTTGCGCTCATCAAAGCTGGCTGTGATATGAGCATTAAAAGACATACTACAGCCACTTTGTGAGCGCAACACACACAAATCTACTGCATGTCCGCTTGCTGCCTCTATCTACTAAAGATTTGTTATATATTTACAAGATAGTAGTTTAAAAAGTGAGATAAAAATACCATTTAAAATCATTTTATAACTTCAGTTTCACACTACACATTTAACATAAAACTTTAATAACTTGATTTAATCTTGCTTTTGTAACTAGCATTGAAGACTAAAAAATCAAAAAAATACTTATATAAACAAAAAAAATTTTGAGATAAATATGTTATACAGTACACTCTCGTTCATCGGAACTAATGCGGCGGACGGCCGGTTCGGATGTCAAAAAATTCCGATAAAGCGGAGTCCGTCGTGATTCATCATTTCCGCCCGTACAATGACCTATCCTGATTGTATTCACTCTTGTTTTTAAGATAACACAAGAGATTTTATAAAAATAAGGCACTCAGACTTTGAACATGATTACAATGAACCTATAGGAATAAAAACAACGCAGGAAATGAAGATCCAAAATCTTTATTCTCATATTCCATTATTCCAGCAGTCAACTGACTTCCACGTAACACAGGTGCAGTCGCGACGCGAGACAGACTGAATGACAGTTTGGGAAGCGGTCGACGCGGATGTTCACTTCCTGCCCGCTTTCTCTTTCTATTTTTGTTCGAATACTCCACGGCCACGTAAATCACATCGATGGGTATAGATTATGGAAAACGCCTGATGACTTTTGATGCAAAATGTGATACTTCACTGTTGTGCGGATAGAACGAATGGAAATTGAAGGCGCTTAAAAGGAAAAATTATTTATTTCGTAAGAAAAAAAATTAATAATATCCAGATTTTCAGTTCCGATGAAGCGGAGTTCCGATGTCGCCGAGTCCGATGAACGAGAGTGTACTGTAACTGTAGAGGTTTAAAAATTTGTCATTGGGCGTTAGGAATTAAATACTATTTACAACTACTCTATTATTTAAATCTGAAAATTTACAATAAGAAAGTAACGATACATCCGATACATGGATACAAAAATTACACAAGTAGGCTAACTCAAAATTACCGGTAGCTGGATTTATGCAGATAATTGATTTTGCTATTAATTTAAGAGCTTAAAGTAAACTAAACATTATTTTCTTAAATCTCTAACCGAAAAAATTGCTAAATGAGAGAAAACAACTGCAAAATGAGAAAGAACAATCACTGATAAAAAAAAACTATTGCTAAATGAGAAAAAAATAGCCATATGGGAAAATCAAGTACAAAAAATCGAGCCTTATCCATTAAGCTGCTGATTATTGGGAGCCTACTGTAACTTAGATTACCGACCTCTAACATAATGACCTATTATCTATAGTAAAACTTCTCTATTAACTGTTACACTCAGAACCGGTATATGATAGTTGCAAAGAGTAGTCGGATAACAAACAAATTTCACTTCATTTAAATATTAAAGTAACTATTTAAGAAGGTAGATTTATAACATGACAGAACTAAACCACTGTACAAGTGAGAATAACACACATTAATAGTTAAATTACATACATGTACATAAAAGTGAAATAAAGAACTGCTATACTGTATTTTATTCTTGTTAAATATTCATACTGCACATTTAAAGAAGCAAAATGTCGTGCAGTGACGTTAAGTGATGGTTGATCAAGGTTCTACTGTACCAGATAAACAATGCAATCAAACTGTTTCATCAATCTAAGGCGTGCGCCACAAGTGTTATACAAGTAATAATTATGATCAGATCATCACAGCCGATTTAGTAATAATTCAGCTATCGAATTCAGACCACCCAGTTATTTTAGTAAAAGCAACATTTTGAACATTACGAGTATAATACAGCTATTCTCTGTTTCCCGGTTGTCCTAGTGAGTTTTTTAACATTATTTGCATACTAGTGTAGAAGTTGCAGTTAGTTGAACAGATGATGACACGCACATGCAACTGGACTCGTCAAAAATGGCTGTGATATGAACCTAAGACAACATTTCACAACCACTTTGACGGGCCAATTACAGAGCTCCTGTTGCAGCGGCAGCCCAGAAGATCACACTGGCATTGACGGTAGTCTCCTTACAGTGATTATAAAAGTTCAAGTAATCAACAAATTGATTTACTTTATAGATTAAATAACCTGGATAACAAAAATTTATACATTTATCTATAGGCGTCAATGAAAGGTTTATTAATCAGAAAAATATATAATATGCTGTTGATAAAGGTTTTACAAGATCAGTTTTTTAGGGGTGGGCGAGTACTCGACTAACGAGTAATTACTCGTTTAATTCATATTCTTATCCCTATTAAAGTTGTTTAAACATACTTAATCTGTAGGCAACCTCAACATTGCTTGAGTCATCCATTTTGGATTCTTATTCTAACTCTACGGTCTGACGCCACTTGAAAACCAATCGATGCTTTTAAACGGGAGGTTACACACTACAGTAACAGAGGCGTGGCGCCAACCCCCCCCCCCCCCCCCCCCCCAGTATATGCCTTTATATGGTCGAAATAAAATTTTTTATGCTAAAAATACCTATTTTAGTGATCCCCATAGCAGAATGTACCTGCATAATATTATTGCTTGAATTATCGTTTATTTGGCAGCAAACCTATGTCCTCATCTTCATGGTGTATAAGGGTAAAATAAAAAATACCCCTTTACATTGTAAATTCGCTGAGTACGCAGGTCTGCTGTGCAGGGGTATTTATTAGGTACAAATTTTTTTAACATTATCAGCAATTTACAAACTGATGTATTTTCATTCACATAATTTTTAATAAAATTTAACCTTGAGTGGTTATTGGTACCCCTAGTGGTTATTTTAAAACAATCTTCAATATTTTTATGTTCAAGTACTCCTTGACTCGAAACTCGAGTATTTTACTTACCACTCAACTCGTTCCAAAAATATGATACTTGTCCACCCCAAGAGTTTTTTCGCTTATTAAAATCCTTTTATGTCAAATGGCAAAAGCTATACTGTACTACAGTTATCTCAACAGTACATTATACATATATATTACGACACTTAGAGCATTTAGCTGCTAACCCAAATACACCCCAGCTGTTTTGTTTTGTCACAGTAAAACAAAATACCTATAAGAATTTGTTCTAACGGTATTAACAGATTACTTATGATTACTCACAAAATACATACCACTGCAGAAATATACTTATTTTAATGCACTATATGATAATCTAAAGATAAAGATTATCTAACAAAATAGGGTAATCCACTACAATCCAAGTCATAAATTTAGTTAAGGGCTGTAATATGTTACATTCAACACTAAACTTAAAACAAATTTATTCAGCTCAGTTGTCAGTTTTCTACATTGGTATTTCAGGTGAAGAAATTCATTTCTCACATCATTGCTGAATTCTAATCACCCTTCACGTTTAACTGAATTATGATAGTTAACAATTCCACAAAAAGTATGCTTGTTATACAGAAATCACTATTTTTTTCTGTTATTTTAAACTGGGATCTTTAACAAACACATAAATTGGAAAAAGAGTACCTATACAAAGTGTGAAAATTACACTATTCTACATTCAGGGTGTCTACTGATATCTGATTTTAGAATTCCAGTATATTTCCAGTATTTTTTTTTTTTTTTTTTTAAAATTCCAGTATCACTCGCGAACTATTAATTCAAACATGGAGTAACAATAATGACAATTTATTCACATAATCAATATTGAAATAGATTTTTGTATAGAGATAAAAACCCTTATGATTATGAATAATAAGTACTTTCCAACAATAACATTTGTTTAATATTTTTTGACAATTTTATTGTGAAGGCCCTTAACTCACTATATAGCCCTCTGTTCCTCCCACTTTGTTTTTCGTTTAGATAATATGAAAAATAATCATAAAGAACATTTAACTACCGTACAAAAAATAATGAAATAGGTTAGTACTTAAAAGTAAAAAAAAGAAGAATAGGATTAAAATTTAAGAAAGAAAAATAAATTTTTAGTATAAAATCAAATATTTTCTAGGCTCCATCAATACACAAGTGTTCACATTTCTTGATTTACTATTTGAAGAGAACTACAAGTTTTCTGATTTGGTTTGCAAACATACTTAAACAGCAAAGATGACTTGTAAAATATTTTTACATTACAGTAGACTCCCTCTTAACCGGCCAACTTGGGACATGCCTCGGCTGGATAATTATTTGGCCGGCTAAACCGATGTACATTTAAAATTGCCAACCTGCAATTTCGTATGGCCTAAATGAAAAAAAAAAAACTCTAAATATATTACTTTATATTTTATAGCTAACATTTGACACCCATGAAATCCGTGACCAAAAAAAATGCTAATAATAATTCGTTTCCTATTTTGTCTACTGGATAGCGGGTTCAAACACATTCACTTCCGGTGGCATACACTTTCCGTCCATGACAGTACATTTTAGGTGGTTTAAGAACGTCATGATATTAATTTTGAATTGAATGATACATAAGATAGGTAAGAAAACCAAATTTCCGGCAAAACATGGCCGGTGAAGGCATCGTTGTGGTAAAAAATAGCCGGTTAAAAAGAAGTTGTTTTTGCGCCAGGGTAGGCCTGTTAAAGCGGAGACCGGTTAAAGGGGGCCGGTTAAGAGGGAGTCTACTGTATTGTGTACGGATCAAATGACAAAATCTATATATTACGTATTTTAATAACATTCTGAAATTCTAGTATAATTCCAGTATTTCAAGTATTTCCAGTATCAGTAGACACCCTGACATTGAATAGTTTTTTTAATTTCTGGTTTCCAAAATGCAGCCATGTTGGCGAAGCTCTCTGTAAATGCATCTAAGCCCGCAGCTGCGACACATGTTCTCAAGTCAGTCCACAGTGGGATGCGTCAGTTAAGTTAGGAATTGCATTACACAATATTACAGAAATACTTTGAAAAATAAAACGACTATCTTATCACTTGCGGAGCAGCGATGGAAGAGACAACCACTTAACTTAGGCCTACTTCATGCTTTATAGAAGGCCTGTCATATGACTAATTGCTACCAGGGGACTATATTTGAATTTGAGAAAGTATTTCTGACATGTTTAGCGATAATATGCCTAATTTAAACACTGCAGTGAAGCCATGTAAGAAACGAGAATCCCACTAAGAAATAGTAGTTAAGTATAACAAAATAACCCACCAGGAGCATGATGCACGTGTTAAGTAAGCGACTGTAATATGAAATACCGATAATTATTTACAAGTAAATAAAGAATAAAAGAATATTCATGGAACAATTTAAGTAGTCAACACATACACACACCGTTATTGAAGTTCTTAATTTTATCTGAAGTATTTTCATCTTTTTCAAAAAACTTGTTCACTGTTGTTGGTTTAATTCTCACACAGTATTTCTTAAACTTCAAAAAAATATGATAAAAAACCTTGTTGAAATAGTCAGCTCAGGTGTCAATTTGCATCAAAAATAATTTGAAGTGCATGGAGAGTGTGCATACACATGCCAAACCCCGCCCGCACGCGTGCCTGCAGATTACATTAAAGAAGGTTCCCCCGAAGGGTTGCCCCCATACTTTAACGTTCTATAGACACACATACAAACAAAACTTGACATATGTACACACACTCTCCAAGAAATTCGTTTAACATTATTGCTGAATGTAGCACTCTTCGATAGCACTTGCATATTATGTATTTTTAATTCTAAATGGTTATTTCAGGTGACAAAAAGGGTAATCCACTACAATCCAAGTCATAAATTTAGTTAAGGGCTGTAATATGTTACATTCAACACTAAACTTAAAACAAATTTATTCAGCTCAGTTGTCAGTTTTCTACATTGGTATTTCAGGTGAAGAAATTCATTTCTCACATCATTGCTGAATTCTAATCACCCTTCACGTTTAACTGAATTATGATAGTTAACAATTCCATAAAAAGTATGCTTGTTATACAGAAATCACTATTTTTTTCTGTTATTTTAAACTGGGATCTTTAACAAACACATAAATTGGAAAAAGAGTACCTAAACAAAGTGTGAAAATTACACTATTCTACATTCAGGGTGTCTACTGATATCTGATTTTAGAATTCCAGTATATTTCCAGTATTTTTTTTTTTTTTTTTAAATTCCAGTATCACTCGCGAACTATTAATTCAAACATGGAGTAACAATAATGACAATTTATTCACATAATCAATATTGAAATAGATTTTTGTATAGAGATAAAAACCCTTATGATTATGAATAATAAGTACTTTCCAACAATAACATTTGTTTAATATTTTTTGACAATTTTATTGTGAAGGCCCTTAACTCACTCTATAGCCCTCTGTTCCTCCCACTTTGTTTTTCGTTTAGATAATATGAAAAATAATCATAAAGAACATTTAACTACCGTACAAAAAATAATGAAATAGGTTAGTACTTAAAAGTAAAAAAAAGAATAGGATTAAAATTTAAGAAAGAAAAATAAATTTTTAGTATAAAATCAAATATTTTCTAGGCTCCATCATTACACAAATGTTCACATTTCTTGATTTACTATTTGAAGAGAACTACAAGTTTTCTGATTTGGTTTGCAAACATACTTAAACAGCAAAGATGACTTGTAAAATATTTTTACATTACAGTAGACTCCCTCTTAACCGGCCAACTTGGGACATGCCTCGGCTGGATAATTGTTTGGCCGGCTAAACCGATGTACATTTAAAATTGCCAACCTGCAATTTCGTATGGCCTAAATGAAAAAAAAAACTCTAAATATATTACTTTATATTTTATAGCTAACATTTGACACCCATGAAATCCGTGACCAAAAAAAATGCTAATAATAATTCGTTTCCTATTTTGACTACTGGATAGCGGGTTCAAACACATTCACTTCCGGTGGCATACACTTTCCGTCCATGACAGTACATTTTAGGTGGTTTAAGAACGTCATGATATTAATTTTGAATTGAATGATACATAAGATAGGTAAGAAAACCAAATTTCCGGCAAAACATGGCCGGTGAAGGCATCGTTGTGGTAAAAAATAGCCGGTTAAAAAGAAGTTGTTTTTGCGCCAGGGTAGGCCTGTTAAAGCGGAGACCGGTTAAAGGGGGCCGGTTAAGAGGGAGTCTACTGTATTATGTACGGATCAAATGACAAAATCTATATATTACGTATTTTAATAACATTCTGAAATTCTAGTATAATTCCAGTATTTCCAGTATCAGTAGACACCCTGACATTGAATAGTTTTTTTAATTTCTGGTTTCCAAAATGCAGCCATGTTGGCGAAGCTCTCTGTAAATGCATCTAAGCCCGCAGCTGCGACACATGTTCTCAAGTCAGTCCACAGTGGGATGCGTCAGTTAAGTTAGGAATTGCATTACACAATATTACAGAAATACTTTGAAAAATAAAACGACTATCTTATCACTTGCGGAGCAGCGATGGAAGAGACAACCACTTAACTTAGGCCTACTTCATGCTTTATAGAAGGCCTGTCATATGACTAATTGCTACCAGGGGACTATTTTTGAATTTGAGAAAGTATTTCTGACATGTTTAGCGATAATATGCCTAATTTAAACACTGCAGTGAAGCCATGTAAGAAACGAGAATCCCACTAAGAAATAGTAGTTAAGTATAACAAAATAACCCACCAGGAGCATGATGCACGTGTTAAGTAAGCGACTGTAATATGAAATACCGATAATTATTTACAAGTAAATAAAGAATAAAAGAATATTCATGGAACAATTTAAGTAGTCAACACATACACACACCGTTATTGAAGTTCTTAATTTTATCTGAAGTATTTTCATCTTTTTCAAAAAACTTGTTCACTGTTGTTGGTTTAATTCTCACACAGTATTTCTTAAACTTCAAAAAAATATGATAAAAAACCTTGTTGAAATAGTCAGCTCAGGTGTCAATTTGCATCAAAAATAATTTGAAGTGCATGGAGAGTGTGCATACACATGCCAAACCCCGCCCGCACGCGTGCCTGCAGATTACATTAAAGAAGGTTCCCCCGAAGGGTTGCCCCCATACTTTAACGTTCTATAGACACACATACAAACAAAACTTGACATATGTACACACACTCTCCAAGAAATTCGTTTAACATTATTGCTGAATGTAGCACTCTTCGATAGCACTTGCATATTATGTATTTTTAATTCTAAATGGTTATTTCAGGTGACAAAAAGGGTAATCCACTACAATCCAAGTCATAAATTTAGTTAAGGGCTGTAATATGTTACATTCAACACTAAACTTAAAACAAATTTATTCAGCTCAGTTGTCAGTTTTCTACATTGGTATTTCAGGTGAAGAAATTCATTTCTCACATCATTGCTGAATTCTAATCACCCTTCACGTTTAACTGAATTATGATAGTTAACAATTCCACAAAAAGTATGCTTGTTATACAGAAATCACTATTTTTTTCTGTTATTTTAAACTGGGATCTTTAACAAACACATAAATTGGAAAAAGAGTACCTATACAAAGTGTGAAAATTACACTATTCTACATTCAGGGTGTCTACTGATATCTGATTTTAGAATTCCAGTATATTTCCAGTATTTTTTTTTTCAAAAATTCCAGTATCACTCGCGAACTATTAATTCAAACATGGAGTAACAATAATGACAATTTATTCACATAATCAATATTGAAATAGATTTTTGTATAGAGATAAAAACCCTTATGATTATGAATAATAAGTACTTTCCAACAATAACATTTGTTTAATATTTTTTGACAATTTTATTGTGAAGGCCCTTAACTCACTCTATAGCCCTCTGTTCCGCCCACTTTGTTTTTCGTTTAGATAATATGAAAAATAATCATAAAGAACATTTAACTACCGTACAAAAAATAATGAAATAGGTTAGTACTTAAAAGTAAAAAAAAGAAGAATAGGATTAAAATTTAAGAAAGAAAAATAAATTTTTAGTATAAAATCAAATATTTTCTAGGCTCCATCATTACACAAGTGTTCACATTTCTTGATTTACTATTTGAAGAGAACTACAAGTTTTCTGATTTGGTTTGCAAACATACTTAAACAGCAAAGATGACTTGTAAAATATTTTTACATTACAGTAGACTCCCTCTTAACCGGCCAACTTAGGACATGCCTCGGCTGGATAATTATTTGGCCGGCTAAACCGATGTACATTTAAAATTGCCAACCTGCAATTTCGTATGGCCTAAATGAAAAAAAAAAAACTCTAAATATATTACTTTATATTTTATAGCTAACATTTGACACCCATGAAATCCGTGACCAAAAAAAATGCTAATAATAATTTGTTTCCTATTTTGTCTACTGGATAGCGGGTTCAAACACATTCACTTCCGGTGGCATACACTTTCCGTCCATGACAGTACATTTTAGGTGGTTTAAGAACGTCATGATATTAATTTTGAATTGAATGATACATAAGATAGGTAAGAAAACCAAATTTCCGGCAAAACATGGCCGGTGAAGGCATCGTTGTGGTAAAAAATAGCCGGTTAAAAAGAAGTTGTTTTTGCGCCAGGGTAGGCCTGTTAAAGCGGAGACCGGTTAAAGGGGGCCGGTTAAGAGGGAGTCTACTGTATTATGTACGGATCAAATGACAAAATCTATATATTACGTATTTTAATAACATTCTGAAATTCTAGTATAATTCCAGTATTTCAAGTATTTCCAGTATCAGTAGACACCCTGACATTGAATAGTTTTTTTAATTTCTGGTTTCCAAAATGCAGCCATGTTGGCGAAGCTCTCTGTAAATGCATCTAAGCCCGCAGCTGCGACACATGTTCTCAAGTCAGTCCACAGTGGGATGCGTCAGTTAAGTTAGGAATTGCATTACACAATATTACAGAAATACTTTGAAAAATAAAACGACTATCTTATCACTTGCGGAGCAGCGATGGAAGAGACAACCACTTAACTTAGGCCTACTTCATGCTTTATAGAAGGCCTGTCATATGACTAATTGCTACCAGGGGACTATATTTGAATTTGAGAAAGTATTTCTGACATGTTTAGCGATAATATGCCTAATTTAAACACTGCAGTGAAGCCATGTAAGAAACGAGAATCCCACTAAGAAATAGTAGTTAAGTATAACAAAATAACCCACCAGGAGCATGATGCACGTGTTAAGTAAGCGACTGTAATATGAAATACCGATAATTATTTACAAGTAAATAAAGAATAAAAGAATATTCATGGAACAATTTAAGTAGTCAACACATACACACACCGTTATTGAAGTTCTTAATTTTATCTGAAGTATTTTCATCTTTTTCAAAAAACTTGTTCACTGTTGTTGGTTTAATTCTCACACAGTATTTCTTAAACTTCAAAAAAATATGATAAAAAACCTTGTTGAAATAGTCAGCTCAGGTGTCAATTTGCATCAAAAATAATTTGAAGTGCATGGAGAGTGTGCATACACATGCCAAACCCCGCCCGCACGCGTGCCTGCAGATTACATTAAAGAAGGTTCCCCCGAAGGGTTGCCCCCATACTTTAACGTTCTATAGACACACATACAAACAAAACTTGACATATGTACACACACTCTCCAAGAAATTCGTTTAACATTATTGCTGAATGTAGCACTCTTCGATAGCACTTGCATATTATGTATTTTTAATTCTAAATGGTTATTTCAGGTGACTAAAAGGGTAATCCACTACAATCCAAGTCATAAATTTAGTTAAGGGCTGTAATATGTTACATTCAACACTAAACTCAAAAAAAATTTATTCAGCTCAGTTGTCAGTTTTCTACATTGGTATTTCAGGTGAAGAAATTCATTTCTCACATCATTGCTGAATTCTAATCACTCTTCACGTTTAACTGAATTATGGTAGTTAACAATTCCACAAAAAGTATGCTTGTTATACAGAAATCACTATTTTTTCTGTTATTTTAAACAGGGATCTTTAACAAACACATAAATTGGAAAAAGAGTACCTATACAAAGTGTGAAAATTACACTATTCTACATTCAGGGTGTCTACTGATATCTGATTTTAGAATTCCAGTATATTTCCAATATTTCCACTATTTTTTTTTCTTTTTCAAAAAAAGAATATTCATGGAACAATTTAAGTAGTCAACACATACACACACCGTTATTGAAGTCCTTAATTTTATCTGAAGTATTTTCATCTTTTTCAAAAAACTTGTTCACTGTTGTTGGTTTAATTCTCACACAGTATTTCTTAAATTTCAAAAAAATATGATAAAAAACCTTGTTGAAATATTCAGCTCAGGTGTCAATTTGCATCAAAAATAATTTCAAGTGCATGGAGAGTGTGCATACACATGCCAAACCCCGCCCGCACGCGTGCCTGCAGATTACATTAAAGAAGGTTCCCCCGAAGGGTTGCCCCCATACTTTAATGTTCTATAGACACACATACAAACAAAACTTGACATATGTACACACACTCTCCAAGAAATTCGTTTAACATCTTTGCTGAATGTAGCACTCTTCGATAGCACTTGCATATTATGTATTTTTAATTCTAAATGGTTATTTCAGGTGACAAAAAATATTATAATAATATATTAATTGTACACAATCCAGTATGAGAGCACAACAGTAGCATTTTTTCGTATCAACTAATGAATGGCTCGTTATATAATTATGAAAAACTCAAAAACCATGATACGTTTTTGACAATGACATTATTATACAATTTGTTTAGGTTATTTTTAACTGGGATCTTAAACAAACACATAATTGAAATAAGAGTATACTAAGTGTAAAAATTAAACTATTCTACTTCTGGTTTTCATGATGGCCGCATTTAAATTACTAGATTACAAAGGCATTAACAGTGGCAATTGAAAATAAATAGTCAATAATAATTAAATTTCTTAAACATGAAAAAATTTAATATTGATGACACCGTAGATTATGACCGTTCCAAAGCTCATCAAAATGGCTGTGATATGGCAAAAAAAACATTTCACAGTCAGTTTGACGGACTCAGAACAGTGATGTTCCACTGGCAGTGAGGGTGATGTCCCACGGAGGTCGATGTCAGTGATGCGAAGTCATGTCAACATTGCTGCTCATCAAAGCTGGCTGTGATAGCTAATATCTATGACATTCCAGCTTTGATGGCAGCACTATTAACGTATCCTGGGTCTCTCGTTCGTTTGGACTGTGAGAATCCTCCGTTGCTGGTTCCTACTCAACATGAAAGACAAGGTAGTGAGATGTCCAACTCATCTCACTACCCATGTCTTTCACGCTGAGCAAGAATTCTCTTCTATCCAGGAATCAAGCTTCTTCAATGAATTGTGAAGTACTTATGCTTAAATTACTAGATTAAAAAAGCATTAATAGTGGCAATTGAACAATTAATTCATAGTAAACCTAAAATTTTACCATTTATTGATATATATTTTTTAAGAATAGGGTTTGAAATGTTCCCCATCAAAACATTACAAAATACTCCAGGTGTAGGAATACACAACCATGTTAATATAAATTAAATATGTACAAACACATCTTACCTAGATTTCAAATTCAAATTTATTTATTCACATTTTACAAAGTCATAGCCTTGCCAAGTTTTGCAAAACTATCTGCGAGGTCCAATAGTATTCTGAAACAGTGCATTAATTATGATTTTCATAAATTTGATTTGTTTGCTTTATTTATTAGTTTTGGTGTATAATACTAGTAATAATGTCTTTTTACAATAGAACAATAATTCATGAGGAATAGAAAAATTCCATCTAAATTTCACTTGTGAACATTAACTATGCACAACCATATTAAAAGATAAATAAATACAGAGACTGAATAATTATTTAGAATAAAAATTGTCAAACAAAAAACAACTAAAACCACAAATACAAATTAAGTTAATTTACAAGAGAATACTGCCAAGGTAAGAAAAATATTGACTGAATGTTACAAATCAAAATAAACCTCACACTATTGTTTATGAATTAAGTAAACTAACTGCACATCCTTCCTAGTGTTTAAACTAGGTAGGCCTAGTGATGTGGGCCGGGCAAATGCCCAGTGGGCGGGTCGTTTATAAATGGGCATTTGCCCGGGCATTTGCCCAAAGCGATTTTAAGCGCCCAAAAACTGGGCGTTTATGAAAAGTTCAGTTTAAGGCGCAATACAATAAAACCTGTAATATTTTCAGTGTGGTATTTTAAATAAATATTTTTCTAAATTGTTATATAAAATCTTATTAACTTATTAAGCAGGTTTCTACTCTGTAATTCATAAATATGTGAATAAGATAAATTTATAATGACTAATTAATTAAATTTAAAGTAATTAAGGTTTTGTTAGTAAAACAAGTGCTTTTTAACCACCATGTAAATTTCCTAACATAAAAAGGCACCTATAAAATTATTTTTATTCTTATACAGGGTGGAAAAAAAGTCTGGAGACGATTTAATATTTTTAAAAGTATTTAAGTAACAAAACTAAAACGTTGCATATTGATTTTGAGTGACTAAGACTACTTCCTAAAGTACTTAGTGCCCTTGGATCTCGAAGGGGGGACGGTCCACAAGGAGTAAGAAGAAAATCTTAAATGTAAGCATATGTCAATATGTACATCAAATTAAAGGTCTTTAGGACTGGAGAACAAACCCGATCTCAAAAGAATGACCGAGTAAAAATAGCAGGTGATCAAACTTTGTTTTAAAATCATATTGGTGAAAACAAAAAAATGCAATAACTCCCAATCCACTCTACCTTTTGAGGTCGGGTTTGTGGCAAATTGCTCAGAATGCAATGTACTTTAAAATGATGTATCATATGACGTAGCCTATTGCAGTTTTCCTGACGACCTCCACTAGGGACGTCTCTAAAGAAAGTCTTGTGGGAAACTGCATTGGCCTACATCATATATGATACATCATTTTAAAGGGCTTTGCATTCTAAGCAATTTGCCACAAACCCAACCGGAACCAAATTACAACCTTACAATCGTTAAGTTAAGACTGATTCATTGTGGGTAGGCTAATAAACAAATGTAAATTAATTCTATTACATTAGCCAGATTTTAAAAATAAACCTATGAGGTTATTTTCAGTCTAAATTATTTCCTCTTGTTGACAAAAGAAAAGTGTTGACTCTCTAGTACTGACTTCCTACCAATATAATTAAAATTATACAAGTAATTATTTTTTTTAATATAGGCTATTATGTAAATATCTAATGTAGAGGTTTAAAAAGTTGACTAGAAGAGTAGTGTCCAATTTAATTTCCATTAATCAGGTTTATTAGCCTTTAACTGGATAAACGCCCGGCACTTATGGATTTTGGGCGGTTATTTGGGCAAATGCCCTGGGCATTTGCCCTGAGATTTAAACGCCAGGGCGTTTTACATCACTAGGTAGGCCTATAACCAAATTTGAGGATTCAATTTTCAATGATTGAGCTGTACCAAAAATTGGTCAACAAGTGTTTTTTTCCAAAATATAAAGGCTAACTACAAATAATTCATTTATTTAAATCAGACAATTTGTAGGCTAGGAATTATATTTAATTAATTGTAGTTTTATATGAGGTCAATAACTTTTTATGAAACAACTGAGCCTCATTTAATCGTTGGGTATAGGCCTACTCATAAAATATTCATTTATATCAAATTGACACTTTCATTAACATAGGGTTTGTGGGGTAGAAAGGTATTTATAAATTGGATATTTTCCCCAGAGTCAAGTAAATACCAAAACCCTGGGTATTTATAATTTTTAGAGAACATTGAGATGTCTTTTTGCAATTATTATCTTGTAAGGATGATAAAATTATGATACAGTAACACGTTAAAAAAAAAATCACATGGTCCCCACTAGCATTATGATTGGAGCATATCCATGTCCTAGGTTTTTATGATTTTCTTTAATTATTTCGTTAGGCCTATTTGAATTTGATATTTTTGAAAATGAAAAAAAAAGTTTATAAAATTAGTTAGTCTACTTATTATTAGAAAGAGGAAAATTAGATCTAGTATGAGTAACTTAGGCCTAAACTAACCCAACATTAAGTAAAATAAAAACCCAGTCTGAAGGATGGTAGAATTAATTTTAAAAGGATTTATGTTCAAGATCTTATATCTAGGCCTAGTAAAATATTTCTTTTACTGGTTATATATGGCACAAAGTTGCAATAGAGAACGTTAATATTAAAGGTTATAGCCTACACTATGATAGTCATACAGCTTTTCATGGTGAGTTCACCTGATCTTAGAACATGATTCTCATGATAACTCAAGGCAAATAATTAATAATTAGCCAAAGACTACCTCAATACAAAGAAATAAATTCTTTATTATTCAATGGATAGTACAAAGAATATTATGTTTATTACAGAATAACATGTTTAAAAAGTTTTACAATAGATAATTACAATGTAAAGTAAAAAAACATACCATAATTCATAGAAAAATGTAGGGGTTCCTTAGGAAATCCTGAGATGGAACCTCCCTCACATCATATCTAATTGAGAGTAACGTTTAACTAAAATCCTATGTAATTAAAAGAAAACTCTACAACACAATAGAAAAACACTTATATTGCTGAACTCATAAATTACTTAACCGAATTGAAAACAAAACATTAAACTAATTAATAGCTATTAAGATTATAAAACAACAATTTCAAGGAAACCCTCAACACATTCATAACTCAAAAGATATATATATTTTTAATAAAATGTGAAGGGTTTCATACTGATATCATACAATGATAATAATAACATTTCAGGGAAAAATATCATTAATCTTGCTTGATTTCGTACATACGAAAAATACCCGGGGGTATTTACATTACTAGGTTTAATTGTGCTCTCTTTAGTAGAACATAACGGTAAATACGCACAATTGATGAAGCAGTTAGCAAGAGAAATAAATAACAATGACTAGGGTACTAATAAACAATAATGCAAGGACACATTAGACTTATTTTAAAACCAGGTCATAAGGCCTTAAGTACGGTATATGGGTAGTTAGTAAGGCAATACCCCAGGCCTGTGGAATAAATGTCCCTGATTGGCCCTACTTACAGCGACTATGCTGGGGTGGTAGTCGGCGTAGCTGTCAAAGTAGGTGAGGTTGACAATCACCGGACACAGCTGGCGCTCCACGTAGTGCTGGGCGATCAAGTTCTGTTCCATCAACACCAGCAGCGCGGTCTGCGCGGTCTTGCGCACCTGCACACACGACTCGCGTTTGAGAGGGGCACTTGTAGACCAAGTTAACATTGAGTTTAGTGAAAAACTAGTTTACCGGACTCTAATAACTCCCGCTGATTATTTGATTAGACTGTGTAATTTTGGCTCTTACAATTACGATCAATAAAAAAGAGGATATCAGGAATAAGACTATGATTAGCTTTGAAAATAAACAACAAAAATACTCATGTCAGTTGTCACCGACATTCATAATGCAGAAAAGCTGCTGTAACCATAACAAAAATACATCTGAAGACTGTCAGTCCCGTCTTGTCAATAATCGCCAAACAAAAAAACCTTAAAATTGATTATTACTAAGGTACTCAATGTCCTTAAAAACATTGTAGTTACTGTTTAAGGAGCAGGAGATTTTTAACTGCTCGACCTGCAATTCACAACTGCTCGATGCTGTAGTCAACCTGAATATAGGGTGTTCGAAAAAAAAAAAAAACATTTCAGGAATTCAGGAGAATATTGCCCACATCAAAATAAGCAAAAAAGGTTCTGTCAACATATGCCCTAAAACGCTTTGTTAAGCCGCTAGCCGCCATTCTGTTTTTTACACTTCATCATTTTTATTTCCGTAACGGATATGTGTATTAAAGTCATATTTGGCATGAACCTTTATCATACCAATGACCATTTTCAGAAAAATAATAGTTTTTTCCGATGTGTATTTTTAAAATGGCAGCCAAATTTTGAAACTCAACTTTCTCAAAAATGGTAAATTAGTTAGTATTTTGCCACTGAGGTTGGTACCTGGTTGTCGGTGTCGGTGACTGTGCCCACCACTATGGGCACCAGGTGGTCGACTATGGACTGCCAGGTGGGCAGTCCTAGCTCGTGGCACACCATCACTATGTGGGGCAGATGTTCCATCATCTCACCGCGCACCGCCGGCTCTGCATCACACAGTTTATCAATCAATCAACCACAGAAAAGAGAGCTCTTCTTCTTAACTTTATATTATTCTTTATTCTTCTCTATGTATTAAGGGCATATTAAACCAAACCCCTAGAAAATGTAAGTACAACAATGTGGCAGCTTATTCTTACGTTCTAACTCAACATACAACTAATTGCAGAATACACTAATTAAAAGTAACTATATTTCCCACTATTTTTAATATAATTAAATGAATGCTAGAAGTATAATGGACACTAAATTTGTTTAGATCAAAAATATTTATTCTCCGACAACCCAATAAACATCAAATCAAAATTTAGTTAACTACTTTTATTTAGGCTAATAAAATTTGAATACAATAAGCAGGGTATTTAAGCGGATAATTTAATTTATAAACCAATTTATTAAGGTGGATACAATTAAAATAATAGAATTTAAAAAGAAACAAATCAGTAAACTTTAACAATATCCTTGTAGCAGGAGTCCTGCGAACTCAGCGAATTTCCAGAAAAATTGGACGATTTTGTCATTTTAACCATGAACATATATGGGGTTCTCTACGTCGGTTTGCTGCATTTATGGTTTTCATAAGCAAATGTAGGTTAAGTACCACCTTGTAAAAAGTATATACTAAATTGTATGAAAATCTTACATTTTAATCTTTCCCATAAAACCCCTATGGGGAATGAGTATGTAGATTTGCCACCATCTGGGCGTTGTAAGCAAATATAAATTAATCCCAGCCTCTTGGAGGTACAAACCTACAAAATTTAATTAAGTTTCCACAACAAAGATAGAAAATTTTTCTATTTCCCCATAAGAATAACATTAGAAAGGTTTTTTTCTTCGGAATTAGAAAAGGTAGGTTAAAAATTCAAAATATTAAATTTTTTTTAGACGTTCATAGTTAAAATTGAAAAAAGTTTTTAAAAAAACCAAAAACCGAACCCATTTTTACCATTTTGAAACCCTATAAAACCCTGTTCCCATGGACCAATCACGCTGGTTTTAACGAACTTGGCCTGAAAACTCTGCCCTACACACTACACCAAATAACATCAAAATCGGATTTTTTTTTCAAAGTCATAATGTAAAACGGTCACATAGATTATTATATAGTATGTCCCGGAACTCTCTGCAATTCTTTTGTATATTTGTTCCTCCCATCAAGACAATAAAATACCCCCCGTTGCAGCAGACCTGCGTACTCAGCGAATTTCCAAAGGATCTTGAAATTTTGTATTTTTTCCATAAACACCATAGGAATGAGTATGTAGGTTTGCTGCCATGGGATGTTGTTAGAAAATGTTAGTTTTGTTAGAAAATGTAATAGTTAGGTAAGGTAAATATCAAATTGTATCAATATTCGACACTTTTAAATTTTCCCCATAAACCCAATGGGGGTGAGTATGAAGGATTGCCTCCATATGGGTGTTGTAAGCAAATATCAGTTAAACCCTACCTAGTGAATGTACATACCAAATTTTATCAAGTTATTCCAATATAAATAAGTGAGATACAGGGTTTTGTTCATTCCCCATAAGAATAACATGGAAAACCTATTTTTGGATTTTCTCCGTAACATGTTAAGCCAAGTTAAAAATTCAAAATACTAAATTGTTTGTTTTTTTAAGCTCTTTTAAATGGGTTTAGTTAAAAATGTTGAATTTTAAAAATTAAGGTCCAAAAATGCCAAAAACCCATTTTTGACCCCTTTGAAACCCCATAAAACCCCGTTCCCATAACCCGATCATGTTGGTTCGCGAACTCATGAAAATAGATCTGGTCTTACACCTTCATACCAAATTTCATCAAAATCGGAGGTCCCCTTCAAAAGTTATCAGTACCACGGACACACACACATATATATATATATATATATATATATATATATATATATATATATATATATATATATATATATATATACATATATATGAAAATGAACGAACGGTATTTTTGGCCTCTGGGGATCTCAAAATGAAAAAGTAACATTGTCCCGGGCTTAGGTCTTCTACCGTAATAGCGTATTCCCTATAGGGAAATTCGCTAAAACCTCATAAATGCAATCAGGGGTCTAAAATGCTTCCTTAAGCCATTAGCCACTATTTAGTTTGTATCACCTAAAAATATTATTTCCGTAACAGATAGTTATATTAAGTTCATATATAGTTTTAACCTTTATCACACCAATGTCCATTTTGAGGAAAAGAATTATTTTTTTACAATCTGTATCTTCAAAATGTCAAGCATTTTAAATCTCATAACCAGTAAAATTTTAAAATTTTTATATGTGACACAAAAGTTGACAAATAAAATTAGTTCCCATCGTTGCGCACTCGGCAATGTTAACCATACGGCTTTTATACTAAAACATGGTATTTTATTCCCCTGTTTTGGACGCCGTTTTTCAACCGATTTTCTTTAAACTTGGTAAGTGTTTAGTTGAATAGTTATATAAGGCCCCTCATACTTTTCAAATTCAAATTCAACACTTCTTTATTCATGATTTGTACAAGTAAAAATTGACATACACTGGTACCAATACAGAATTGCGTTTTTATATGAAATCATTGTGTTGTTCACAATATATGATTCATATAATCAACTCAACAACAACAACAACAAAAACAAAACAAAAGCAAAAAACAAAAACATATCAACTAATGAAAAAAGCGAGAAAAATACAAATTTTAGTAAAAAATTATGGGATTGATCTACTGACTCAAAATTTCCTCAAATGAGTATGGTGCCTTTTGTATCAGATATTGTTTTAGCTTAATTTTAAATGATTTTAGATTTACTATGGCCAAAATATCTTTTGGTAATTGGGCAATGAACCTAATACCAGCACTTCCAGGCTTTTTCCTGAAAAAACTCATGGAATGTGATTGAATGGCAAATTTGTTTCTATTTCTTGTGTTGTATGTGTGGAAATCTCCTAATTTAGGTAAAAAATTCTCAGTTTTTTTAATAGTCATTATTGTTTCAAGCACATACATGCCATAAACAGTCATTATTCCTAACTCAGAAAAGTAGCTTTTTACTGAATCTTGAATTTTGAGATTTAAAATAATTCTAATTGCTTTTTTTGGAGGGTTAATATACTACTAAGGTTTGCGTCACTAGTCCCACCATATTAAACGACCCCAAATGATATATGAGAGTGTATGTGAGCATAGTAGATAGCTTTTAGTGTTTTAGTTGAGCAGAATTTCGCCACGGTTCTTAGAACAAATAATCCAGAGCAAATTTTGTTTTTTAACTCTTGAACATGACTGTTCCAAGACTAATCTACCAACAGGCCTAAAAATTTGGTTTCGCTAACTGGTTTTATTTCATTGCTACAAATTTCTATTTTAGCTACTTGTTTACTTCTTTTTTGTTTTGTACGAAATTGTACAAAATTAGTTTTTTCCAAACTAAGCAATAGGTTCCTACTATCAAAATAATTCTTAATATCTGAGAGGTTCTTATTTATTATTAATTCTGTTTCCGATAATTCTTTACCACAAACAATCAGCTTTGAGTCATCTGCATATAGACATAGTTTACTTTGAGAATTAGACACTAATGACATACCCTTAAGATAGCAAATAAACATGACAGGTCCAAGAATTGAACCTTGAGGAATTCCATGAGCTATTGCTTTAAAGGAAGATCTTGTTTTAGAAAGTTCATTTGGTTTATTTAAATAGGATAGCTCTACAAACTGTTTTCTATTCGGTTGCTTTAAAGGAAGATCTTGTTTTAGAAAGTTCATTTGGTTTATTTAAATAGGATAGCTCTACAAACTGTTTTCTATTCGAGATATAAGATTTGACATTTTGAAAATTTACAAATACAGTATTACTCTCTGTGACGTTGCAAAGTAACTCGATTTTCCTTAGTAATTTATAATTAGTTTAAGTCAAATTTTCGAAATTTCGAGGTATGAGGGGCCTAATATAACTATTGAACTAAACATTACCAAGTTAAAAGAAAATCGGTTGAAAAACGGCGTCCGAGACAGGGGAATAAAATAACATGTTTTGCATTAAAAGCCATATGGTTAACATTGCCAACTGCGCTACAATGGGCTACTGGCCCAGGGATGAAGATGACTCTTAATGAAGCATTTTAGATCCCTATTTGTTTGAAGTTTTTTTACTGTCTCGATATAAGGAAAAATATACAAAAGGGTTCTTCCGGGACACCCTGTATAGATAGATAGATATATGAATTTGAACAAGTGGTGTTTTTGGCTTCTAGGGACCTCAAAAAAAAAGTATCATGGTCCCAGGCTTAGGTCTTAACGTGACTACTATCTAATAATGAAGAATTTGCGCCATGATGTTATGTTTATTAACCATTAAAATCGAGCAGGCACTAGATATACAATACCCCCTGTCGCAGCAGACCTGCGTACTCAGCAAATTTCCAAATTAGTAATATTAATTTTGACCAACTTGTTAACAAAATTTCATCACGTGCTCATAAATAGGGAAATAAATGTCTATTCTCCTTATGATAAAAATAGGGAAAGAGTATGCAGGTATGCTGCCATGGGGGACACTAAAAATAGGTTTTTAGCATAGAAAAAATTTATTTTGACCATATAAAGCCATACGGTAAGTTTCATCAATATCTGTCCATAAATAAAAGAGTTTGCCTATTCTCCATATGATTAACATGGGAAAAGAGTATGCAGGTTTACTGCCATGATAAGTTCAAAAACCAAGATTTTTTACCTTAAATGGATGAATCTCAACAAAATGAAGCTAAATACCAAGTTTCATTCAAAAATATTGGTTAATAAGTGAAATATCAACACATCCTTATTCTCCATAAGATTAACATTTGAGCCCCAAAAGACAATGTACTGTCTTTAGACTTTGTAATATCTCGGTAACCAATGGAGATAGAGCAAAGCTTCAAAATACTAAATTGTGTGTTTTTTTGAGCTACATCCAATGGTCAAAATAAAAATTTAAGATTTTTAAAATTTACATATGAAAAATGCAAAAAATTCATTTTTGGGGTACAAAACCCCCCAAAACTACCCCTTCTGGTAGGTCGATATGTCTGGTTTTCGAACTCATCCGAATAAACGTAGGATTACACATCTCTACCAAATTTGGTGTCGATCGGACTATTTTTACGAGAGTTATCGTGTCTAGGGACACATATATACATATATATATATATATATATATATATATATAAATTTTAATGACTATTATTTTTGGTCTCTGGGCACCTCAAAATGGTAAAGTAACAGGGTCCCGGGCTTAGGTCTTACCATGAGACCTACGGTAATAGCTTATTCCCTATGGGAAATTCGCTAAAAACCATTGGGAATAATGAAACTTAGGTAAAGTGGAGGAAAATGTATTTTTTTTTATTTCAGAAAAGCAATGAGTTTATGTTTAATTCAGTAATAAATCCTATCCACATAAAATGTTAAATTCGAATTATAAAAAAAAGTCTGGCAAACTTTTAATAAAATAATAAACAATTAATTCCAGACAACACACAATCGTTGCTTGAAATCATTCATTAGCCTAAAATTAACGCTCAAATACTTGTTTTCTATTACTATTATTAGAGCAAAGAAATAAAACAATTTTAGATTTGATCCACAAACAAAAAACGGACGAATTTGAAACTAAGAATTCAGATGTAAAATGTGATGTTAAATTAAGTAGGATGTAAATTTGACAATTTCACTTGCTAATGAGTCAGTTACATAGATATCCATAATCCATTAAACTATAAAAAAATTTTAAGAAGTATATCCGGTTTAACAATATAGCCCTAGACATAGGTACTATGAGAGTTGTATTTAATATAATGTAGATAAATCACTACGCAGTATGTTTATTTAACCTGATAATCAAGGATTCAGAGACTTTAAATCAAGCGAAAACTTTCAAATCCGTAAAGCAAAACTGTAACAATCAATTCATACTCCATTGACTGGAGGAATTCCACGACGTGCGAGGTTTTCCGGGAATTCACGGTAGTGACTTCCTTATCAGCGCGGGTGCGTGTGTGCGCGCGTGCGGCGGCGTTGCCAGACCCCCCCCCCCCCCCCCCAACAACGCGGTGTCGGTGAGATGATGCAGTAAGTATC
Source organism: Neoaliturus tenellus (assembly GCA_030545055.2). Classification (NCBI taxonomy): domain Eukaryota; kingdom Metazoa; phylum Arthropoda; class Insecta; order Hemiptera; family Cicadellidae; genus Neoaliturus; species Neoaliturus tenellus. The sequence continues at coordinate 224,400,872 of CM061531.1, forward strand.
GATCACAACGGTGCAACGCCCTCAGTCACTCACTCAATGACACCACCACCACCACGACCACATCTGGTGATAAGGTTGGGGGGGGGGGGGGGGGGGCACTCACAACATCAACACCAACCACAACCATCGTTATCGCCCCACACCGTGTGTGACCTTGGATCTGACCTTCCCGGCAGCACCACGGAAGATAAACACTCGCGCAAGAAAAGTACTAGATGAGGGGAAGACGTGCCTTCATCAGTAGAATGGCGAAAACCACCTAATAACATTCATATTATTTACTGACAAAAACGATTTTCGTCAATTAATTGATTAAGGTCAAATCGCGTTTTTAAATTTACAACTAATTACACATTTTTAAGTCCACTATTGGAAAAGTAACTCCCACACAAAGTCGTAAAAAGTTAGATTGTTATTATTGGTGATGACAAATTCTTGAATTAATTTGTAATAAGACAGTAAATTATTATTATAACCCCCCTTACCCCTCCCCCCCAATAACAAAAATTAAATCAAAGTAAAATGTAATTAATTTAATTCATTTTTTATGAAAATGCAAGAGAACGAGGATTTAATCTACAAGTGAATTGTCGACAAAGATATTGCTTACAAATACAATTTCAAACAATTATAAAACAATTGAGACTTCACAATTAAATTTCAAACATTGTTCTTATTGATTGAGTAGTTGAGTTGACGATAAAATAATTCTTTCAACTGTTTTAGGTATTATTAGCCTTCAAATTAATTGTTACAGTATTTTCCTGAGGGAGAGCAGGAACAAAGTTTCGTATCAATCGAGACTTATGAGTGAGTAACTATAGTTCAACTAATTTGTAAAACCAAAATCAAAACTTGTTCAGCGAATAGAAAATTTTTATCTTTTATCTAGTGACAGCGCCAAACGGACAAGTAATATTCGGCCATGGTTAACCCGATGAATGTATTATAACTTGACTCGATGCTGTTTTCTGCCGTCCTTGATTAACGGTAGTGCCTACTGCGTGTTTACGATGCCGAAGCTCCATGTTTTGTTGACGTGCGCGTCACACACCGCTGTCGTCGATGGCGCTGCAGTACATTCCTCGACCAAAAATCAAATTCTGTTTACTGGAGCTGATGGAAATTCCCGATTCATCCCGCTAGTTGTATTTAAAATATCCCGTTATATTCTAGTTATTGAGCTATAAATATCTCTATTATCCTAAGCTAATACAATTATGTATATTGACTTAGGTATGTTGGGATATTGTTTTCATTGATTTCCAGATTGAATTTCTCGATTTTTACGCATTGTACTTTTCAAAACTCAGTATTTCAGCTATTATCACCACATAACAATTATTAAAGTATGTTAATTTCAATTTTGCTAAGGACTGCATTTGCAATTTGACACTGTGTTTTGTTTAAAACATGACTAAAACATGATCTGATGATGACAACTTGTGTGCCAAAAGGCCTCATCCAATAAATATTATTATAATATTGGCTAACAAACAAAAATTTGTATTTTCATTTTTAGACTATCCAATATTGAAGCGCTAATGTGCAAATATACTAACAGCTTTCTTTAAAACCCAAGTTTACCATTACATTCCATTTACAAACCCATAAATCAACTTAACCAACTGTTCTATAGCAGAGATGACTAATTTTGTATTTAAAGTCTTATAAAAAATATTGTTCAGGAATAAACTTTACATTTCAGTTGATTGTTCAAAAATATTATACTGTATAAAAAAAACGAAAAACCAATTATAAATGTATTTTTTTCTTTTTAGGTAAAAAAATCTGGGAAGTTTCGCATCCCGTTTTAAACCCGCTCAGGGTCCAAAAATCCCGATAACAGGATAAATCATGCGAATGGTAACATGCTGGATGGTGGTGTCGGTGTGGGTCGGGGTGGGGCACATGGAGCGGAAGTAGGGTGCACGGTGGCGGCGGAAGTGACCTCACCCTTGACTGGCGGCGCCGTCGCACGTGGACCGATATAGCCGCGCCGCGCCGCAGCTGCCGCCGCTAGCTGCATTTAGCCGCCGCGCCGCGCCGCTGCCGCTGCCGTGTCGACGACCTTCACTGGCTAATTGTCAAGACGACTACGTTTCAACATTTACCTATCAGTTCGTGTAGTCGATTACAACATGCATAGGCCTATTGTCGACAACCACGTCACAGCAGACTGCCAACTCAACGGATTTTCTCCACAATCACCATAGAAATGCGAATGTAGGTTAATATATAATTAATTAAAGACGGCAAATTTCAAACCTTCACTTCTCTAACAAGACGAAAGGTCTGTCACTTTATAAAAATTTCCCATAAACATAATGGGGTTCAGAATGTAGGTTTGCTGGCATAAGGGTGTTGAAAGCAAATATAAGTTGAACCACACTTTGCGAAGGTAAATACAACATCGTTTTATGAATTTATGTCAATAAATAATGTGAAGAGTTTTGTTAATTTCCCATAAGATAATATGAGACATACTTTTGGATTTTTTCCATAACTTGTAAAGCTAAATTAATGATCAAAATACTAAATTTTTTGCAAGTTATTTCTTATGGTTTAAATTAAAATTTAGTTTTTAATCCTAAAAATTGTGACCAAATATGGTACAACCTATTTATGGCCCTTAATTGAACCAATTAATCTGACTTCTAGGGACCTTAAAAGAAAAAAGTATCCTGGTTCCGGACCTAGGTCTTACCACGAGTAGTACTATAATAGCATTTCCCGATAAAAAAATTCGATAAAATGTATTTAGTTTTTACGAGCTTTATCAAAATTGATCAATAAAAACCTTATTGCCAAAAAATAAAAAATAACCAAAATCCCCCAAAAATAACCTAAAAATAACAACAAAAAACCAAGAGCAAAAAATAACAAAAAAATAAAGTGTTACAAGCCCTGCCTATGTATATATGTGAAAATATATGTATTTTATTGCAATTTATATGTATATAAAGTTTATAATACCATTAGTCCATAATTTTTATGACTTATTTCTGTTCCTTATTTCATTGGGATAACAAAAATTTAAGTGATTCAGGGATAGTAAAAATATAATTACATAATCAATATATTTAAAAAAGGGTTACGCTATAAAATTTGGTCTTTTGGGTTCCTATAAATTTGTATGTAACTCATGCAAAAAATAAAAATCTCCACATATTCTTTATTTTTATGTACAGAAATAAACTGTATACAATATGTAATGGTTTTTTGATAAAAATTCATGAAAACATTTTTACCCAGGCCGCTTTTGAAATTTCAAAACAATTATTTCATTTATTTTTTTATCAAAAACCACCCTTTTTTATGAAATTTTTAGAATCTTCAACTTTTTACAAATAAAATGAGTATAAGGTTGATTAGGTCTCCATCATATTTAGAATTTATACGAATTTTCAAAAAGCTGTCTGCTAATTTGCCTAATCCGCCTGGCCACTTCCCACTTCTCACAGCTAGGGTTAAGCCTCTAGCACAAACGAAGGACTTTGGGGACATAACCCAACTGCTGTCATTTCTTGAAAAGGAAAATCTTTTCACGAGTACAAGGGAGTGGATGATTTTTATTTTGTTGACAACACTTTGGAGACGGGACGTTGAAAACCTACAAAAATTCCAAACATCAAACTTTGCACAGATCCTGATGACATGGATGTAAGTCTTACTTTTCCAAAAATCCGCCTAATCCGTACACACTCTGTCCAAAAAGTACAAATTTCTTCTGAATTAAAAACTGGAGAAAATTAACTATCAAACCACCAGAACATTTTTTACATTTTCTGGGCATTCTTTGAAACAAGCATTGGAATTGTTATAAGTGTGTTGGGGCTTACCTGAGTCCCTAGCCGTTTTCTCTATGATGGACATGACGCGATCTATGTCGTCCGGAGACTGGTGGACCACTCGCAGCGTCTCCACCACGGACCGGCCCACCATTTGCCTGCAACAACCAAACATTGATAACAAATCTGTTTTGTACCACTAGGCATCTCACTAGCTTAACATTAGCGTCTTGGACTTCAGTTCAAGAGGTCACGCATTTGATTCCCGGAGCATTTGACTCCACTGACATTGATAGGTTTGGAGCGCTTTCCCTTAAAAGCGTTTATGTACATAGTATAACAGGGTGTCCACAAAATTAACTTCACAAAATTCCCGTATATTTCCCGCATTTCCCGCCGATCATTCACGTTTTTCCCGCGGGTTAGAAAACTATTTTGTCAAGTCAAATATACTTCAAAAAGTTTATAACAATTCATAATAATGATTATTAATATTAAATCAAAAGTTGCCTCCGATCGGCAGAGCGCCCCCTATCGGCAGACATGGTCGCGTTAGACCGGCGGACACGATCATCCCGGTCGGCGAACACGATCATCCCAGCCGGCGAATATAATCACCTATAAGAGCGGTGGACACGATCACCCCGTTCGGTAGATATAATCGCCTAAGAGCGCTGGACGCGATCGCTCCGGTCGGAAGATATAGTCTCCTAGGAGCGGTGGACGCGATCGCCCCGGTCGGAAGATATTATAATCGCGTGAGCGGCGGACGCGATCGCCCCGGTCGGCGGATATAATCGTCTAGGAGCGGTGGACGCGATCGCCCCGGTCGGAAGATATTATAATCGCGTGAGCGGCGGACGCGATCGCCCCGGTCGGCGGATATAATCGTCTAGGAGCGGTGGACGCGATCGCACCGGTCGGAAGATATTATAATCGCGTGAGCGGCAGACGCGATCGCCCCGGTCGGAAGATATAATCGTCTAAGAGCGGTGGACGCGATCGCCCCGGTCGGCAGATATAATCTCCTAAGAGCGGTGGACGCGATCGCTCCAGTCGGCGGATATAATCGCTTAAGAGCGCAGGACGCGATCGCCCCGGTCGGCAGATATAATCTCCTAAGAGCGGTGGACGCGATCGCCCCGGTCGGCAGATATAATCTCCTAAGAGCGCTGGACGCGGTCGAACCAGACGGCAGATATAGGCCTATTCTGTATAGATGTTTGAAGCATTTGGGGTTTTAGAAGCAAATGTGGGTTTATTACTTACAACTTGTTACCACATTTTATTAAGATCTGGTAATTTTTCTTTCCTGTACAAACTCCATGACAGGGAACAAGTAGTAGGGTTGCCGCCATATGATTTTTGTAAGCAAATATCCTTACTTAAAGGAACAGTACCGGGAGGACCGAGCTTAAGCTCGGTAATATTATTACTTTCGTTCTCACACAAATCTCGTTCGCTCCACTCACTCGCCTTCTTCCATTTTAAAGACGAGCTCATTCGCTTCGCTCACTCACCAAGCCGGAGCGTGCTGCACTTAGGTATAATTTTATTACACTACAGGTTAAAAAGATGTAACACATTGGTTTGTATCTACAGTTATCAGCTGATTTTTGTTCAATTAATAAAATCTTCATAAGGATAACATGGAAACTTTGAAGGGCTCTATCGCGAAAACCGGATTTTTCCCAGACATGGGACCAGCTCCAATCGATTTCTGGTGGCCAAAACCCCCATATTCAATCAAAAAATCAAAAATCCTTGAAGCAAAAAAAAAGTTTGGCCGGACAAATGGAGTTTGTTTTAGAGTATAAGATAAGAAGTTTAATCAAGTTATAACAATAAATGAGAGACTAAAGAGACGAGATAGAAAAATCTATTGATTCCCATTAGAACAACATGGGAAACGTTATTTGGATTTTCTCTTCTTATTTTTTTCTCTCTTTATTTTAAATGGTCAGTTAAAAATTCAAATTACTAAATTTATTGGTTTATAGAGCTTTTGCAAGCAATTTTAGTTAAAATTAAAGTTTAAGTAAAAAAAAAAACCAAAAACCCATTGTTTACATTTTGAAAAACCTGTGTTCCCTTCTGATCACCCGGGTTTTCAAACTAAACCTAAAGAACGCTACCCTACACCTCTACTTCAAATTCATTAAAATCAAAGTTATCGCGTGCACGGATACTAAATATAACTTGTATATATATATATATATATATATATAAATAAAGAAAATATGTATAATACATATTTCTATATATGAATTTGAACAAGGCTTTGAAACATTTGGCTTCCAAGGAACTTAAAACAAAAAAGTATCATGGTCCATAACTAAGGACTTAGCATGACAGCGTATTTCCTATAGGGAAATTCCTATAGCCTAGGGAAACAGGCATAAAATGAGATGGAAATATTTGATAAAATTAACAAACCACATTCTATGCTGTAAATCAATTGATTCGTAAGCTATAAAGGATAAAATTGTTTTCACTAATGCCACTTACTTTATTTTTTGATCAAAAGACAAATAACTAAATGTAAGTATATTTAAATACCAGACTTGAACACCAGTAAATTTTGGAGAAACCCCTATTGATCTATAAAAACATTACTGGGGCTATGTAGGGTATAATAATTTTCAACATCAATAATTAGCAATATATATTCACTGCTTTTATATTTTATTATTATTTTTATAGCGATGGAATATCGACACACTCATAAAACTTAAAAGTTATATGAGTAACGTACAAATAAGTAAACCCCTAAAACAACTAGTTTTGTTTAAAAAAAAAAACAAGAAAGAACGTACCTTTTAAACAGAAAGTGTTACAAATGCAACGCGGATGTCGCTTACAAGGGAGAGAGGGTTGTCGAGAGGAGCGGGGGGATTAAAAATAGAGCAACATTTTTGATATTTTGAAGGTAAATATGGATCGTTTGACGCGGGGGCGGTGGGGCGGGCGGCTGCCAAGGTCACTTTCGATTCCCCGCGCCCCCCCCCCCACCCTGCGGGAAGGGGTGCGTCGGTGGGGGAGATATTGTCGTGTATCGACCCATCGGCTCACGCACGCTAGGCTACTACGACTCATTCACCGCCGCCCCACACCACTACAACACAGTACACGCCCGTGCCGTGTCGCATTCACCATCACCACACCTCCTTACGGCGAAACGACTAACAATTCGTAAAACTATTGACACTAGGCGAAACCATTATTGCGTTTATCAAATGAACACGAATATATTACTGAAATTACCTTACACTGTGTAATTATGCAAAAACTGCTACAATCATTATCCAACTCGCACCCGTTTTGTGAGTGAGATCAAACTTGTTGAGACTTCAGGCAATGTGTACAAACCCAAACAAGTTGGGACATCTTTAAGATTTGGGAACAGTTTTTCCCTTTAACACTTAACACTTGTTTGTTGTAGGCCTATATAAGCCAGCTACATTTTATAAGTTATTTTGAACTGGGGTCTTAAAAAAACTCAACAGTTGAAAGAAGACAATTTACTACTGCTTACTTCAAGTCACCGATGTCAAGCAGCCATGTCAGGGATGATCGCAGCGAATCCACATCCCCCCGCGGCCCCGACACCAGGCCACATACGAGTTTACTTGGCAGGCCTCGCACTTTGCCAAGAGTTTACTGCACGCTGCGGCGGTTAGGTTATGTTTGTTATATGTAGGTCAGAAATACTTCCACTAATTAATAATAATAATAATAATAATAATAATAACAACAAGGTAGCCTGTAAACTTGGTTTAAAACGTGTAACTAACCAAGCGTCCTGCCTCGGGCGTTCGCCGCGATCATCGGTGAAATGGCTGACTTTAAGTAAGCAGTAATAAATACCTTAAAACTTAGAGACGTGAAATTTGTATACAGTGTTCAGTAAATAATGTCTTTTTTCAAATGTTTTTAATGCCTCAGTTCAACATAGCTTAACAGGAAATAGTGGCTTAGGTTTTTTGTTTCGCCTCTTTCAACGCCCGTGACATTTTTTAGACGAGGAACGGTCCAAAAACCCTGTCTTGTTACTATCTAACGTCGACAGTTGTTGTAGAATCATTAATTAAGTAATAGCCCAGTGCCAGATAGCAACTGGGTCCGGAATCGAAACTTTAAAAAGCTACTAACTTTTCTCATGATCGAACTTTGAATTCTAGGCCAGCACTATAACCACTCAGTTACCCAACAGCAATACACATATAAATGCGCGCAAGCTAACAGAGATAAATTTATTTAGTTAAATTGAAGATAATATATCTGGAAGAGAGAAGCTACGGTAATAAAAATAATCCAACTACTCAAGAGGTTCCCAAACAGTGACGAAACCAACCCGTGGGAGCAAGTGTTATCGGCATGGTATATGTGTGCGACTGTTATCTTGTGAAGGGGCGGCCGTCTTTACCACCGTTGGAGGGAGTGGTGCACTGGTGGTGCATTGGAGTGAATGGGTCAGATAGTAACGGGCGAGCAGAGTAGGCATCAGGCAGCGGCGATGTCCAAGGTCACCATTATGCAACCGTCTGCACCGTGGTGGCATGGTGGGGGCAGCCCCAGTAATTCAAGGAATCCGGAGTCGATGACCTTCCACGCTCATGGTACACCACTACGCCGCCGCCGCCGCCACATCGCACCGTTCGCTTGTAAACACGGTAGACCGTACACGCTTGGCTAACATGTTAAAACAGTTACATCATGGCGGAAACGAATTTAGTAATACGGTGTTCCACGCTCACAACAAAACTCAACCGTTCTTCCAAAATGAAAATATATTTTCAAGTAAAAGAGGATACTAGCTTTGACTATGACTATATACACTAACGTGAGTAGACTTCTCATAGGTGTGTTTGAAACCTATTGACGGCAGTGCGATCTTCTGCGGCGAACAAGAAGTACAAGTGACATATGATAGATAGATCAGTATTACCACTCTTCTCAACCAAGGATGGAATAACTTATAACTGAGAGGTATGTTTATGTTGTTGGCAAGTGTTTTTGCCGCTGTAAATCCAGCAGAATAACAACAACATCCATAACAGCCGGATAAAATTAAGCACTCAACGATAAAGATAAATAAATATATAACATGTTTAGGACACTTACATCGCATGTAGCTGTTTAAGACGCATTATACTTATTCGTTCGTAGTAAACAAAAATCTACATGAAATTAATTATTGAAAAATCATGCTCACGCACTATGCTCTAGGATCTATGCTCACGCTGGTTACAGTCCTGGAAAAAATAGGCCTACACGTGATTTGCTTTCAAGAGACACAAAATACATTTAGATTCCGTGTCTTCCAGATAGATCCGAATCCCAGTAGTGGACATGAAATTGACAGAAAACTGTGCCGATAGATCCGCGACAAATATGTGGTCCTAAAGAGGGGATTCCCCTCAGATCCGACTGCGGCGAGGGCGACCCTTCTTATTACTATTGCTTGACTGCACTCGATAGCAACAAGCGCTATAAACCCAGTATTCTTGTATCATTTTCAATACAACCTAGTGATGTGGGCCGGGCAAATGCCCAGTGGGCGGGTCATTTATAAATGGGCATTTGCCCGGGCATTTGCCCAAAGCGATTTTAAGCGCCCAAAAACTGGGCATTTATAAAACGTTCAGTTTAAGGCGCAATACAATAAAACCTGTAATATTTTCAGTGTGGTATTTTAAATAAATATTTTTCTAAATTGTTATATAAAATCTTATTTACTGATTAAGCAGGGTTTCTACTCTGTAATTCATAAATATGTGCATAAGATAAATTTATAATGTCTAATTAATTAAATTTAAAGTTAAGTATTAAGGTTTTGTTAGTAAAACAAGTGCTTTTTAACCACAATGTAAATTTCCTAACATAAAAAGGCACCTATAAAATTATTTTTATTCATATACAGGGTGAAAAAAAAGTCTGGGGACGATTTAATATTTTTTAAAGTATTTAAGTAACAAAACTAAAACGTTGCATATTGATTTTGAGTGACTAAGACTACTTCCTAAAGTACTTAGTTTCCTTGGATCTCGAAGGGGGGACGGTCCACAAGGAGTAAGAAGAAAATCTTAAATGTAAGCATATGTCAATAGGTACGGTACATCAAATTAAAGGTCTTTGAGATTGGAGAACAATGCCGCAAACCCGATCTCAAAAGAATGACCGAGTAAAAAATAGCAGGCGATCAAACTTTGTATTAAAATCATATTGCTGAAAACAAAAAAATGCAATAACTCCCAATCCACTCTACCTTTTGAGGTCGGGTTTGTGGCAAATTGCTCAGAATGCAATGTACTTTAAAATGATGTATCATATGACGTAGCCTATTGCAGTTTTCCTGACGACCTCCGCTAGGGACGTCTCTAAAGGAAGTCTTGTGGGAAACTGCATTGGCCTACGTCATATGATACATCATTTTAAAGGGCTTTGCATTCTGAGCAATTTGCCAGAAACCCAACCGGAACCAAATTACAACCTTACAACCGTTAAGTTAAGACTGATTCATTGTGTGTAAAAAACAAATGTAAATTAATTCTATTACATTAGCCAGATATTTAAAATAAAAATAAACCTATGAAGTTATTTTCAGTCTAAATTATTTCCTCTTGTTGACAAAAGAAAAGTGTTGACTCTCTAGTACTGACTTCCTACCAAAATAATTAAAATTATACAAGTAATTATTTTTTTTTAATATAGGCTATTATGTAAATATCTAATGTAGAGGTTTAAAAAGTTGACTAGAAGAGTAGTGTTCAATTTAATTTCCATTAATTAGGTTTATTAGCCTTTAACTGGATAAACGCCCGGCACTTATGGATTTTGGGCATTTATTTGGGCAAATGCCCTGGGCATTTGCCCTGAGATTTAAACGCCAGGGCGTTTTACATCACTAATACAACCCAATATGAATAAATTTCGTTAACATATAATAACTACTGTAATTTGTTCTTAAAATTTCAATTATTTTGACAGCAAGTTTGATATAAATTGGTTAATATTTAATTATTGACGCAAACAATAAGTGATTACACCCTAAAAGGGCGAGTGCGGTTATCCATGCAGGTTCATGGCGTCCGTGGGTCTTTTATCCCCTGTTGTGTATGTTTGTGCGAGACTATACGACAGGCCCGCCTCATTGAGAAACCATTTTCACAAAAGGGCACGCAATCTCGGGTGGTGCTAACAATAAACTTAACGTACTTCTTTAATTTTCCTATCCCTTATGTTTCAAAGAAGAAAAAAAAGTTAAACAATTTCATGTTCAATTACTGTATCAGCAACTTAAGGTTTAGGCCTTACCAGTGGATAAATAAAGTTTTATTTTACACGACTACTCTGCTGTTGAGCGCTCTTCGAGAAGGCGGGAGGGATGGTCTAATCACCCCACGGAGGGCGCGGATCTAACGGCACTCACAGGGTTGCCACAGAATTTTTGAGACCATTTTTCCTGACTTTTCCTGACTTTTACTGACCAATCTGAGAGATTTTTCCTGACTTTTTGGTACCGCGGGGGTTTACAAATAAAGACTCGTTTTTTGTTTTTAGTGAATTTGCTTTGGAATATTTTTATAATGCAATCTCCTCCATCCCAAAAGTTGCCAATCACAAAAATTTTTATTGAAATACCTCCTTTGCAGTGAAATACTCAGCAAATTTCCAATGGTTTAGTTAATTAACTAAAGAAAATAAACATTTTAGCGAATTTCCCATAGGGAATAAGCTATTACCGTAGGTCTCATGGTAAGACCTAAGCCCGGGACCATGTTACTTTTTCGTTTTTAGGTGCCCAGAGACCAAAAATAATAGTCATTAAAAATTTTATATATATATATATATATGTATATATGTATATATGTATATATATATATATGTATGTGTCCCTAGACACGATAACTCTCGTTAAAATGGTCCAATCGACACCAAATTTGGTAGAGATGTGTAATCCTACGTTTATTCGGATGAGTTCGAAAACCAGACATATCGACCTACCGGAAGGGGTAGTTTTGGGGGGTTTTGTACCCCAAAAATGGGTTTTTTGCATTTTTCATATGTAAAATTTAAATATTTTAAATTTTTATTTTGACCATTGGATTTAGCTCAAAAAAACACACAATTTAGTATTTTGAAGCTTTGCTCTATCTCCATTGGTTACCGAGATATTACGAAGTCTAAAGACAGTACATTGTCTTTCAGGGCTCCAATGTTAATCTTATGGAGAATAAGGATGTGTTAATATTTCACTTATTAACCAATATTTTTGGATGAAACTTGGTATTTAGCTTCATTTGGTTGAGATTCATCCATTTAAGGTAAAAAATCTTGGTTTTTGTACTTATCATGGCAGCAAACCTGCATACTCTTTTCCCATGTTAATCATATGGAGAATAGGCAAACTCTTTTATTTATGGACAGATATTGGTGAAACTTACTATATGTCTTTATATGGTCGAAATAAATTTTTTCTATGCTAAAAACCTACTTTTAGTGTCCCCCATGGCAGCATACCTGCATACTCTTTCCCTATATTTATCTTAAGGAAAATAGACATTTATTTCCCTATTTATGAGCACGTGATGAAATTTTGTTTACAAGTTTAGCTGGTCAAAATTAATATTACTAATTTGGAAATTCGCTGAGTACGCAGGTCTGCTGCGACGGGGGTATTTTATTTACATATAGCATTAATTAAGCCTTTTGAGATTTTTATTGGGAAATGTTAAAAAATAAGCAATATACCTGGTTTTATTGGTTTTCCATAAAAATAAAATGAAAAACTTTTTAAAGTTCTTTTAAATGGTCTCTTTGAAAATTGATGATTTAAAAATTTTAGGGTGAAAAATACCAAAAACCCCTAATTTGACCTTTTTGAAACAACATCAAACTCTGTTCCGACTGTCCGATCAACCTGGTTTTCGACCTTAACATGAAGAACGCTGTCTTACACCTTACCAAATTTCATCGAAATAAAAGGTATCTTTCAAAATTTATTGTGTAAACGGACACATATATGAAGTTGAACAAACGGTGTTTTTGGCTCCTACGGACCTCAAAACAAAAAAGTAGCCTAATATGGTCCCGACCTTAGGTCTTATCATGAGTATTATCGTAATAGCGTATTCCCTATAGGGAAATTCGCTAATATTCCATGTAGAGAAATTGGCTAAAAATAAAACAAAGTGTTCCAATAATAAAGTAAAAACTAACATTATAACAATGAAAAACACAATAGAAATATAAATTATTGATAGGTAATTAATGTATAAAATTAATAAATTTTATCAACTACTTAGTAATTCTGATTTATGAGAGCGGTCGAAAATCGAGACGGTTGGATTGTGCCACTGCAAATTTTCCTGACTTTTGGCACTTTTCCCCTATTTTTTCCTGACTTTCGGCATTTTTTCAAACTTTTTCCTGACTTTTCTTGACCAAAACCCAAAAATCCTGACTATTCCTGACTTTTCCTGACTTTTAATGTCTGTGGCAACCCTGACTCACCCCCGAGGTAGCGACCGGACTAATTAGGGTTACTTTGGAATTCGGATCTACCGGGACTCGGATCTATCGGCACGGTGCCTTAGATTCATTTAAATTCGAGGACGATTTGGTTTGAATTGTTTGTTGTAAACAAATTAGGGAGATTCGGGTGTGAGCTTAGGCGTGAAATACCAATTCTTAACACTTAAATTCTCTACTTGTGATTTCCTCAAGGCCTTCTTAGGAATTTGAGTATTAGCATTGTGGGGGTTCTGACGGCCCCAGCATGATAAATATTACTAAAGTAAATTTAGCAGATTTAGGCAATTAAAGTTGCCCTATGTTATTCTTATGGGACCAAAAATGACCTTCAATTGATTGTAGCTCTTTAACCACTAAGTTTAGAGAAAAAATGGCAAAGAATCCAAATACTTGTACAATCCAAAAATAACATGAAAATTGGGGGTTCGTATTAACATTTTTGAGTTGCCCCCCCCCAAAATCACATTTTGGAGGTGTGGGGTTTTTTTCTGACAGCAAAATCTTAAGTTCTAATGAGTCGATATCAATAATTAATGTGTCATTGGAAAGCTTCACACGTGTAGATGGTCAAATAATTACAAAAGTTTAATTTTTAAAATATTTATGGAGAAAAAGTAAAAAAAAGGGGTTTTCATCATACTGCACGTAGAACAGCCGTTTTATGGCCTGTATTTAGTCCACAAAGTTGGCGTTTTCTGTAGCCTTTTCAAAGTGCAACGAAAAACATTTTTTCCGTGTGATAACCTCAAGTTTTTTTTTCATAAGCAAAAATCATAGTATTCCAAAACAAATTAGGCCAATGTAAACAAAAAAGACTTGCAGACTACAATTTTAATGCAAGATTTTGACATTTCTCTAATTCAACGTATATATCAGCGGTTTTATAAGGAATATTTAAATTAAGATGTTTGTCAACTAATAAACGTAAACAGATAATGAAATTTTAATTAATTTACTTTAAAGTGAGTTATTCATTTTATATTTTTGCAATATGATGAAAAACGTTGTTCATCACTTCAATGGAAAGTGTTTTTTCTGTGCTTAATCGCTATTTCCGAGCTCGGCTTCACCACCCTCGCCAAACGCAATTTCACACAGAAAAAAGCCACTTTCCGTCCTAGTAATGAAAACTACTATTCCATAAGAAATGCATTGAAAACGAGGTTTTCACATTTTTTATTTAGATGCAAATTTTGGCTGCCTTAATTGAGTATTTTCAAGAAATACATAGTAGTAGTTTGTAGGAAATTTAATTCTCTTTCACAATATTACCATCCACTATAATCGATTTCCTGACCATTAAAAATTTATTTGCAAAAAAGCTCTGCAACCATCTCCGAATTTATAGTGGTGGAAAAATACCGAGTTAAAGATATTTTTGTTAAACTTTGTACCGATTTGATTAATAAATAGGTCAATGAAAAGCTTCACACGTTTAGATGGTCAAACAATTATGTAAGTTTGAATTTCTAAAAGATTTATGGTAAAAAAGTAAAAAAATGTGTTATTAGGAGGCAAATTTCATTCTCTTTCAGAACATCATCATCCACTTTGGTTGGTTTCCTAACCATTAAAAAGCTATTTGCAAAAAAGCTCTGCAACCTCCGAATTCATAGTAGTGGGAAAAATAGTGAGTTAGAGATATTTTTATTAAACTTTGTACAACTAAATCTTCAGTTCTACTAGACCAATTTTATTAATTAATTACAGGTCCCCAAGTGGTTTTTGGGACCCAAAAAGTAGGACTTTATAGGTAAAAAGTAGGACATTTTTAACCAAAAAACGACAAAGTGACACAAGAATAGCCCTTTAAAAAGTAGGAATAAGTTTTCTTGGATCAAAAAATTTCCTATTTAAATAAATGTTTATTGACAAAATTTGTAAATTTGATGTGGAATACAGTACTGTCGTGTATGCCACTAAAATAGCTCTATATACAATAATTTATTCTAGTGTACTCGTTGCTCGAAATCGAGCAATTTAGTTTCTATAAATAATAAACATTTTAATTTCATTTGGGCCTAGCATAACAAAGAAATCTGCATTTCTATAACATCTCTTGGTACATATTTTTTGTAGGCCTATATACAATTTGTCGTCTATACTATACGGTCTGGTCTTTCAGATATTAAAGTACCGTAGCTCAAACGATGGCTTAACCCACTGGTTAAGCCACTGGCTTAAAACAGGCCGAAGCTCCTAGTCAGCTGCCTTTACAAATTATTCAAATGGTAAGAATTAGACACGAGATAAAATGCCCAAGTTTCACCCAATAAATACAGATACATTAATCATACAGAAAAAAGGTAAGTAGGTATAAAAAATGTAGGCCATTAAAAAGATACACATTTTGGCTATTTACATTTTTCCTCTAAACCCATCCGTCTATCAGTTATTTGCGAATAAGTAAAATTAATTTCTTTGATTAAATCAAATTACGTGAGAAATGAATTTTATTGTTTGGTAAATTAACTAAACAAATATAGATCACTTATAAATTATAAATCACTGATTAGTGATGGAAAATGTCCGCAACAATTTACTATATCTAATAATAAAGCAACTAGGCCTATGGGCAAAATACAAAAATATGATGCCATTTTCCAAGATGGCAGCCGTAGCACATCTTCAATTTTAGGGGACTTTTAGTATGTTCAAAGTAGGGTTACCATACGTCCTCTTTTCCCCGGACATGTCCTCTTTTTAGAGTATAAAAAAACGTCCGGGCGGATTTTTTACAATCAGTCCGTTTGTCCGGCTTTTTCCTTAGTTTGATTAATGTGACCATTGTTTTTTGGATATGATTTGGTTAGTTGTTAGTGTCTAAGAGTCTTTCTCTAATTGTGAAAAAGTGACCGAGTCTTTGTTAAGGGTCTATTAAAACTAAATTTCATTATCAAATACTAACTAGTTATATTTTTTAACAATTTTACTTAACTTTTGATTTAATTTATGGTTAATTTTGAAAGAACTCCTCTTAACTACAATGTACGTAGGCCTAATAAATTATGAGGTCTTGGCATTTCACAATATTTGTTCTCATATGTTTGTAGGTACAGTTCTTAGTATATGATATCCAATAAATAACAAAATGAAACCTACTGATATTTTAAACCTATCTATTACTTTCCTAAATATTGAATTACGGTAGGTAAATTATGAAAATGTTCTCCTTCCTTAGTATCCTTAGAAAAAATTAATTATTAAAAAAGGGGAGATTTACAATTAATTGTACTAAATTTCAAAATTTTACTGTTTCGCACTCTGTTATATTTAATTATGGGGGGGGGGAGGGAATCAGGAATTCATATTTTTGTGATTGATTAATCCGGCTCGCGACGAGTAGTATAGGTGACCTCTTTTTCATCCCGGAGAGTATGGTAACCCTAGTTCAAAGATACCTCCAACATCTGCACCAAAATTCCTTGCTTGTGCTAATTTTTTTTTGGGTCACAACACATTTTTACTGTACTACTTAACAGCTGTTAAGTTAAGCGTAAATACCGGACATCAGTGAAAGTAAAATATGTTTTCACCAAAGAGGTTATGTACTATGAAGTGTACATGGTTAATAAACTGCATTTAAAATCCATGCAAAATATAATGAGAGCAAGATTTTTTACGTTTTACTAATTGTAAAATTACATGTCTTTTGGTTTGATTTTTAAAAAGACTCTTTTAATTAATTATAGCCTGGCTTTACAATATTAAATTTTGGTGTTGCTATTGACAAGAAACCCTGCTGAAGCACCACCGTCTGTTAAACTTATAATGGATTCATTCGACTCATAATATTCACTCAAATATTATGATGCAATGATTTTTTTTATTTTAAAACGTATATTTATACTTCGATATTCAGGGGTTTAAGCGGTTGAGGAGAATGAGTTCACCTTGGATTGAAATTAAAATTATTACACCTCGGCTATCATGACCGGAAGGCCCAAGCACAAGAAGTAGGGTTATGAGAAGTTGGGTCATGAATGGTGCGCACCCCTGACAGGGGCAATTATAGGCTGTTAGTATGTAAGTTCGCTAAGAGAGCACAGCACTAAACCACTGCACGTACTTAAAGGTATAATTCCATTTTCAGTTACATCCCGAAGTCTTTTGGCCAACAAATTACTCTTAGTCAAGTGGCTGTGGAGAAAATTAATTATAGCTGTATGTTGCAAAAAGCCTCAACCGTGTGCCAGAAATCGAACTTGTGTTGAACCTGTGCACTGGACAGTGGCCTCTAACATTACACACTGAACTATTAAGCCATTTTTAAGTGCCATTAAAAAGCAGTTTTTTGTCATTAATTGAAGAAAGTTTATTCTTCCAAAAATAAAATTTGTTCTTCCTTTTACCGGTACCTTTTTTAAAAGTACATCACAGTAGAAATATTTTATCAATAAATGAGGGAAAAGTTAGGTATAGGCCTATCAAACAGTTAGTGAAGTGGTCCCAAATGACCGTTACTGTTTAAAAAATAAATAATGTATATAATTACTCCTAATTTCTTAAATCCATCATATTTTTTTTTAGAATATTTTTTTTTAATATAGAATATTTTTTTTTAACAATCTTTCTTCCAAAATTAAACAATTAGCACCTTAACTGAAATGGCGACCTATTTCCGTTCCTGACAATTTCATAAAAATGAAAGCGATTAAGAAACACGCCGATCAAGAAGTCTAAACACAACATGGCAGTGAAGTCGTGCAAGACGGAGGATTTCACCACTGAAGTTGCTAATGAGCAGAGTTGAGTGATAAGCTGTAATTAGCGCAGCATGGCGCCTAACGGACACCTGCTGTACGCCACATCTACCTGCTTGTTCTTATTATCAGCAAAAACCTGGTTACAAGCATGAGCTGTCAAGTAAAACACAAGAAAAAAGATAAAGCAATGATGAACGGTAGTATTAAGGACTAGTTTGGGTAGTGAAATTGATTCAGAATGAAATATATCCAAGTTAGGCCTGTATATAAAACGTAGGCCTAGTAAAACTAAAAAATTTGGAAACCTAATTTATTTATAAAGAATCTAAACGTATACAATAGTTAATGAACATTTCTAAACAAATCTAGTATGCCTACATGAAAACATATTTGATTTAATTTTTTTAATGACTGGCCCGCAGTAACGATGAGATAATTAAAGATAACAAAAGAAAATTTACGGAACCTTTTGGGAGTGTTCAGGTTGCACTAGTGCCCCTAACGAGGGACACCGTCAAACATGAGCTTGGCCCATTGAGAAGTCAAGCGCTGCCTAAGTTCGAAGTAAACGACATGTAATGTGGGCCATTTTAAAAATATTTAACGTTTTCGTTTGCTTAAGATGACAAGCTTAGACCCTTAAAAAGAGTGCTGCTAAAGTTGAACACAAAAATCTAGATAAGTTAACAAAAGGTCCAACATTGGCGTTAGCATCAGGCAACAAAATTATATAGTTTTAACTTTTGAAAAATCTATACTAACTCTCATGAATAATGGGGCCTCTTTCCAATGGCGGGCTTTTTTGAGTTTAGGAATTTCAGGCTGAATCTCTATGGAAAAAGCAGGGGAATGTAGCCTCATAGCATTACAAGAAAGCAGAAAAGTTAAGGTTAAGTCAATGGCTTAAAAAGGAAGATGAGAAACGAGGTTAAAGGTTTGATGGGCCGTCAGTAGCTTGGAACGTTTTTGATTGGTTAATTTTTAAAATGGTCCAAGGATCAAGTCAAACATGTCCACAAATCTGGACAAAAAACTTGTCGAGGCTTGACATCGTCTGACGAATCCGTTTCCCTTACCAGTTACTTTTGTAGCAGGGACTAAATACTACAAGCCTTCCAAAATGTGGTGGCAATCTTTGATTAGATATCAATCCATGATCCATTAATAAAGGATTACTTCCCAAACCTTCTTGTGGCCCCACAAGGGTCACATAGACATTTAGTGGCTTAAGATATGAAGGCCTGTTCTGTATTAGTGGATATTGGCAAAAAATTAGTATGGTAGTGGTTAAAAGGTTTTTTGAGACTTAAATGCCATAATATATTGGCATTAACCAAGGTCACTAAAGTCGACAATAAAAAATGTTTGCTTAAGTAGCTTCAAGCATGGAATGGAGCAGTCATAATACTGTATTAAGGACTTTTCAATGCCTGAATTGTTGCCACAATGTTGTTTTTACTTCAACATTCAACAAATCCAAAGATATTTCTCATACAAAGACCATTTCTAAAATACTCAGGTTAAAACCCTTAAGGGATGTTACTAGCATTGACTGGATACACTACTAACATGAATAGACTTCACATCCAATGCATTTTGTTTGATACCGAAATTAGGAAGGTTTGTGTACATGCACTTGTGGCATCAGAGGACTTGTGATCGGTGTAAGTTAGGCTTAATTAATTATTCGGCTAGATTTGCAGTGCTGCAAAAAACACTTAACCACAACATAAACTTAAACTTCAAGGTTTCATTCTTGGTTAAAGAGGAGTAGTAATACTGATTACCTAGATTAAACATGCCACTTGTACTTCATTCGAACGCTGCAGAAGATCGCACCCCCGTAGATAGGTTTCAAACACGCCTATGCTACGAGAATTCTACTCATGTTAGTGTATATAGTCAAATTTAACAGTTATATTTGTCATGAGAAGACCATGAGGTTAAGTAAGTTGGAAATAAAAATTTAGCATTGGCTTTACACCTGGTGGCAAACCTACATAAATAACCTCCATGGCAGAACCAAAGTTTCCAAAATATGTTGCAATCTGGTATTGAAGGTGAAAGGGATCAAATTAAATTTTATTACATCACCCCATGGCAGCAGACCCAATACATACTCATTCCATTGCTGTTTAAGGGGACTAAGACATTGGTAGTATTCCGGGCGCCTCACCGGGTTTACCGGTGACTAAATTGTCGTCTGCTAAACAATGCAAATGCCTTGTTAGCAGACGACATAGCAGACGAAGTTACCGTTTTGGTGACACCGGTGAGGCGCCCGGAATACTACCATTGAAAGTTCACTGAATATGCAGGTCTGCTGAGACAGGTTAATGTATTGGCAAGTGGGGTATAATCATTAGTGGTAAAAATATAATTTAGGATGGAAATAGTTTAAAACATAACTTTTAGTTTAAATTAACGTAGGGGATAACTAGACAGACTAAACACCTAATAGAGAGGAGTCTTCACTCGCTGCATGACAGAGCACTATTTTTCGACCTTTCTGTCAAATAGACATATTAGTACAAAATAGTTAATTATAGACATAAAGTTTGTATATATCACCCGACCCAGTTTTTGTCCAAAAGTTCACATGCACAAGCTATCTAACTCGTTTTGTATTTTTTACTCATAACACGGTATAGATTATGATCCCACGGGTTGATCCAGCTAGGTGTTAAATTCACTTTGTCATCTGCCTTTCAGTCCCCATCAGGTTTAGCTTTCACCTGCATCCTGGGTCGCCTATTACTATTCACAAAAACCACAAACTATACTCATGACTTCTGTGAGGGTTAACTTGGCTATCGTGAGGGTTTAAAGTTGTGTAGGCCCAGCAATGAGTCAAATAACTAGAGCTACATTAATAAACAATATTTGCAAATAAAAGATCTTTAAGAGTCATCTTCACCCCTGGGCCATTAGCCCATTGTTAAGCAATCGGCAATGTTAGGCTGCGTTCACACGAGACGACTTTTCGCCGTGCGCCGTGGACGGCACGGCGCCGTGGAGGTTGAATTACATTGGAGTATATGGAAGTGTTCACACGTTACGACGCCCGTCGAATACGGCGCCGTGCCGTCCACGTCGGCCGTGGACGGCGCTAAATTCGAGGCCACGGCTCTTTCACGGCACATTCACGACCATTTCAATTCAATCACATGTTGAATCTGGTATTAGTACTAATATTGCCACTTCAACTA
This sequence comes from Neoaliturus tenellus, assembly GCA_030545055.2. Lineage (NCBI taxonomy): Eukaryota > Metazoa > Arthropoda > Insecta > Hemiptera > Cicadellidae > Neoaliturus > Neoaliturus tenellus. The sequence goes on from CM061531.1 coordinate 224,422,115, forward strand.
TTGTAACCAGTTTGCATAATATAAATATCTTATAGAAAAGTAAACGATAGATTATTTACACTTAAAGGAAGGAGGGTAAAGGACCCCCTCCCCCAGAGCGTTATGCAGTGCTTCACCTGCTCCCATTTTGCGCCTTTAATTAAGGCTGATAAAAATGAGGGAGTTTTTAAATAAAAGATAAGACTTGGGCTATTTGATTCGCTTTTAGAATTTTTAATACTTGGAATCCACATTAAACTGTGATGGTCTAAAGTTGTTAAACTTTGACCCATTATAGCGTAATATGGATTCAAAATATAATAAAACTCAAAAGCGAATCAAAAAGTCCAAGAAAGTCTTTATATTTCATTCAAATCCTCTCTCACTTTTATCCGAGTTAAAGTTTTATCGGAGTTAGGCAGCGGCCGTAGCTCAGTGGTATCAGAGCTCAGAGCTCTGGGTTATCACCCAGTGGGCCCGGGTTCAAATCCCGGCTCGGGGACAAAAAGATCGTTCGGCCGCTCCCGTGGTTCGGAAGTCACGTTAAGCCGTTGGGTCCACCTGCATAGAAAACAAAAAAGTGCAGGCATTTCAGGCGAGGAGAACTATCAGTTAATTGCTGATCTCCCTTTACTTAAAGTCATAGTATTATTATTTATATTTATCGGAGTTTAAATAAAGACATAAAATGTGAGCAGGCCAAGCACTGCTTGACTTTCTGAGAGGAGCTTTTTCATCCTTTCTTAAAACCATTCTTACAAAATATAGGTAAACACCTTACAGTAGATGATTAAAACTTAAACATATTCTATTACAATTTATGCATTAATAAACTTTCCTTTGGCATCGCCACCCATTTAGGTAGTATCATAATTGCAGTCTTTATTTAATGCGTGGACTGTAATCAAAACCTTTTACTGATTTTACTATTATAAGAGGTTAAACTAACAACTTTTTATGTTTACTATTGACGATTCGGCCGACACGGCGCGGCGCGGTGCGGGCCGTACAATCCTTACGACACAAGCCGTGGTGTCCACGGCTGAGGTCGAGGAATGCACGGCGCCGTGCCGTCCACGGCGGACGGCGAAAAGTCGTCTCGTGTGAACGCAGCCTTAACCATACGGCTTTTAATGCAAAACATGGTATCGCATTCCCATGTTTCGGACGCCGTTTTTCAACTGATTTTCTTTAAACTTGGTAAGTGTTTAGTTGAATAGTTATACTATGTCGCTCATACCTCGGAATTTTGAAAATTTAACAAATATTACTCTTTGAGATGTCGCAAAGTATCTCGATTTTCCTTAGGAATATTTGTAAATTTTCAAAATTCCGAGGTATGAGCGACATAGTATAATTATTCAACAAACACTTACCAAGTTTAAAGAAAATCGGTTGAAAAACGACGTCCGAAACAGGGGAATGCGACACCATGTTTTGCATTAAAAGCCGTATCTGGTTAACATTGCCGACTGCGCAACAATGGGCTAATGGCCCAGAAGTGAAGATGACTCTTAACAAATAGGCCTATCAAAATACCCCCTAAACTAGTTAAATAGTCCTTGTCAGACTTTATTGTAACATTTTTGGGATTTATCAAGCTCTGACAAGTAATATTAAAAACAATCAAAAAACTTCTCTTTTTAAAAATAAATTTTAAAAGTTTTTGATTAAAAACAGCTTTTATGACTTGGAAAGTTATCTGGAGTACAGCGAATACTTCTGAGGGCCTAGCCCCCCCCCCCCCCCCCAAGAATATCTAGCCTAAAGCTGCCTATGAATTTTAATGATATAAAAATCTAAACTTGTAAGAATAAAAAATAAAAATAGGCTGGTAGGGAATAAAGCATCAGATCATTTACTAAACCATAGTAAAAACTGACTAAAAACAAATGATGATAACTTCCCGTAGGCTACTAAAAATGAGACAAAACGTCAAAGTAATCCAAAGGAAAAACTCATAAGAAGGAATTCCACATGTGCAATCAAGATACTGAAATCTGGGAAGAGGAACTTTATGTCCCTCAGCTGTGTGAATACTCTCTTCAATCCCATCAAGGGATGCACATTATAAAGAGGCACCTGACGATGCAAAATTAGATGCATTGGTGTACAGAGGGCATAATGTAAAATAGACTGAAGGGGCTATCAGAATGAAAAAAATATATTTTAATAAAAAATGTTTGGTCATCAGTTCTTATAAAACAAAGTCTTAATATCGCCAGGTTGGATGCACGAAAGTGTATTATCAATGACTATATACACTAACGTGAGTAGACTTCTCATAGCATAGGCGTGAGTGAAGCCTATTGACGGTGGCGGGATCTCATGCGACGTACATTTGAAGTACACGTAACATATGATAGATAAATCAGTATTACCACTCTTCTCCAACAAGGATGAAACACTTTATAACTGAAAGTTATGTTTATGTTTTGGTAAAGTGTTTTTGCAGCACTGTAAATTCAGCTGAATAATATCAAGATCGAAGGCAGCGACTCTGGTGCCGTGTACACCGAACTTCCAAATTTTTGCCTCTAACTGAATGCATTGGATGAGAGGTCTATTCACGTTAGTGTACATAGTCAATGGTATTATGTACGATCAATGTTACTGGCAATGACATCAACGGAAATCCTCGGTTATACCAACCACTAAGAAATCTATTTCCTTACCAAAGCTTATTCAAGAACAAAGCCTAAGTCTCTGTATGTCAATCATATCTAAGATGGAACCTTACAGAGTGGATGATAGATTACAAGGAATAATTTTTTTTATATAAAAACAGCGTTGCTACAATAGTGAACAAACATGGTCAGGTACCACAGATAAGCAAGAATGAACGGTTGACTTTCATTTTTTTAACCAGAACATTAATAACTTACAACCTTATAAGTTTATCTGAAATCAATTTATAATATCCTTAAAAAAAGGTCTAAATTTTTATTTTCAACCTTGGGGTTTCAATTAATTGCTTTCCAACTCCTCTTGAGTCTTTGAGAGACCTAAGATTTTATAAAGAACCAATGCAGAATATAGTTTAGTTAATTACAATAAACAGAGTCTCTATTAAATGTTGTTTATTTTAAGCAGACTTTTCCGGGCCACTTTTCTGAAAGGAGACTCACAACCTGTATTTATAAAATCCTCCAAAATAAATTGTAAAGTTTTGTCAATACCTTCTAAATATTTTATTTGTTGTATGAGTTTTTCCCGACCAAAAACCAATATTCCCGAAATTTTCATTACTTTTCCTGACAGGTAGGCACCCAAAATAGAAGTCCAATTATCAATTATCCAAGCCAACAAGCTAACGAAGGCAAATTTCAAAATAAGTTTAAATTTATTTTAGTAACACATGGAATATTTTAACATAATCCCACACTTCTTAAAAGTAAGAGAAAATCTTGATTAAAATGACAGAAATGAGGGAAATTTTTCAAAAGGGTTTGGCCTATGGTTACTTAAAAAGTTGGAGATTACCTTGATGTCCACCACTTTCCTTACCGGGACATTTTGCATTATCCGAGCTAGTACCGGCACCGGTCACATTTAGCTCATATACCCGGACTTCTACTGCACTACATGATGGAAACATAAATTAGGCCCAAATTACGAAGTAGACAAATTGAGCTGAGAGGGCTTAAGTTATCACACAAGCTAGACACGAAATTTGGTGAAGGAAGATCAGACCTACACTTTTATTCAAAGAGGAAGACCTCTTTTTGCCGTCCTTTGCCCTGTCCACATATAACTTATTGATCTGAGCGAGGATCGTATTAGACAAAGGGGGTGAGGAACTCCAATACCTAGGTGAATGGTAACCTATTGAAAAGATAAAAACTTCCTTGTAGAACATTCACTCATTTAAACTACGCCTAAACTAAACTCATTAACTCACTGCTGTAACTTACATGGTCCCAAAATCTGGCAAACCTTAGAACGAGTGAAAGACTGTTGAGTAGTAGGCTTAGGCTTAACTTTTTAAGAGTCAGTCAAAGAGCTTAGGCCCTAACTAAAAAGTTCTAAAAACCTAGGCCTACACTGAAACCTGTGGAGCCACGGGCCCAATTTTTTAATCAAGTGAGTAGTGGGTTGGCTTATTCGCCAAAATTTTTACCCACCCTTATAGTTCTAGGTAGGCTCAGCGAGAATGAATGCAATTTATAAGGTCCTTTGAAACTTGCGCATACAGTAATTAATATTTTTCATCATGATTTCAAGGGTTATTTTATTCACCATTGTCAATCGCATATATGTATGTTTTTTGTGCAGAAAATCTCAACAACTCACCCGTTTTCACTCACTTAACAAATAAGTTAGGTGGTGAGACAAATAGAGGGTGAAAATTCTTCTTCATCATCTCGATCTCAAAAGGAAACAATCCAATTTGTCAATAAAAACTTTCAAATGAACTAGGTTATGTTTACTTTAGTTGTAATTAGCCTACAGTTGTGTAATAAAACATTTGAAAAAAGTTTGTAATTATGTTCTAAATATAACAATATGCAAGTCATTTAGAATCTTTAAATTAATAGAACTGGCAATATTTAATAATTAAAACCCTTTGAGGGCCGCAGCGTTGCTCACAGCGACGCAAGTTAGTTGTGCAAGAATTGCCGAGCATCGCTGAGGGCGACTCTCAGTATTTTATGTAGTGTTTTACATCCAGATTGTGTACTGGCTTTAAATATGCGCCGTTTTGATCCCATGGTCTCCAGCTATCAGTTCTGTAGCAATTTCACCGCCTCTGGTCTGTTTACAGACACTGTTTATAAATTTAGTCGTTGTTGATGTCATCTGACTGACGTCTGATTGTTGTTTGTTGTCAGTTCCTATGTGCGGCAAATCCCGGTAAACGAAAAAAGTTATTTAAGTGTTTTATAATGTTTCTTTCATTACTATTTAATATGGTGGGTAAAAATGAGTGAGAGAATAAATCTAAACGACTCAAGTGTCCTTCGGGAACTTGTTTATAACGAACCTAACCTAACCACATATTTGGAACTGTAACAATTTTCATTTTATTTTTTTTTTTACAAACATATTTTGAGCTTATATAGATGATTTACACATCAATTTTGATCATTATTTCCTTCTCTTTCTGACCGTTGAGTTGAAAAATAAATAAAATTGTTTAGCACAAGTTATACTGAGTCAAAGTTGAAAAAATGTAGGTATAAATATTTTTTCATTTTCAGAAGAAAAAATTTTTAATGCCTTAAACTTAGTTAACAAATATAGTTATCTTAGGCCTATACCATTTTATAGAGCATTTATTTGTGCACAAGATAAAAAAAATACATAGGTGTATACCTCTAAAATTGTAAATTTTATGAACGTTTTTGTAAACTAGCCTAGGCCTACTACATTTTCCTATGAAAACAGCGCGACAATTTATGCATAAGAAATTAACAAAATACCACGGCACTCAAAGGGTTAAGTTGAAGGTTGAAACTGGATGCTACAGTAGGCCTAGGCCTAACACAAACTTCAATTTTACCATCTCGAGCCAGTCGGTTAAGGGCAAACTGGTGAGATGTTAACTCACGACTCACTTGATTCAAAAATTGGGCTTTATGTCCTTACAATAATAATAACTGAGTAGGCTATATTCCTAAGCCTATAAGATAGGCCTATTTGGTTATTCATGACCTGTTTTACGTACAGGTACTGTAGGCCTATCATACAAAATAACCATGTTTTGTAACGGATTACTAATTTATGTAATTGCTATAAAATGTAAGCCTGAAAGATTGGTCTAGGTACATAAAGATTTGGTCATATATTCAAGCAACACAAACTAGGGTGGCTAACACGTGGTGTGTTCACCATTTTCTTTTCCCCATGAAGCATTTATTTATGAAGAAATGGACGGCAAAATTTTGAGACCATCGATAATGAATGCATAATAAATAAATAACAAACAATTACTATTAGCAAATTATTCTTTTGTTTACATAATTACAACCACAGGTTTCACGTGCAAGGAACTCGAATCGAAGCAGACAGTGCTGTCTTACTACTTCCGGTTGGCGGCAATGGAGTGGGGGGGACCTAATAATTTTCTACAACTCCATTTTACTTTAAAAATTGCTTTCCATGAAGGTCACTCTTCAAAATACACTTTCGTAGTAAACAAGAGTGTCTATTTACGTGATAAAACAATAATGACTACTTGAAACAATTGAAAAATAGGCGTCGCCTTCCATTCGCAATGTCGTGTGTAGAGGCTACTTGAAAGTACTACAACGCAACACTCACCAAATAGTTTGCCACCATCACTAAACTGTTTTCGACGATATCCAGTCACAGTCCCAATAACACTATCACTAAAACACGGAATTTAGATAAATAAAACACATTTAAACTGTACAACAAGTTTATGATTCACAATTTGCCACAGCTTTCTAGACGCTCGACTAAAGTGAAATGGACTGGCCCAAGCGACGGCAAAACCACGAGGACGGCCGAAGTAGTCCGAACAACAACCGAGAGATAGCGCCATGCTACAAGGCGGTGGCTTCATGGCCGCATAGATCAGCTGCGTTTTCTTCTTCTTCCTCTTTCCCTCCCCCACCACAACACCTGAGATCAAGTAAATAAACCCAAACGTGGGCCTCTTCAATGCACAGGCATTAAATAAAATGTTTATTATAAAATCATCGACTTGTAAGGGACAATAATAAATCCTATTCAATAATTACTAGCACAAAAATTTTTTAAGGTGTAGTACTTAAAACTTCTCAGCTTCTTAATTGACCAGCAATAAAAGATAGGAAAAATGTCCTTTTATTTATTTATTTATTTATTTATATTTTAAGTAATTTACTCTATGTCAAAGATAATGTCGCCAACTTTGAAAAACAATGTAATAATCATAGTCATAACACTAGATTTAAAGAAAATCTTATCACTCCTTATGTTAGATTAACCAAAACGTTAAAAAGTCATTACTACCTACAGTTAAAACTCTTCAATAAGTTGCCTTATTCTATTAGGCTGTTAACTAAAAATAAGTTTAAGGAAACTGTCTCAAAGTGGCTGAAACAATGTACATTTTATAGTGTTGATGAATATTTGACCTATGACTTCTCTGATGGACTGATTGTTTGATGTTTATGACTTGTTCATAAAAAAACTGTAATGTAATGTTCTTGATTTTTTTATGTTTATGACTTGTTCATAAAAAAAAAACTGTAATGTAATGTTCTGACTTATGCCTATTGCTGTAATGTTTAATGGCACCAATAAAATCTTATTGAATCTTATTGAATCTTATTGAATCTTATTATTTATTCCAACGGATTACACTAATAGTACAATTTAAATGGCAAGGTAACAGTGGACAGCCTCAAGATGGACATAACAAAGACATGACTACTCCTAAAAATAATACATTTTACCAATGACAGTGCGTTTTATTATTCGGCTTGCAAGTTTTAAATATTTTATAATACTATACGGGCCTCAACACAGAAAGGGGACTAAAATATTTAGTTGTTTCGAATCCAGCTATTTTTTTTAATTAACTGTTATTCTTTGTATTTAACCGTACATATTTATTGCATATTAAATTTTTTTTATTTATTACTTTTTATTGCATTGTTAAAATTACAGTGTACTTTTATTTATTACTTGTTAGGGCACATTCTATTTATTGTTTCCTATTATAAATCTAGTATTATAATATTTTTGTACAACTCTTCGATAAATTATTTGCATTACATATCCAGTATTTGTTGTGAACTGGTGTACACTGTTAAATAAATAAATAGGCCTAATTGCCACGCATAAAACACTTTTATGGAGGGAGTCTGCTTGACTAAAAGTATGCATAGCTCAAAATGCCTGCAAAGTTGCGTTTTCATAGGGTTACCATATTCATGGGCGGAGTTTCGGGGGGGCCTGGAGGGGCCGGGCCCCCCCAAACATTTAAAAAATTTTATGTAAAAACATAAAGTTTAGGAGCTAAATAACTATTCATTTAGCTACCTCTCAAAGTTTTATCTCACTTTCACTTACTCAAAAAAATAACACTATTTTCTTCGTTTACATTTTCTACCTATGTTCATGTATGATACTGAAAAGTAAATTAAACAATAATAGATTATCGTAAATTAAACACTTTTTGCGCAAACAACCAAGTAGGGATATTCCGTAGATCGCTAAGGGGAAATATAACTTTAGGCCCTACAGTTGGCAAAACTGACTGTCAAACTCAGATGGGTAGGCGCCGCGCCCCGCTACGACCCTTCAATGTATCTTAAAAAACCTTTATGTGTATCTTTATCCTTTTAATTAGCAAAGATGTAAAATTAACATGATTTGCAATTATTATACATTTTCTGTACATCCCTAGATCACTAGACTTTTCATGCATCCACTGGCTACTATCGGCAGAGTCATGTGAGTGTCACGATACACGATACACCTTACTCATGATTGATAAGTGTTACGCCCCTTTCACACATCACGGTTTTGCCCATACGATTAAAAATCGCATGGCGGACATTCCAATAGAATCTTATGAGACCTTTCACACAGGCACGGCGACGGTTTTTAACCGGCTGCCAATTACTTGTATGGTGTGACGGACGGTTTTTAAATCGTGCGGTTTTTTCCCGCGCGGCTAAAAACGTGCTGTGTGAAAGGAGCGTTTGCCTGGAAGAGTAGCAGTCCCTAGTAGTGCCGCAGAGACTTACTTGTCTTTCTGTAAATGCTAGATGAGGACAATTCCTATGCCATTCAAATAGTGCGTTTTACTTGCTATTCCATTCATAATTAAAACGGGTGTTGCTATATGGGTAAGTTTAAAGTACGTCACCAAGCTTCATAATGTGGTTAATTGGGTCAAAATTGTTCAAATTAAGGTATATCTTGAAATATATTTACCAAGATATCCACAATTTTGTTTATGACACTTGATAATTTTTATTTTGTTATCGGATTGCTGTTGGAACGTAATATTTGGAATGGACCTTTATAATAATACCAATGTATATTTTTTCCTATATTTTCATAATGGCGGATTTTGTAAAATTTTTAACCCAAATATACTTTACCGGTAAATTTTATAAAAAATGTACATTGGACAAAAAAGTTTTAACATGTAATTATCTAACCAATGATATAAAGTTCGTAAAGGATATGATGACAAACAAAATAATGATTTATAATGCAATGACGGAGTTATTGTGATTTTTTTAGCCGAGATACATTTATTTTGTATTATATTTAATGCCAATTATGGTTATTTTCATACAAAAATCACAATAACTCCATTATGTTCTCAGATCCTTAAACGGCTTTGGTAGGGCTTATAATTGGTTAAATAATTAAATTTTAGAGCTTTTTTGTCTATTGTAAAATTGTATAACGGTAGCCTATAACAGTTTCAAGATATTAGACATTATAATTTTAAAATGACCGCTATTTAAAAAATACACATAGTAAAACAAAATGTATTTTTATGGGCATTGATTATTAAGTGGTAAAACAATATGGCGGATATCTAGGTACATATGCATTTTAGGATAGACCTATGAGAACTTTTTGCTTATTTTGACCCAATCACAATATTATGAAGTTTGGTGACGTACTTTAAAGACACCCTCTATAGGATTTTTTTAGTCAAAATGTCGTGCATCTACTAAATGGACAATCCTTAAGATAATTAACCATTAATACAGTTCAAACAGGTAATCACTTATTGGGAGTGTATAGACAACAATAGCGCTAGTGCAGTTCTCCATTCCTGGTTTCCATAAAAAAAAAAAAAAAACTGACCGAGTGTCATGACTGTATTCGTATCCCCAAAATACTTGTATCATACTGTGCTATCTACCATAAGTGTTTACTTCGAACTTCGAACGCCGCGTCCTAGTTAAAGACAGGTGTGTCAACCTGAATGTTAAGGTTATTTGGTATTAAATGTCATTTATCACTGACCCCCGGTGGCCCTCCCAGCAATCAGAGGTAAACTCCGCCTATGACCATATTCTCCGGGATGAAAAAGAGGACACCTAGTACTCGTCGCGAGCCGGATTAATCAATCACAAAAATCTGAATTCCTGACTCCCTCCCCTCATCTAATTAAATATAACAGAGTGGGAAACAGGAAAAAATGTTTAAATCTATACTTATTTAATACGCTAAGGGTTTTTTTGTCTTGAGAACTCCTCCTACAATTTTCAGGCGATTTTCAAGTTTTTGGTGTCGTTGGATAGGGCTTGGTCTGTAGTTGTTTCCGCCAAAAATTGGTGATTATCGGACAGAAAATAAAAGCGCTATACAACATTTAAATCTCAAAATTTCCCATTTAAATAGCATTGGGATTGAAAGAAGCATTTTAAACATCTGTTAATAATCAGCTGTAAATACGTGTGTACTTTTTGGTGATTACAGATATTCACAATATTGGATTGGTCGGATATCATTGATTTAGAGCTAAAAGTAACATTTGTATTAAAATAAATTGCTCGATTTCGAGCACTATGTATACTAGTTTAGTACAATTACCGTAAATCTCACCTTTTTCAAATAATTTTCTTAGGATCCTAAGGAAGGTACAAATTTTTTTAATAATTAAATTCAATATTTAGGAAAGAAGGTAGTGATTACTAAATCAGTAGGTTTCAGTTTGTTATTTATTAGATAGCATTTTTCTTAGAAACTATACCTACAAACATATGAGTAAAAATATTGTGAAATGTCAAGAGCACATAATTTATTACGTACTGTAGTTAAGGGGTCTTTCGATCACCCTTAAATGAAATCAAAAGTATAGTAAAAATTGTAAAAAAATATAAGTATTTGATAGTGAAATTTAGTTTCAATAGACCCTTAACAAAGACTTGGTCACTTTTCACAATTAGAAAAAGACTCTTAGACACTAACAACTAATCAAATCATATCCAAAATGCAATGGTCATCCGCATTAATCAAACTAAGATGTAACGAATAAAAAGCCAGGAACATATCTGCTAAAACATAACCTCACTCACTAAACAGACTGCTGACAGCAATACATGCACTACTGGCGGCACTAGAGAGCTTGTGTCTTGCTAAAAGGAAAAATTTATTAATTTCAACTCTAGGTTAAACATTTTGAACACATTAAAATGTGATTTACCTAATAACAATCTCGACGAAGTGACAATATACAAAACCTACCTATGGGTTAGGTAAAAACACAAATATCAGATATTTCGTTTGCTGCTTACAAAAAACCGGACAAACAGACAGATTCTAAAAAACCCGCCCGGACGGTTTTTTATGCTCTAAAAAGAGGACATGACCGGGGAAAAGAGGACGTATGGTAACCCTTAGTTTTCATTGAAGTTTATGATAGTATGCACCTACATGCAATAACAATTAATTCTGATGTTGTAGAATAAATCAATTTCCTTGACGCAATAATCACATATAATTGTAAATTATGCACAAATGAATGTGAGTTAGGACAGCCTCAATAGAAAGAAGTACATTGCTGACCACTGAATCACAATGTCGTTATCATTTTAGACAAATATAACTAACTGCTTACCCTTATCACAAAGCTCATGCAAGATTGATAAAGAAATTAGTTGCTATTTTTTTACCATCCCTATGAAAATGTTTTAATATGTATTGGTGTTAAAATACCTAAATAGTATCTTGGAAAATATTTTTACGAAATAGTTTAGAAGTTAGTGCATCCTAAGTCAATCTTTATAGTTTTGCTTTTGCATTATAGCTACTTCATAAAAACAAGAATCACCAAAATGATAGATAATGGTTCATTACACTTGTAGGGAACATCAAGTCATCTCTTTAACACAAATTGCATTATTTTAGAGCTCTCATTTTTTTATTTGTCAAACCCCTGATACTTATCACATAAAATGTTTGCAACAAAGTTAATCTTTAAAACCGTCCACGCATAAGAGTTAGTTTCTTCCTGTATGATTGCTTTCTAAACAATCCTATACTATAATACGAGCAGTGTCTGAAGGGACGTGAGTTCCACGATCTCGAAATCCATTGGGTAGATTTTCCTTTAACTTTACGTTCAAGAGTGTTTGGCCCGAAAATAAGTTTAGATACAGCCTCAACAAAAGAAAAAATCAAATTTTGCCTTAAAATTAAGTTTAAAAATCATAATTTTTAACATTGTTCTTATATGTAACACAATAACAACTAAAAGTAAAGGAAAGTTAATTTTTAAACAGTTTTTTAAACAGCTGTTAACTGTGAAGAGGTTAGAGTATATTTAACAGCTTGATTACCATGACACTATAAAATACCCCCGTCGCAGCAGACCTGCGTATTCAGCGAATTTCCAATGGAATTTCAGATAATTTACTTTCCCCATAAAAACACCATAGGATCGAGTATCTAGGTTTGCTGCCATGGGGTGTTGTTAAAAAATCTAAGTTAATCAATAATTGGTGAATGTAAACACAAAATTATACCAAGCTCTGACAATTTTTTATTTTCCCCATAAACCCCATGGGGGTGAGTATGTAGGTTTGCCGCCATATGGGTTTTGTAAGCAAGTATAAGTTAAACCCTATCTAGATAATGCACATACAAAATTTGATTAAGTTATGTCAATAAAGAGGTAAGATATAAGGTTTTCTTGATTTCCCTTAAGAATAACATGGAAAACACATTTTTGGATTTTCTCCATAACCATTTGAGATAAGTTAAAAATTCAAAAATACTAAATTGTTTGTTTTTTAAGCTCTTTTACATGGTTTCAGTTAAAAATGATGAATTTTAAAAATTAAGGTCCAAAAATGCCAAAAATCCAATTTTGACCCCTTTGAAACCCCATAAAACCCCGTTCTCATAACCCGACAATGCTGGTTCGCAAACTCATGAAAATAGACTTGGTCTTACACCTTCATATTAAATTTGATCAAAATCGGAGGTCCGCTTCAAAAGTTATCGGTACCACGGACACACACATGTATGTATATACATATGAAAATGAACGAACGGTGTTTTTGGCTTCTGGGGACCTCAAAATGAAAAAGTAAAGTGGTCCCAGCCTGGTCTTACCATGGATACTACCGTAATAGCGTATTCCCTATGGGGAAATTCGCTAAAAAAGTAAATGAAAACAAACGAGCAAGGCTCAGTTAAACTGGTAGGTACTAACTTTAGGGAGCTGAAATGTAAAGATTTTGATGAAACAATAAATCTTTAAACTATCATTCTACAACCCAATGCAATTATTTATACTAGTGCACGTGTTGCTGGACCTTGAGCAATCTATATTATTCATAACAAAAGTTACATTTAGTTCTCTGAATCAATGAAATCTGACGAATTTCAGTGATCACCAAAACCTACAGCACAGCTGATGTACGTTAACAGATGTTTAAAATGCTCAAACCAATCTCAATGTTATTCTAATAGGAAAATTTCAAATTTAATTTGTGGATAGCGCCCTAATTTTATGTCCAATTCCCATAAAATTTAGGCGGGAACAACTACAGACCAAGCCCTATCCAACGACACCAAAAACTTGAAAAACGGTTGAAAATTGTAGTAGGAGTTCTCTACACACAAAAAACCCCTTAGCATATTAAATAAGTATAGACTTAAAGGTTTAAAACATATTCCAACAGGTTGGCAAGCTAAATGTGAAAACAGGCATGATTCAGGGGGTATATTCAAAACTACTTGAACCGAAATGGAAATAATGTCTGCAATGAATTGGCCTTCTTCTGCGGGAACATGGCCACCTTGAAGAGGAGAACTTCTTATTGCATCAATGCAGCCAAACCTCAGCTGAAGCCAATCAGGTCACCTTTATTCACTTTTTTCCAAATTAACTTGATGAGCTCATTAATTTATTTTTAACTATTTATTCTGCTCATCTACAGGACAATACTTTTCTAACAGTATGCCTGGTTTTCTAATACCTTGTTCACAAGCTGAGAAAAAGGAGGAAATGAAACATGCTTGCCTATTAAGATTTTTATCGATATAGATTAGACAGTATTGTTTAAAGTCTTAAGTTTGAAAGTCTTAACTTTTAAAGTAAAAGTCTATTAAATCGTTCAGCTTGTCTAATTGTTTAGTTGTTAAATAAATTTGTACTCTGAGAGTGTTTTTTTTTATGTCTTGGATTTTTCTAATGCATTATTTGTGGTTGAATATCAGTTAGGCTATTATTATTTTGTAATGGTTCATTATTAATGTCATTATTCATTATTATGGATAATATTTAGTAATTATTGTAATTTAATTATCTATACTTATTTAATACGCTAAGGGTTTTTTTGTCCTGAGAACTCCTCCTACAATTTTCAACCGATTTTCAAGTTTTTGGTGTCGTTGGATAGGGCTTGGCCTGTAGTTGTTTCCGCCAAAAACTGATAAGAATCGGACTGAAAATAAAGGTGCTATCCACAATTGAAATCTCAAAATTTCCCATTTAAATAACATTGGGATTAAATAAAGCATTTTAAACATCTGTTAATAATCAGCTGTAAATACGAGTAGTTTTGGCGATTAAAGAGATTCACAATATTGGATTGGTCTGATGTCATTGATTTAGAGCTAAGTGTAACATTTGCATTGTATGAAAATAAATTGCTCAATTTTGAGCAACACGTATACTAGTTTATTTAAATAAGTCAAGTTACCTTCACATCTGCATGATGATAACAACTGTACAATGGTGTATTGCAGCAGCATGAATAAATCTAACATTTTAAAGGAATGTACATACAACTAGATGTAACTATTACATTATTTTTACACCTCACCGAACTCTTCTATAATTTTGTATTTGGGCGATCAGTCAGATAAAATTAACCGTACCATATTTCGCTTACGTGACCTCTTCTTAAGATTTTTTGTTGTTAAATGAATTACTTGGAATTAATCTCACTTTTCACCACAAATTTCCTCCCATTCACATTTATCTCATCTAGATTTATATTTTTCAGATTTTAAAGAGGCTTAAGGTCAAACATACCTATGGTGATTGTTAAGATGTGGCGAACATCAGTTTGTTCATTTAGATAAGCCGACTCATGTGGGACCAAGACCCTGTCCGATTATAAAGATTGTGGATTACTACTAAGAAGTAAACAAGGTTAAAACTGTTTATTTATGTCAGTTACGAAAAAAATAAATTAATACGTATTATTTTTTAATTATATAGAATACCAATTTAATTTAATTTTAAATGTCATTTTCTGAGGACATAGTTACTCCAGCCATTTGCTAAAAAATCACCCCCTTGCAGTCACACAAGAGATATTACTGCCAAACATGCCCGGATTATCCACTAGGCCAACCCTGGCTGTGGCCTAGGGCGTCAGCCAGTGGGGGGAGTGTCAAATGGCCAGCTAAATATTATATTCAGCAAATATGAATTTATGAAATTCGAATGAAGAGAGTTCTCTTTATAATCCTGGTACTTAAATTGAGTTATTTAGTTCATTTATTGCACCTTGAGCGTAGGACTGGGTAGATTATCATATTGTGTTGCATCGATTATTGACGGTGGCTGGTAAAATATTAATTTTATCGTCATTTAATTTGAGCACTTAAAGTAGGCTATACATTTTTCTTTTTAATAACTTTGTTTTGGTAACTAAAATAAATTCCATATAATTTACACATTTTTTACAAATGAAAATGATTAGTTCCTTTACCAAATAATTTTAATTTATATATTACAATTCCAAAATATTTTATTTCAGACCTGAATTTAATATGTGGGTATATGACATTAGAATTATGGAAAAGGATTACATTTGTGTATTTAGGTGACGTGCACCAAGTTCGTTCTGTGATTATATATAACAGGCAATGTAGTAAGAATTCAAAATAAACAAATATATAACCTTGTTGTTGTTTTTTGAATCGAGGGGGGTAATTATTACAGTTGGCCTAGAGTGTCATAAAGTATTATTCCGAGCCTGCTGCCAAAGCATTGTAGGTTATGAAAAGTAGTAAAACCAAAGAACATCAAAGTATTGTGAGGCTACTCTTTCATTTATTAGGTTAGTCAGGATTGGAAAAAATGATTTATCAGATTTTTATTTATGATTATTCATTGATAAGGGGAAATAATTATAAAACAATTGATTATAAGTAGTGATTCTTGATTTTTCCACAGTGTCATTTAGCACACACATAATTAAATAATGAGGATATATATATATATATATATATATATATATATATATATATATATATATATATATATTTTAATTAACATATAAAACACTAATTAATACAGTATTTGGAACTTAAAGAATTTAAAACTTAAAATTTATCTTTACATTCACCGTTGCTACCAGACAGAAAACGATGTAAGAGCCCATTGAAAATACATACTTAACATTCAGGCCTCATGTATATGGTAACTTAAAGAATCCAGCACCACTACTTTTGGTTACATATTCATAAGGCACACATAGGTTACATAATGTTATTAAGATTTTTAAAAACTTCGTTGACTACTTTATTTTTAAATTAATGTTGACAACTTTTCATTGTACTATAAAGTATAACGAAAGACTAACACAACTTCCTTTAGCTATCAAGAATACCGATGATCATATCGTTACCAAACAAGTTTTGAGAGCTTCAATGGGCTGCCGCTGAGCACGACAGGTGAATCTCTCTCAACATGTCCAGCTATCAACTGATCATGAATAATTTTGATACCAAGATCACTGTCAATAATTTTATTTTTTTGCAGTATGGATAGAACATGGAGTGCCCATTTTCAGCTGTTTTTGTTGTGCTGCATCTTACTTGCAACTTTTACCCATTGAGAAAAAAGAATTTAGCGGTTCATTCTTTGAGATGACTGTGTTCATATAGTTCTCTTTACTTATTCACCATACTCCCTCTTAACCGGCCACCTTGGGAACAGGCCTCGGCTGGATGACGATCTGGCCGGTTATACAAATGTTAATTTAAAAATGCCAACGTACAATTTTATATAGCTAACAACCGACACCCATGAAATCCACGACTAAAAACTAAACTAATAATTTTATTTTTTTCCTAATTTTGTATACTGGATAGCAGGTCCAAATACATTCACTTATGCATACACTTCTGTCCAGGACAGTACATTTTAATTGGTTTGAGAACGTCAATATGATATAATGTTGAATTGAATGATACAGTAGATATAAGAAAACAATCGGTTAAAGTGATGTTAAATTTTAAATGGCCAGATAAAAAGATATTGTGCCAGGGTAGGCTGGTTAAAATGGAGGCCGGTTAAGAGAGAACCTCCTGTAGCATATCCAGCTAATAGATCGAACTGCTCACGTCTACACATAGTAACATGGTTTTGTCCCAACATCTTCATCTGGCAGAGATGATGATTTTAGTACAGTCTCTCTTGTTAGTTGGTAGCCCGGTATTTACAGTGCTCACCTCACAATACAGAGGTTGCCTGTTCGATTTCCTCAAGTTTTGATTCTAGACTCGGATGCCATTTGTCATTTGTTTTGATTAGATTAATGATGCTCTCTGACAACAGATCAATGTTAGATAGATCGTAACAAGACCAGGGTTTAGACCAGTGAATCCTAAACTGCATGCTGCGGCACACTGGTAAGATGTGAACTGTGAAGTAACTGGTGAAGGAGGTTAGATGTGCCGAGTAACAAGGGAAAGTACGTTAATTAAACCAAGAGAGAAAATAAAAGTAAAAAGAAATTGTTGCGGACACTAAAATGCCTAGCTGGTTTAGCCATAGACAACTAGAACACTCTTCTAAACTGTGATGACTAATAAAAAATACATAAATAGATGGGTTAGAGTCCTCAGTGCTGTTAAAAAGAGGTGATATCGAAGATATCAGAGAAATCTAGAAAATTGTTAGGTCGTCTATCTAGAAAAATGGGGTGAACAGCATTTTGTAAGTAATTTAGACATAGCCAAAAATATGTAATAGCATTAGCAGATTTGATAATTGTTTTCAAATTAACTTACAAATCTGAAGATTAATGCAAACTCTGCCATTGTTACCTGAAACAATAAAAATCCATTTTTATATTTTATAATCACTATATTACATAAATTGGAATCAGGCGAGGTTAAAACTATAAACTATTATTCTCTAGCAACACCTAACATAGTAGACTCCGACTAAAGATCATTGCATGGGACGCCATTGCGGCATTGATTTATGAGTGCTGAGAATCTGTCAACATTTAGAAACAGTAAGAAATGATACATTTTAAATTTGGAATAGAATTTTTTAAATGAAACAAATTCACTATCCATCTTAAACATTGTTACAATACATTGAGTGCATTATTTTTTTAAGTATTTTACACTTACTTACTGATTATAACTCTAGAATTACGGTATTCAAAATGGCTCTGAATCAAAGTAATCAAAGTTTTTATTTTGATAATATCCTTGCTAAAATAAAAGGTAACATTTTTTGTAAATTTTAAGCCATACCATAGTATTCTACTAAATTTGTCAGTCACTTTTTACAATACCAGTACCTAGATAAAATTAATTTAAAAACATTTTGTCATACGGCAAAAATCGGTAAATATAATTTTAAAATTAAAATCAGATAAAATTAATTTAAAAACATTTTGTCATACCGCAAAAATCGGTAAATATAATTTTAAAATTAAAATCAATCTTTAATCAGCCCTGACACCTATGATGTAAAACTATTCTACAATGGTTCTACCATTGACTATGTACACTAAAGTGAATTGACCTCTCATCCAATGCAAAAATTTGGAAGTTTCGTGTACGCGGCACCAGGGTCGCTGCCATCGATGTTGTTATTATTCAGCTGGGTTTGCAGTGCTGCCGAAACACTTTACAACAACATAAACATAACCCTCAGTTATAAACTATTCCATCCTTGGTTGAGAAGAGTGGTAATACTGATTTATCTATTATATGTCACTTGTACTTTATGTACGCCGCAGAAGATCGCACCACCGTCAATAGGTTTCAAACACGCCTATGAAGAAGTCTATTCACGTAAGTGTAGATAGTCAAATGTTCTACTCATGTAAAACTGTCTTAAGATGTAAATTATCCTTTTATGCAGGGCATATTTTTCGGACATAATTACAGTCCATCATCTGCTGCAAGGTTCTAAACTAACACATTATGTACATTGTTCAATGCTTGTCAAAAATAAAAGTACATATGTAAACACAAATATTACATTGGTGGCGTCACTGAACATAATTCGCATAGTAACTCGATCACACTTTAAAAATATATACCAGCCGGTCTGGAGGAAAGTGGGGTATAACCGGGTGGCTAAGCTTTAGAGACATGTAGATGCCATGTTTTTATACAGAAAATTTAAAATAATGTCTCAGTTTATCTTGTGTTTACTTGTTTTTGAATTGCTTCTTTTAAAAACTTGATAAGTCTTATAGTTATTTTTATGTGATTTTTTTGTAAAAAAAGTGCAAGTACCCGGATTCACCTCACTAGTGGGGTGATACCGGGTACACATGTTAAGTATATGGGAAATAGAAAAAGAAATTTTTAATAGGCCTAAAATTTTATTCCTAAGTACACACAATAAGACAAAAATAGTATCAAAGATAACATATTCAGTTAATGTATGAGCAAATACCCCCGTCGCAACAGACCTGCGTACTCAGCGAATTTCCAATGGAATTTCAGATTATTTACTTTCCCCATAAAAACACCATAGGATCGAGTATGTAGGTTTGCTGCCATGGGTGTTGTTAGAAAATCTAAGTTAATCAATGGTGAATGCAAACACAAAATTGTATCAAAATCTGGCAATTTTTTATTTTCCCATAAACCCCATGGGGGTGAGTATGTAGGTTTGCCATCATATGGGTTTTGTAAGCAAGTATAAGTTAAACCTTATATAGATAATGTACATACCAAATTTGATTAAGTTATGTCAATAAATAAGCAAGATAGGGTTTTCTTGATTTCCCATAAGAATAACATGGAAAACACATTTTTGGATCTGCCCCGTAACCAGTTATGCTATGATAAAAATTCAAGATACCAAATTGTTTGTTTTTTTTAAGCTCTTTTAAATGGTTTCAGTTAAAATTGATGAATTTTAAAAATTAGGGTCCAAAAATGCCAAAAACCCATTTTTGACCCCTTTGAAACCCCATAAAACCCCGTTCCGATAACCCGACAATGCTGGTTCGCGAACTCATGAAAATAGACCTGGTCTTACACCTCCATACCAAATTTCATCAAAATCGGAGGTCTCCTTCAAAAGTTATCAGTACCACGGACACATAGATATATATAGATAGATAGATATGTATATATATACATATATATGAAAATGAACGAATGGTGTTTTTGGCTTCTGGGGACCTCAAAATGAAAAAGTAAAGTGGTCCCGGGCTTAGGTCTTACCATGGTTACAACCGTAATAGCGTATTCCCTATAGGGAAATTCGCTAAAAATCAAATTTTAAATATTTAGATCATATAACATGTATAAATACCATCCAGTTTTACCCATAGAACTAGTTTTACCCCACGCGTCATACCCGGTTTCACCCCACTGGTAGTAACTAACAAAAACTTAAAATATTCAGAGTGCTTAAAACTAATTTGAGATATTGCATATATCAGTGTAAAGATAAAGACATAGACTACACAATAGTGTAGTCACTGAAACTCATGTAGTTTTTCCGTAGTAGGTGATCAAACTGTCCGTAACATTGGGAAACGAAATATAAAAAACAAAGAAACGCTCTTAACAGCCAGAATTCTACTCAGAGACTAATGGCGCAATGTCTGCCACTTTCCCTCTCCAACTACATGTTAATTTCGGCATTTATCGCCGGGTGCCAGCACTTACTTGGTCAAAACCCGACCACCCGGTTTGTACCCAACCACCCGGTTTTAGCCACCTCTCCCCTAGTATGCCTACAGACTAAGTCCGAAACATGTCCTGCATAAAAGGATAATTTTACAACTTAAGGCAGTTTTACGTGAGTAGAATCATTGTAGAATAGTTTTAAAATTAAAAATAGTTCACAAAAGAATGGGATACTTAATACAATTTAACCACAATTTTTTTGTATTAATGGTTTTTAAATGGTTTTAAGTTGATGGAAAGTTTAATGTTAAATCTTTTACTGTTTGACAAAGAGTAACATATTTTTAATAATAGTAAAATATAAATTGGAAAAGAATGGGAGAGAAATGTTGATAAAAGAGTGGATATTCCATAGCACAGATCTATACTTTTATGAACAAAATCTACTTTGGCCAAAACGCTGCATTGGAGAGCACACACAAAGCCAAGGTGACCCTACAAGGGTAGTTTTTTGCTGCCCTTCTGCAAACCAGCGCCATTTGTAATCTGGTTTTAGTGTCTGGGGAGGCTTGCTAGGTTTGTCTGTAGGGAAAGAAGTAGAAAATGAAAACACCATCCGGTGGGATGTATATAGATCAGCCGAATTAACCCACTCACTCAGTGGTGAAAATTTTGTTATGTAAACCATTATTAGTTCATTAAGTGAGTATATAAATATTTTTCATGTCAGTGACATGTGGACATTTCCTCTATTGGCGTTTGATCATGATAAACCTGAGTGTATGTGTTGCAACTTAGTAGTGTGCAAACAAATAAGCAGACATAACTGTGGTAGAAAACATTAAATCCGGTCGACGACTGTTCTTAATTTCCTTAAAACCGGTCCAAAATTACAAGTCGCTACGTGACTCATGTCGGTTTGATGCTCGTCCAACGGCGCTGGCACGAGTGCAAGACGGCGCCGCGCCGCGGCGGCGCTACAGCGGTGTGTGAGTGTGTGTGTGTGGGTACAGAGGCCGACGTTGGGTACAGTACCGGCGACGAACAACAGAGGGCACGTCTCGTGAGCGGCGACTATATCAAATCGTATTTGCTCCCTTCAGCTGGGAGACTCTTCTCTGCGCCTAAGGTTAGGCTTCAAGAATACTTCTCGAAAATGTTCAAAATATTAAAACTATCTCATAAAACCAGGAGTCTGCAGTACCTGCCATCTTGGATTTTTTATATCCCCCAATGTAAAAATTTGAACATAATCTACGAAATTTATATTAATTCGTCAAAAAAGATTTATCTTTATGTAATTTTAAGAACTAGGTTACTGTGAAATAAAAATTAATAGAGCGATTTATGAGATTTAACTAGGGCCTACTAAAAAAGTGAGACCATAAAAAAAAAAAAAAAAAAATTTGAGGAAAATACTATGTTTTTGAACGATCAATCAATAATTTCAATTTTGATTTCCTAGTTCCCCGTAGGGATTAAAAAAGGGGACTTTAAAAAGGGGATGTTTCAATTATAACATTAGTATTATGGGGGGGGAATCCAAGGTGGCGGGTACTGCACTCTAAGGAGAATATGCCATCCGTCGTTGCTGTTTACAACCGATATGCGTCGTGCATTTCTTACATCATCGTTCTACGTACTCTTTCTACAACTGTTACAGGCATATAAGGCATACAGGACAGGGAGTTTGTCTGTCAGTGTCAAAATATTTAACGAGTTATTATGCGTGCATAAAGTAACAAAAATACGCAGTTCAGCCATTTATATTTCAACCGAACTTTCCAGAAAAGGCACAAATTTCCAAAACTTTCTTGGCACTGCTCATAATTGTTTTCAACTTTGACCAAACGTTGAGCCAATTTTTATTACTCTTTTCATAATAACATAAAATTTTGTAGCACTGTAAGTGTAGTTTTCAACAGCCAAACCCCTTAAAGCCTTGTAAAAATATTTTGGGAAATAAGTAAAGAGAGCGCTACAACTTGAGATACGTTTAGGAAACCGTCGTTCACATTGAATTATTTCTCCACAAAATATAGCACTTGGTCCATTGTTTAACATTACCTATAGACTAAATAGAACCCAAGTACCCCACACACGCATAGAACACAGCTAAGTAGTAGCAAAACAGGTTAAAACTAATCTACAGATTACAGAACTGTAATTCCATTGAAATGATTTCATTGCGTACGGAACTGGTCAAATAAATGTCTCACAAATTTCCAATACCATTCATACCTTTATTAGAAATTAACGCCTTTCAAAAAAGATTATTTCAAATTTAAACCCAATCAACCTTGTGACCAGTTTTACCCACAAAACATTAAACGAAACAACAAAACAAAAACATCAATCTGCACAATCAATTAAAAATGAATAACTACCCTACCGGATTGCATAACAAACCGCGACTACAGTACAGAGGCAGGACTTTGGCCCGGTCGCGTCGTAGTTAAACGTCACGGTTTATTTATTTATTTATTTATTTACATGCATTATAACAGGTTGTAAACCCAATTACAATAATGCAGTACAATCAATATAATAATTTTTAACAATGTGGAAATGTCCATTTTTAATCTTCAGTCTATCACATCAGCAAACACAACAAACACAATAAAACAGTATGATAAATTGAGGAGACAGAGCAGAAAAATCTGATGAGTATTAAAACCGAGTGAGTTTGATAAGCCTACCTCAACATATTTTTGTGATTGTGTGATAAGGCCGGACAACGGTCTGGCTTATCTTTCAGTTATTTGCAAACATGATAAGCATTTTGATTTAAATGTAGGAAAGCTGTCATTGAAGATATCTACTGAATCATCCAAGGTGTTAAACAATCTAACTATGTCAAGTAGTGGAGAGTAATAATTAATGTTTGTACGTGAATATGGAATGTGAAAAAGTCTGTGTTGTCTGTTATAAAAAGATGGAACGCGCAATCCAACTTGGTTTAATATCTCGGAATCATCAATTGAACCATTAAATATTTTGTGCAAGTAACAGAGCTGTGCTGCTTTGCGCCTAGTTTCTAAGCTCTGAAAGCCGAAAATTTGCAGTAACTGGGAATATGGGATCAAGTTAGAGTAAAATCCATTAAATTTATAAAACAAATATCTTAAAAAACGTGCTTGGATTTTTTCAATGTTGTTTTTGTGAATTGTGTGGTGTGGATTCCAAATAATACAGGCATACTCTAAGTGAGATCGAACGAGTGTGAAAAATAAGTTTTTTAGTGGTGTTGCAGATCTAAAGTTCTTGCTCTCCCTTATAATGAATCCCAAATTTCTGAAAGCTACACTTATAATTTTAGAAAAATGATTGACAAAGGTTAACTTAGAATCAAGAAGGACACCCAAGTCATTTACCTCTGTTATTCTTTTTAAAACGATGCCATTTAAACAATATTGGTGTAAAAAAGAATTGAATTTCCTAGAAAAAGTTAGAACTGGACATTTTGTAATATTAAACTGAAGCTTATTTTCATTTAGCCAAGAATTCACTTGATTTAAATCGTTTTGAAGGTCGACCGCATCTTGATTACTTTTGATGGCCTTGAACAGTTTCAAATCGTCAGCGTAAAGAAGCACCCTCGAGTGAGATACAACACTAACAACCCCATCGATTACTAAATTGAAAATGGACGGACCAAGGTTCGAGCCCTGCGGGATTCCTGATGTCACACCGTACGTCCCAGATGATACACCTCTATACCAAACATACTGCCGTCTGTTAGAGAAGTAAGATTTAAAAAGCCGAAGTAAATTGTTTGATAACCCCCAGTAATTTAATTTTTTCAATATTATTGCGTAGTCTACTTTATCAAAAGCCTTTGCCATGTCCGTAAAAATTGCGTCTACTTGTTCCCCAGAATCCAAATGTTGTGAAACATACTGTACAAAATTAAAAAGATTGGTTGACGTAGAACGCTTTGGAAAAAACCCATGTTGATTTGTTGATAAACATTGAGAAATTTGGCGAAATATTTTGTCGTGTAAGATAATCTCAAAAACTTTAGCAGGTGATGACAAAACCGCAACTGGTCGGTAGTTTGTGATAAGTTTGCGATTTCCTTTTTTGTGTATTGGTGTTACCTTTGTCAATTTCCATTTATGAGGAAAAGTGTGAGTTTTTAAAGATAAATTAAAGATGTGACATAGTGGCTTGGCTAAAATGTCCGCGCAACCTTTGATAATATATTGAGGTAGCTGATCAGGCCCCGCAGACCTTTTAGATTTTAGTTTCCTTAAAATGTTTAAGACATAATGCTCATCAAGGTGTGGCAAACAAATGTTCAAGCAGCCAAAAATGTTGTTATTTGAAAGTGCTGAATCCAATTCAGTAGGACTAGGTGGGGGCGCGTATGTGGACTTGAAAAACTCGGCAAACCCTTCTGCTATGTCTGTTGCTGTGGTAAACTCATCACCATTGTATATAAAACTATCAATATTAGAGTCTTTCATGTGAGTCCTTTTGTTCTTGACATATGACCAAAATTGTTTACAATCACTAGAAATACTATTTTCAATACGACATAAATAATCATTATATGCTATCTTTACATCTCTTTTTATACTAGCTCTAATTCTACTAAATTCTAGGTAAACATCGTTGTATCTAGGGTTATCTGTCTTTTTGAAGCGTTTATACTTGTTAAACAACTTTCTTTTAACTCTTAATGAGTTAATTATATCTTTAGTATACCATAAAGGATAAGAATGACTAGCACAGTATTTACTCTTGGGGCAGAATTTGTCCAAACCTTGATAAATTACATCATAAAAATAGTTAACAGCATCATTTACATCTTTAAAATGACTTAGAGCATCCCAGTTTGCAGACTGAAAATATTTATAAATTTGATAAAAATCTGCTTTGAAAAAGTTATACTGGAAATCACCTATAAATAAATTTTTATTGAAAGATATTTCAAGATCAATAGTTATACTAAGTGCTGGATGATGACTATCTAAAGCAACCAGTGTATCACTGATACTTGAAACCTCACTGTTATCAATATTGGATAAGACAAGGTCCAGTGTGCGTCCTGATGTGTTGACAATATTATTCATGATTTTTAACCCATACAAATTGAGAAAATTACAAAGTTCTTGCATTTTGCACGGTTCCAAGGTCAATCATCAGTTTCGCAGCGCGACACCGCCGTGACGTCAGTGCGACCATGGCTGATAACACCAACACAACACACGGGCGAGCAGGGGGGCCGCGACACATACAATGTCAAACCCCACTGCAGTCAACACCTTTCGTACAAATGTTAAATGTAGGGACAACTGAGTTGCCTACTCAAACGTCACTGAATGTTATTGTTTAGGCCTACATCCTCAAACTTTAATGGTATGAGTGCAACTATTCTACTAAATGATAGACGGGTTTCAAGGAAATCTGTTAACGAAACTCTTTTTGGCGGGATCAAATTTCAGTGTAGGATATGGATCACATGGAGCAGGAGCAGTAAACAAATCTACAAAATTACGTATTATATTGGTCTAAATAAGGTTTATATAGTTTTCATTTCACGTAGTTATAAGGCATTTTATAAGGAATTAGATATTTTTCCTACGATCTAGAGGCCATACGAAATCCATTGACATAAAAATGGTCATGATTCGAGCTCAGTAATTTTATCTCTAGACTCTTGTTATCTTCACCTTCACAAAAACACTGAAAACATGCCCCGTATTCCCTTTTTCGGACGGGTGTTTTTAAATATTTATTGGTAAAAATTTATGTTTTATTGTAGATTAAGGTTGGATCTAGGCAAGGCCGTAGCCAGTGGGGGGGTCAGGGGGTCGAACCCCCCCCCCCGAAATTTTGACACAAAAAAGCCCAACAAAAAACGTGTAAAATTTTTTTATAAAACATCGTTTGAAAATTTAATGATGCTAAGGAATAAACTTTAAAAAAATGAAATACAAAATTACTTATTTGTTTAATTAAAATGTTCAAGTCATAAGGAAAGTCGTAGATAGTCAGCTGTGCGGACCCCCATATACCATAGGGATCGCGGGAGAGAGTGAACGACAACGAATGAGCGGAAATTCGACATAACATTTACCTGTCCAACCACTCATCAGAACTTATTCGCGCCAATCGTGTGTGGACTGTTCAGTTTACAGTTTGTTTATAATATGACAGTTAGTCTCATAAAGCTTTGTATAGTCTGTTAAATTGACTTATACTACGACATAAATGCTCCAGTAAGGTTGGTAAAACAAAACAAAAACAGTGAAAATCTATTTTAATTATGCATGGTCCTGCATCGGCAGCTATCGTCCTAACCTTTATTTGACTAAGACCAAGGAGGTTATATTCTTATTGGAGAGATCACCGTTTTGTTGTTGATGCCAAAAAGCTAGCCGGTATATCTTGTTGGGTTGGCAACACCGAAATACTGGTTTGTTTTTTAACGGTAGTAACAAGCTGTTCGAATATTCTCTTTTGGAACTATGAACGGGTACATCAAATAATTATTTAAATCTATAGCGAGAACACAACATAACATAACATAATGTTATATGTGCTCGCTGATTATCTCATTAGGAATGTGATTTGATTTGTCACATTGTTTTGTTTAGGTTAATAAACCACGTTAGTGTTTGTTGCTTTATTAATAGCTTAAGATTTATTTTCCCAGAATGAAAATAACTTATTTAGGCCATGGGATTTTATTTCCTGGCATATTATATGTTGCAACTTCTATGAAATCTGACAAATAATTAATTGACAATGATGCAGTAAAAATTGGACTCAAATTCTTTGTTTTGTTATCATGTGCAACAAACTTAAGCTTGATATTAGATGTACTAGTACTGTACAAGTAAATTTGAGACTGATAAAGTGAAATAAAAGACTTAATTCACAATTTGTTTGACTTCCTTGTTGGCCGACTCGTTCATTTCGGCAAGTAGTTCAATTTCGTAATACCGGTACTCCAGAGCATTCAGCGGCACGCTAGGTTAGAATTTGTGTGTTGTCTCCAGTTTTAAAATATAACCTCCTTGGGCAAGACAACTGAATATTTCTTATTAATATTCTAGTGGTAAAAGCCAAAAGCCGTCAACCACGAGATGACCGGCTTAGCACTGATGTCCTAATTCCTAGGGAAAGACAGAAACTCCAACTTTAATTTTTATTTTTTATCTACCAAATGATTATTATAGACTATAAGAACTGAGCGAAAATATGTTTATAGCAAGTGATATAACGATATTGTCATATTTCTTGCGTTGAACATTAAATATGTTTTTGTTAAGTTATTGTTATACTGTATCTCGTTACCAGAGACATTTGCAAGTTTGAAGTAAAAAAGAAGAAAGAAGAATTCAGTAAATTTAATGATTACTGCTGTGTTTTCTGGGTTATTTAATTCAATAGGCTAAATTAATATTATTTTTGTAATCATATAAGTACTATTTAAATATCTAAAACTTGTAAATTACTTTAACATTACATTATATTAAGAATTGTTTTAAAATGAAAGCATGGAAGTTAAGAGGGCGTTGGAGTCAATCCAAATTCCGCTTTTCTCCCATAAGAACAATGTTAAACGGGATGTCAAATAACTTTTTTATTTATAATCAGAAAATAATGGTTTATAGCTCTAAATAAAGGGTTCATCAAGGCGGATTTTGTTTGCGAGAGGAAATTTTTATAAAAATTAGTGTTTTTTACTAACTTGAAATAACAAAGCAAGTTTTTTACTACTTTTAAAACATTTTCTACAGAATTTTATAAATTATTTACAAAGAATCGATCTCGCAAAAGGAACGGGGAATTTAATTGTGATTCAAACGCTATCTATTCTGAACCAATCGGACAAAAAATAAAGAAATTATATGACAAATGCCGGGGACAAGTTTAGCATTGCTCTTATGGGGAATAAATCCAACATGGCGGCACTCCAACGCCCTCTTAAGTTACTTCCTGTAACCTCGCGGAGCTCAAACCCCCCCCCCCCCCAAAAAAATTTTTCTCTGGCTACGGCTTTGGATCTAGGTCCTTCATACCTGATACATGAGTAAAAATTAATGGTATAAGTACAAAACATGCAACGTATTCCCTTTTTCGGACGGGTGTTTTTGGATATTTATTGGTAAAATTTATGTTTTATTGTAGATTAAGGTTGGATCTAGGTCCTTCATACCTGATACATGAGTAAAAATTAATGGTATAAGTACAAAACAATCTTAAAAGTAAGGAAAATTAAGTTACTTAGCGACGCCACAGAAAGTAATATTTTTAAATTTTAAAAATTTTGAGGTATGAGGGACCTAATATAACTATCAATTTGAGGAGAATACTTTGTAAGTATTCAACTAAATACTTACCAAGTTTAATCGGTTGAAAAACTGTGTCCGAAACAGGGGAATAAAATACCATGTTTTGCATAAAAGCCGTATGGTTAAGGGTACGAACAGAACGAGTGGGTCGCGGTGGAGGTGTAGGTCGCGGTCGCGGTCGCCGTCGACATCCATGTAAATCAAACACATTGTAGTTAACGAGGCCTTGCATAACGAGTAAGTCGCGGTGGAGGTGACTCGCGATGCCATCCAGGAGGTCTACAGCGATGCTTTTAAAAATCAAAATCATTTGATTTACATGGATGCTTACCTCGCGGTTTACCTGGATGCTTCGTTGTGATTGGTTCGTTTGGGGGGTGATGTTGTTCGCGTCCGCAGCATTCCATTAAAGCTGCACGTAGGCTACTCCCCGGGTTGTGCCTATTCTAGGAGGTATTGGTTGTGCTAAACGAACAACAAATTTTGGCAGCTGAACTATTACGCAAGTGATCTCTCAGCTATGCCAGCTGTCAGACCAAATCCTAACGGCCCGATCCCGGTCCCGGGCCACTATTAAATGTACTGACGCAGGTGCTTTGAACTGCAGAACATTTTTATTATTATTTAAGATGGTAGCTGGCTATGATAGCCATACGATACATATACATATTGGTTCGTTTTAAGTCGAGCGTCCCCCGTCGCATACGCCTGAACCTTTCCCACCCCTCAAGGTAACCACAAACCAGTTATTACTTTGTGATTCTCTGTTAACCTAATTGTTATACTTAATTTAATTTTCAATTCTCCATCCTGCAATAGTAAAAGCAACCCAAAATACATGTAAATATACGAGGTATGCCATAAGTGTAACTCTTAATTAGATTTAAGGTTAAAATAGTTATATTTGCCAACAAAATTAAATTAATTTATTAGCTTTATGGGGGCTTGTGCAGATTGTAAATTTTCAAGAGTATTTAATCTTCAAAGGATTAATCTTTATGAATCTTAGCAAAGATAGGCAGAAGAGAATCGTGCAGATCAGCTTTTCGTGGTTTAAACATTTTGACACTAGCTAGTCTGTATATTTATCAAACAATTAATCGTTTTCTAACAAAATGTGACTCGAAATTTGGCACAAATTTTCATAACTATGATACACGAAATAAAAATTGATTTAGATCTGATTTTCACAGACTTATAATTTACAATAAATTACCATGTTATGCGGGAGCTAAACCTTTTAATAATCTCCCTGATGAAATTAATTAGACATATCAATGTAACAAACTATTTTGGAAATATCTTCGAGAATATTTGATAACTATGCCTTTTATATTGTGCGGTAGAGTGTATAAACAAAAACCATGCAAACACTTAATTAATAGTCTTTTAATAAATAAATGCACTTTGCCACAATGTATTATTTGGGTTTATAATAACCTGGTGGCCCTTTCTTTTAATTATTGTACTGGTAAACAACTCAATATCTAATTATTGTACATTACTAAAGAAATAAATCTGTTCTTACATATTGAACATTTACGGTAGTTATCAAAGTTGTACCTCTTATTAGATATCAACAAAATGCATAACATCTACTTATAACAACGAAAATATCGCCATTCCTGTAGTGGTAATCGCAAGTTATGACGCTCTAAGGTACTTACTTATACTTTTCAAAATATAGGATTATTTATTTTATTTAATAAGCACGCTACACACATCACTCACTCTCCAATGGTCTGAGCTGCACTGACAGCGCGGGTGACCTCCTCGCTATGTGCGGTCAACATCGACCGCGACCTAACTTGTGGCATCGACCGCGACCTACACCTCCACCTCGACCCACTAGTTCTGTTCGTACCCTTAGAATGTCTTAATTGAAATACTATGCTAAACGTGAGTTTATTTATCCGAAGACGAAACTAAATAGCTTGATTGTAATCTTCGTGCAATAACCTATCAAAGATTCATTGAGTCCAATAGGCCTACAGGATATTATTTAGGCTGTTCAGGCTATTATTTAGGCTAGTCAGCCAACTCGAAACAGTTTGAGTATCGGCAAAGGTAGTCGAACCTCTTTTTCAACCTTCTAGAGGCCGATGAACGACTCCGACCCCTGCAATCCATAGTGTGATTATAATTGTTGTGATGTGCGATTTCGAGTCAAGACCACAAAATGTAAACCAGTCCCGTTCACAGGGATCCCCCACAAACAGAAACGGTATCGCAGGAAGCGACACGCGATAACGACAGATAAACCAGTCTTGACCTCTGTCCCTTGATAGGCGAGTACACAGTTACGCTCCTAATGGTAGGCCTACTCAGGCGTACGGACACACGAGTAGCGACGTCAATGGGTCCCGACAGCGACGAAGCAAAAAATAAATGCGACTCACATCATTGCTACATTCCTAATAATTGAGAGTTTGAACCAGATTTTCGTTTCATGGATCTTATACTACAATTCTAAGTAGGACAAAGTTCTAAGGTAACTTCACTTTAATAAGTTAGAAAAAATACACTGATCTATTTAAAAACCCATTTCAATTCCTTTCTAGATCGCAACCGGAAGGCGGGCATCGTAAGGAAGTGACGTCACATTGACGGGAAACAGGAAATAAACAGCACGTGTCCGCCGCGACGGCCCAGAAATACGCCTAAACTTATACATCTCTCTTGATCTGAGCGGCAGTCATCAGACAGAGTGCGCAGTCAAAATGCACCAATGTACCAGCGCAAGAAAATGCACTGATACGTTTCTCCGTACACAGCAGGTGGCACAATTATTATGAGACTGACCCAAAAGGAAAGTGAAAGAAAGAGAGGATTGTTTTGTGACTGCCAAAGAACGCAAGTGAACTCCCAAAATAAAAATTAACTGTATTATGAGAAAATCCTGTCCGTTTTAACGGTTTGGTGAGACTTGTTGCAACCTAAAACACCAGAAGAGCAGACGAACACATCAGAACATTACTTCAGTTGTCTTTTCCATGGCTGTTACACCCTGCGCACAATGAGAAACCCCGCGGCGGAGAGCTGGATCTTCCTCTGGATTCCCTACATTGGGATTCAAGTCGGGAAGTATTTTCCAGCGCAGCGCGCTCGTCCTCCTCTTCCGCGGGGACGTTCTATACGTGTGCTTCACTTCATAATATAGCATGCAAACAATACGAGACAGAAATTTCCTAATACTGCGCCGCGCCGCGTCCCCGCGGGTTGCTACATGTTCCGAAAATGTTTCGCTTAATTGATTCCGAAACATTGCATCAAGATATTAGCCGTAGGTGTGGGGGGGGGGTTTGCTCAGAGTCTGTATTATTATAAATGAGCTAAAAATATGTAATAAAGGTTTAAAATAAAATACCCAATCATTTTAACCCATCTCACTCAAAACAAAATTCTGGCACGGCCCTCCGTCTCATAGACACAGATAACGACACAATATTTTATTAATAAAAAAACTTCACTTTAGAAGGCATTTCAATACGACATTGAACTAACATGCAATAACTTGGAAAATATATTTCAATTCACATTCAGACTATAATCAATTCTCATCGCCAAGGAGAAAACTCCGATGACAATTTATATGTCAATTCGTATGATAGAAGTAAATAGTAGTAAAATTGTTTTGTATTTTTTTAAATTAAATATTTTTGAAAACGGAAGTAGTGATTTTTTACCGATTAAAGACACCGAATACATTGTCGAGGGTGGCAATACTGCAGCAATAAATGGTATTCATTTGCTAGAAAAACTGAAATATCGACGAAAACTAAGTACGGTACTGTATAGAGATATAAACAACCACCCAGCGCCGACTTGTGATGGGTGGGGGGGGGGGCTGATGGCGCCAAAACGGTGATGGGCGCGCGTTTCACGCTCGACTCGGCGCGTCACAGCCGTGAGAGGTGACACCGTGACGGATCCGCCGCGTTATTGGCCACCGATGACAACATTGTAAATACCTCTCCCGGCAACCCATCGATGACCAGGCAGGCGACGTAGGGAAAACTCGTTCCATAACGTTTTAATTTGATTGTTCCATAGACGGTCAGACTTTTTTGAAAGGTAATGGTTATAAACTACCAGAGTATTCATTCGAAAACTGACCCAACTTGATCGTGTTCTACAAAATCAAAGTTCAATTGACGTGTTTACAGCGAGGTAAATCGTCGACGGCGAGACGTTATTATCCAGCACGACTTATACTCTATAACCCTTGCTCCCCGAGCATTGTTTTTGTTTATGTGCTGTGCATTTTGGGGAGTCTCAATCTAAAAAATTATGGTTGATACAATTAGTAAACAACAAAAAACACACGTTTCTTGCAGTCCGAACAAATTGAATATGAATGAAAATATTCACTCTCACGAGTTTCAAATTTAGGTCCCACAGTAAAAATAGGACATTCCACCTGTTGAATACAGTTCTCCTGTACAGTGTCGGGCCGCCGCAGGTACTGCAGTAGTGCAGTGTATCATCAGGGAGGCGCGGTACGCGGTGGCGGTGGCGGTGGTGTACAGTACAGTAGATGTCGGGGTCATCGCCCGACTAGCGTTATCAGCCGGTGGGGCCAGAGGCGCCGGCTCAGCCGCGCTTCCGGCTCACGGCTTATCCAACACACTGCACAACACATCACTACACTGCCACCGACACCGACACCGACACCGTCGCCACCCACACTCGTCCGCCGGTCATGGTGGGATGCGACCACAAGGTCGGCAATTAACACATAATAATTAATTGATGGAGAATGACAATTATATGACCAGTTCCATAATATACTCTACTCCAGTACTAACTGTACACGATTGTTTTGACCGTTAATGGTGAGATGGAGGTGCAATAGATAGGGAAGGCAGAAATTTTTTCTTTACAACTGCTTCAGAAACTAGTGTAATAAACGTGCACTGAAAGATAGGGTGTACTTCAAGGATGACATTATTACTGGGACGGTGGCGTCGTCCTGTAATCCAGCTACTTGGAGGTCACGAATTGTGGATAGTTATAAGCAATAGCTTGTGGATGCGATATTCCGTGGTGAGGATTAACGTCCGCACTAGTGAACTATCGACTATAGTGTTATTCATCCATAAAGACTATCCTCATTATTAGACCAATTCGTATTTATGAGGACGAAATTGTGGTTCGAATCCCAAGTTTAACTGTAGGCCCCTAGATACCATGGACTGTTGGGCTATTAATAAACAAACCTGTTTAAGGAGAATGTCGGCCTTGGTCAGTACAAGACTACAAGATTGCGCCACAATCATCATACACTCATCTCTCATTCATATTCAGGTTTAACTACCCACTATGTGAGGTGACATAGTGATTTATGACTGGAGCCTGTAAAAACTGTTGATAAAGCAGTGATACATTAACAATATCACACTTATAATGTTATTGCAATGCGAATTCCTCTATGTAATGCAAAATAAATCCTAAGCAAGAGCTGAATGTCATGTCCTAATATTCGCACAGTAAGTTTTAACTCCAATACAACGGATAGTACGCCTTGTTTTCAAAATTTACTAATCATGCTTGATACGCCAATGGGGTTTTATAATTAGAACACCACCTACAATTTTCAACCAGTATCCAGTGGTTCGTGTCGTAGGCATGGTCTGTATAGTTGTTTCAGCAAAAAATTGACGAGAATCAGTCACCAGGTCTAAGCTCTATGAACTTTCAAAATTTTGAAATTGAATCCCATGGAAAACAACGATTGATGGAATTATTGGATTTTGACAGCTGAGCGGTTGTGATAATAAATGATATCAAAACAGGAAGAACTGGTGTTTCAGATATGAATTATTTTAAAACTGCGGATGAATTGTGTCCAGCGACAAAATGAAATATTGGTCAAATTTCGACCAGTGGGCGATTAATATTGGGTAATAAAGACCTAAAACACAGTTGGCAAAGACGTAACGTGACGACGATCTGACAATAAGCAACACATTTTTGTTGTCACCCCCTCATGAAGCAATCTTGGAAGAACACTGTGAAATAGTTGCTTTTCAACCGTTGGTGTTTATGATCGATGTAGTTGTTCCCTGGAGGTTACGAGAACTCCTTCCTATCCTGCTCGTAGCGAGCGTTCGGCGCCTCCGCAGCGCCGGCCGCGCAGGAATTTCATTTCCCTCGGGACGGCGGGGTTTTGGCGAGCGGCAGAGGAATGCCGCCCGGGGCGCCGCCGGCTGGAATGCGGGAGTCTGGCTGCAGCCACCGCGCCACTCATTCAATCTCACACTCCACACCACTCCACCGGTCCTGGGCAGGTCCTAATATTCGGTCATTCTCTGCACATTCTGTTTAACTAAAGCAGGAAATGATAGGAGATTTCATCACATTGTCCTAAAGATGAACAGTAGAGGCACATAGATAATCTAGATTTTTTACAGATTTCAAAGTTTTTCCTTCCTAATGTTTATGTTACTCCCTTTTTCCCAAGGAAGTCCACAAAGACTTTAGCAGAGAATGGTCAAGGCAATAATAATAGATGCTATACAGCAAGTAGGTGACACAGAACGAGTACAAAGCTACTTCTTCAACAAAAGTCTGTCAGAATGCAACAAAATAATACCTCACGAGGGAGAAAACTTTAGATAAAAAGCTTACTGTATTAATAAAATATAAGTTTCATTTTAGGCATACACTGTAAAGTTTCAACTCAACGAGCGTTTCACAGTGATGAGCGTATACAGTGCAGTGTGTAAAACATTATGTTTTGTTTTACATCAAAAAAGGTTTTTTTCGAAAGTACTTTTGAAAATTCAGTCTATTGAAACGAGCATGATCTATACCGAAGTAAGAGTTTGATGTAGTAATGACGAAATTTCTGAAGGAATGATACAATTTAATAGTCATGGTGCAGGATATTTTTTGACATTTCGGGAAGCCCCCAGGATCCTGTTGCATGGCAAGTTTGTTGACGCCTAGTGATGTGATGGTCGGTTGTCCGCGGGTCGGATGGTGGAATGCACGCTCGCGGAGGCCGCGGCCGCATAGTTCATTCATGTCCCCACTCCGCATTCCACGCTTACCGGTTCCGCCGCACGGCCACACCACCTGTACAACATACGTGCAGCCTACTGCAGCCCGCCACCAGTGATCAGCTAAAACGGTTTTTCGTTAGCTGTAATTTAACATTTATTGTTGCTTTTCATTATCATGTTTCATTCCTGTTATTTTTCAACAGTAAAGAGCATATAATAAAAACGTTTCTTGTCGGTCGTTGTTGCTAACCGATCCTGAAAACCGTTTAGCCTTGTTGCCGAGAAACAATTATATAGACTCAGTTATGAACATAAG
Source organism: Neoaliturus tenellus (assembly GCA_030545055.2). NCBI lineage: Eukaryota > Metazoa > Arthropoda > Insecta > Hemiptera > Cicadellidae > Neoaliturus > Neoaliturus tenellus. The sequence goes on from CM061531.1 coordinate 224,458,522, forward strand.
ATGTCATTTTTATAGGTATTTATGGTGGAACTAAACTGGAAGCTGAGCATTTAATATGTATAAACTTGTACAATTAGTTCTTTCACATTTAAGAATGTATTCGCAGATTCAGGTTATACTACGATTCCGAGAAAGTTCCCCTCATTTTCCTCTTATGCTTCGCTCGGTACAACGTTACAAATTATTTGACTCATTAAAAATACGAAATTATTTATTGTACACCACCTATCACACCGATTTGAGTGGTTATGTATGACCATAACTTGTTCAGAGTGAAATTGTGCTATACTAAATAATAATAACTTCAATCATTAATGGAGTTTTAAGTAATTCTTGTCCTTTTATTAAAAATGTTATAGTAAATTGTAGGTAATTTGTGGCGATTAAATAATACAGCGAATTAAAAATACAAGTAAAATTTACATCAGTGGTGGCCATGAGTCCTTTTGACATTTTTCGACGACCTCTTCAATGCCATTGCTCTACTCCAACATTTAGTTCAGGAGTCTCCGTTTGAGGATCTTGGGATTTCCAGTCTTGATTCTGAGTGGTAGGAGGTTGAACAGTCTAGCTACTACAGGTCAATTTCTTCGAGAATCAAACGGTACAGTATTGTGAAGGCAGACAACGCTGTACCGGATATGCAACCTGGGGTTTCGACTTGCAGAATTCTGTAGAGAAAACTTCCAGATATAGAGGTAAAATGTTACTTGTAGGGTTAAAGGGAAAATTATAATCCGACTAGTACACTGAACCTCCGGGATAAAGAGGTAAAATAAAACCGCGGCAAATTATTACAGTAAGAGTTAAGTATGGTTTTTATTCAGACTGAGCAGGATTTTCCAAGATACCGAGGGAGGTTTTTCGGGCTTTGGAGGCTCGAGTGAAGGTGAAATATTTCCTTGTAGATATCGCACACCGCTCGCCGGCCCCGGTCGCCAGCACCGATGCTGTCCCATTTCTATGGCAAGGCCGGGTCGTGGTCGTATACAGGGTGTTCCCCCGTACCGAGAACCGCGGGTCAGACGCCGTTCCACGAGCCGGCGGCGTATAAGGATGTGTGCGAAGGTCGGACGGTTGCGGGGTTGCTGACCTAGCCGGCCGATGCACTCGGCTGCATCGCCGCTGCGACTGCACCGCACCGCAACGCACGTCTAGCGTTCCACAGCCTACGGTGGCCAGTCGGCGAGTATGAAAGCATACAGGAGTTTGTGTTAGGATCCAAAAGGAATTCACGGTTTGCTTAGAAACCAACGTTGATAGTATAGTTCTTTTATAATATATAAACGTCTGTTTATTAGAATCAAATCATCATGTATTTTCGGGCGAGACTTTGGTTTCACGACGACGATGTAGGCCTACTACACAGGTTCATTTCAAAATATTGGTCGGTATTGCAAATGTTTCATATTGGTTTCACATGTCAGTAAATACTGATAAAAATGATTGTTAAAAAAATGAACGAACTAGAGATAGAGTGGATTGAGCTATTTACTTTTTTAATTTTAATTATACTAACATATACACTTAAAACTATAAAAATAATTTTATTAATCCGATAGTAATTATAAAGGACCAGACAACCTGTAGAAACCAAACCGATGTATCTAAATTCAGCCGGCGACGGCGAAAGAGCAGCCCGGGAGTTTTGCTGGTATGTGTGTCCCCGGCCCAAGGTGAAGAAGATCTCTGACATAAATATGTTGTCTGAGACATACTGACGATCTGGCCAATCAACAAAATGCAATTTATAGGCCTATTACTACCCACGTTATCAATAGAATGTCGTAGATTAATAGTTAAAGAAAAATAAAATGCAGTAATGATTACTTCCGCAATAAAACTGAAAATGTGCACAGAAAATCATGCGACTTTAATCACCGCCACATCCCTACAAGAATAAAAACATATATTGTCGATAAAATAAAAGCCCCCCCCCCCCACGACCCACGAACAAGTCCAGCAACCTTTCACCCTATTCCAAACGTTCAAAATGTACTTAAACTTCGAGCGAGTGTATCGCAGTCTAGGAAAACAACAACGGGCGGTTAATAAATGGGGCCGGCTGTAAGCACATTTGGGATGTGCATAATGGCGGGTGAGCGATGGCCGCTGTCGGCATCTACATGAGAAGATCCGTCACTCGACACTACTACACCACACTAACTACATATAGAGTGTGATAAACACTGTTCATTCAGTGTTCCTTTTTGATCGCTGCCTTTTTACCCATACGATTTCCCTCGTTGCATTGGTTACCAGTTTGAGCCATTCTGATTAGTCGCAACAAGCTTAAAAAAATCACAGATAATTAATTTTTAAAACATTGGAATGGAATGGATTGTTTGTTGTTTGCTTTCAAAACCATTTTGATGACCTTTCTGCAAACTATTGAAATTTGTTACGATAGAAACGTGGGATAGGTGTGGGCTAAATGGTAGATAACAGATGGGAAAGTGTAAACAAAGGGTTGGTTACCAAGGGAACTGATAAAAGAAACTGAACCAAGGGGAATGGTGGGTAAAATGGTGTCAGTCAAAAAGGACGAACTTCCCTATCTTTGGCTGCATGTAACCTCGTTGACTGCAGCTCTCGTTACGGATATCGTTATATTTATTTGTGTTTACATTTTAGCAATATTAAATGATTTGTTGGCACTGGTTCTTGTTGAACACTTGATGATTCATATAAATTTATCTTGTTGTATAGTTTAATTTTTGTAGTTAAATCTAATTGTAGGAGATGGATGATTTTTATTTGTTTGTCCTGGACGATTTGTAGTTAGTTACAGCATGTCTTTTTGTGTACCATAGTTGGTTGACTTTTAGTTATATTGTTGTAGGGTTTGGTGATTGGTTCCGGTATATTATTGTTGTTAGCATTGAGTCATTTAATCTTGTTGTATGGTCTGTTTATTTCTTACTTTATTTCGTTGAATGGTTAGAATGTCTGTAGCTGTATCTTGATACTATTGGATGATTGCAGTTACTAGAGAGTTTTTGCACATACGGCAAATGAATACGGTAAACGCTATTTCATTTATGTTTAATTACCTACTTTTAATGTTTGAAATTATGGAAAACGTGTTGAAAAGTGGCCAATGGTAAACACTTCACATTATTTATCCGTTTTCACCACCCTGCAAAGGGTATTATCTGTAAATTTACTAATATAAAAATAGCGTTTAGCGTTTGCCGTAAAATTTACCGTATATTGCAAAAACTCTCTACTGCATATCAAGTCGGCACCCTTTAATGGCTGTACTGTTGAGTGACTTGCAACTGGTCCTTGCAATGCGATAGTCGCGAGTAATTTGCAAGGTGTAGTTTCTACTATCTTGTTGTAAAGTTAAATTGTTTGTAGTGATATTCTAGTAGATGGATGATTTGTATTTTGTGTATACTTGGACGATTCGTTATCAGTGTCTTTTTGTATACCGCAGTTTGATGTTTTCTAGCCATATCTTGTTATAGGGCTGTATGATATGATTAATTTCTGTTTCTTGTAGTTACCAATGTGTAATTGTAGTTTATATGGTTGGTTGTCGTTGTTTTACCTAGTAGTATATCGTTGTTATACCTAGTAGTATATCGTTGTTATACCTAGTACAGTAGTATATAATTGCTCTAGACCTAAGTATTTTTATGTAAGATTGTATGGTGGTTGTTACTAGGCCTACATAATATCTTGCTGCATGGTTGGACAATTTGTAGTTGTACCTTTATCTTGTTGGACGATCTGTAGCAAGCCGAGTGACTGGTACTGCTGGTACAGTAGAGTTGTATCTCGTTGTACATCCAGATGACTGTATCTCGTATTGTTGTATGCTCTGTCTATGATGATTCAGCCGGAGGTGTCTCGTAATTCACAGAGCTGTTGCCAGGTGATTGGTCATTCATGAGCTGCGGATTACCAAGTGTAAACACGCTCCGACTGTATAATCCCCATAGCCATCAATCAAATCAACCATCAGGTTTTTAGTTTAAATGTCGGTCTTGGCTTTTGTTTACTTTATTCAACCTTCTGGGTGTTGTAAGGGAGAGCGATTTTGGTGTATAATTGATTACTTTAGTAAGGCCTGCTCCAGTCCTGTCACAATAAGTCAACTCGGCCGTTATGTCCAACATAACGAGCAAGTTTCTGTAACATTAACGTCCACGGTTGAAGACAACTAAAAAGAACATCTGTAGTATTTTCTCTACGTATGTTATGCTTCTTGGACCTAATTGTCTCGAGCTAACGAATTGACCAGATCAATTCCTTATGAGAAAATAAATGAATTTCTGTGCTGTCAATGACTTTTGTGCCCTTTTCATGGTGTAGCGTATGTATTACACAACAGCTGTTTCTAAATATGACTAAAAAAGGGTGTTTTGGAATAAATATTTTGGGGGATTTGCTTGACGTGAGAAAAGTATACTTCGTTTAAAGCTTGAACTATGATGTGTTTCACATCCTCCTGGCCAAATCTCCACTTGGTTATCAACGAACTCTAAACTAACCGTTGATTTACACTAAACCAACAGATTTTGATTCAAAATCGACAAATATCGCTAACAGATATGATTTTTCAACAGTAACGGTAAGTGTAGATATGTCGACTCTCACTAACTGGAAATTCTTGGGACTACGAATTTTCTTTGATCTATAGAGTCTACGTATGAGTTAGTTGAGTTACAGAGGTCATTTTTGTTAAATTCGACTAATAGATGTAAAAAATAGTCCAGTAGGCGGACAAACGCTGCAGGTCCATAAAGACAATTTAAGATAGGCCTATAGAGGTAAAACTCAACATGTGGAGTTAAAGGGCAAACGCTAATTCGACTTATCCACTGAACTTCAAGTTACAGAGGTAATTTTTGTTTGCCTTCGACTTATTATAGAAATTATGAGTCATTTTCTCCTTTGGGCTACTAGCCAATTGTTGCGCAGTCGGCAATGTTAACCATACGGCTTTTATGCAAAACATGGTATTTTATTCCCCTGTTTCGAACGCCGTTTTTCGACCGATTTTCTTTAACTTGGCAAGTGTTTAATTGAATAGTTATATTATGTCACTCATACCTCAAAATTTAGAAAATTTAACAAATATTACTCTCTATGACGTCGCAAAATAACTCGACTTTCCTTACTTTTAAGATTTATTTATCCTAATACCATTAATTTTAACTCATCAGGTATGAGGGACCTAGATCAAACCTTAATCTACAATAAAACATAAATTTTACCAATACTTATCCAAAAACACCGTACGAAACAGGGGGCTAGGGAGGAATGTTTTCAGTGTTTTTACAAGGTTGAAAATAACCGTTATTGCTAGCTTTGTATGGGTATTTTATTCGACCTCATTCGGGGTTTTTTAACGGGACTGAAAATAATTCCATACACCGGTGATGTCAAATTTTAGAGGTTCAAGTGCGAGAGTCTACAGTACAGGCTCCCCCGGGTGGTGTTCCTCGGCGGCATGCACTACTGCAGGCAGGCACGTGGTGGCGACGCGGCCCGGTGCCGGTCCGTTCCCACGATCCCCTCTCTCGCATTCCACACTCGCTTCTCGGAATCCTCCGCCGGCCGAGGCGTGGCCGCGCATTCCGTCCGCCGCGCCACCTGCCGCCGACACTGCCTGCACCGCCGTACCGTTACCACCGCCACGCCACGCTCACGCTGCTCCACCGCGCCAAAACACCAGGGTCCAGCCATATACCCAAACTTCATTGGTGATGAAAACCCAAAATATTTTGTTACAACTAACACTACCATATCAACATAATCTATAAAAATGACCATATCACGTTGGAAATTTAATGAGTACGCAGTTCTCATTGCAGTTAGTTGTCTTCATTGCAAAGAGGGTACTTCGTGTGTCATGCGTCCTGTATGACAAAATTTTGTCAGAATATGGGTGAAAGCAAGTTAGTTGTCTCCTCATCCACCTAGTGCAAACCAAATTTTACTCGGTTACATCGAATAAATAAGCGGGAGACGAAGTTTCGTTGTCAATAAGAATTACACGGGGGTTTTATGGCGGGTGTTAAAAGTTCCCCCGAAAAAAAAACAAATCGCTTGTACAACATGTGTGTATACTACACACTACACGCGAAGGTGCCAATCAGGGGATTACCCGCCGATATCCCCGGGATTCCCAATCCTACTGGGGAATAATGGAAAGCTGCGGCAGGCGAGACATGCAGCAAAGTCCTGTTATTCTGCGAACCATGAGCGAGCGTCTCGTCCTAGACCACCCACCAGACTCGGCTTGATCGGCGAGCCTTCCACACACAACGATGTTTTATAGATATATGTTGTGTATGTTTTACAGTCTAGTGCTCTTTTTTTTACCAATGAACCTTTCCCCTTCCTTCGTGAAACCGCGGGAAAATATAGTAATAGAACAATAGTAATAGAACAGTCTTTGTGGGAATTAATTCCTGTAATTTTGTAATAACACTGTTATGTTAATGTTTATTTTTGTGGAATAAAATATTTTTGAATTTGAATGTTCGCATCATATGATTGTCTATTGTTCGCATAGAACAGTAAATCACTAAGCTTAAACTCACACTGTTTATGAGCCCCACTTCTACTTGAAACTTGCCGCCATTAGTTCTGAAAAATTTAGAATCCATTTTAAGGTTCATTGGGCCCTGAACCAATTAATGATCCCGACAAAATAATCAGATGGTCTTTGTCGGCAACAAAGCTACGCCTCATCTGATTCATCACACTCACCCTCCAGTCATATGTACCTTTAAATGCGTTGAATGTTTGAAGGAATGTATCTTATACATCCCCCTTTCAGCCGATTTCCCATCATTTCTCTTTCTGATGAAATATCCTTGCCTTTTCTCATATAAAAGCCGGTTTCTTAAATAAAGATCCCACGCTGTAATTGCTTTTGGTACCGAAATTATATAAACATTTTTTTTTAATCTATACCAGTTTGATAGTAACTGCCAAAACAGTTGACACCTGAAGTTTAAGTCGCCGATTCGGCATTAAGAAATTTAAAAATCTGGAGGATGATAGAGATATCCGCAGTAGCGACATGCCCCTGTTGTCGTAGCGCCTTCACTGACCACAAGCCGCGGCGTAGCGTCGGCACCGAAATACACGTGACACGTGAGCGGCAGTGACGCAGTTGGCGGGCCTTGACTTGACGACATACACAGGCTGTGTCGCAACCGACACGCTGCTACTGCATCGCATCGCGTCTCTATACATGGTGGTTTTCAGTCAGAAGCGAGGCGACGAGTTTGCATTCTTTACGCTACAGGTAGTAGCACTCTTTCAATTAATCCATGTTGGGAGTCTTCATCGCAACCTCATCCTATCTTGAAGATTAGTTTTAACTGGTTCTTTTCAATTAAATAAATCAATCAGTAGAATAATGTCTACTGGAAAATGTCAGTGAAAATGTTTACTGACTGATATAGAATAGTATTTTAAAAGTTGATATAGAAGTAAATTTCCATATTACTTGTGGTAATAAAGACTCGACCGGCTGTGTCGCAGACGGATCGGATCCACAGGAGTATCTGGAGACTCAGCACCCGGCCAGACGCTGCTGACGCGCAGAGTTCTGAGAAGCGTCCCCGCCGGTCCACGGCTCGCGTGAGCGTCACTCGAGCGTTTCCGGTGTCTCGCCATCGCTTCCGATCACGTGATCAGCCAAGTCCGCGAAATGGTTACTCATCGCGATGGGGAACTCACCTCACCTGGCAAATTTTAACACCAAGAGAATAAACGGCGGGTAACACATTTCGGAAAGAAATTTAAGAAAGCCCATTATAATTTTGTTATTCAAGACCAGCTTACCCGGCATGCTTTGCAATGCCAACCTGAGGAATTTTTTGCTCTTCTCTCCAGGTGAGCATCACTAGAGAGATAGATGCTATAGGATCGCTGGTAAATCATAATTTAATCACTTTCAAGTATTTCATCACCATTCTTTTAATCGTTCATAAAGAAACGACGTTCTCCTATGGATAGTTATTCGGTTAAAACCATTGAGAGGCACGAAATAATTAACTCGACGGTTGTGCGGGTTTCGCAACTCGTAAAAAGTAAATTAAGTTACAAAAATCCTGATTCAACCAAGAAAAAGACGGCACAAAATGAGCATTTAACTGACGGTTATAAAATACTTGTATATTTCTAATCAAACTGGCTGACGCCGCCGACGGAGGGGGTGGTGTCCGGCCGGGGTGTGTGATGTATGGGGGCGACGTGACGTGACGTGTAGTTATTTTGTTCTGCATTTTCCATGACGCATGTATGAAATTAGCAAGTTCCATGTTATCATATAAACAGCAAATATTAAGTACACAAAAGTTATTAGCTATATAGTAGTGGACAAATGAATACTTAACGCATCTGCGACTCCCATCGACTTTCACAAACTGATTATGATGAGTCATAAATTGATTAGATTTTGTTTAAAGTTCTCTGTCAACATAATATCATATACTATATATTTAATAATTTTTTAAATTGTAAATATTTTTTATTATTTGAGTACGCAACTCCATTGCAGGCTATTAATAGAGTAACTTCAACTCTATTTTAAGTGGAATGAGCAAATCACGAATGTTGAAGAAAACATGAATGGGTCCCATTGTCCAATCACGTTCCACGATAAAAGTACAGTCAGCGTTCCGAGAATGAGACGAAGGACGGACGCGTGGGCGGCGCGGCGGCGGCGGCGGGAGTTACCTGTCATGACGTCACCTCACCATGGACCCGTGACGTCACCAATGCACCGCAAACCCACAGCACAGCTTCAGTCACGCCGTTGAGTTGCCATTGCCCCTTACATACGTTTCCCACCAATTTACCCATGAATTTGTTTAAAGATTTAGATTATTTTGGAGAAGACTAGGCCCCTTAAAACCCTGTCAGCACTTCTACTATATTTCCTTAAAAATTAATACTATTTAAAAAAATCGAATTACTATAAATTGAGGACCGACACAGTAATTAAATTTTTTTAGTTAAATTTTTAGAAAGACCGACACAGTTATATTCTCAAAACGTCAACTTCCACGGCAGCGAAACAACACGTCTTGTATGCAACGACGAAAAAATTAGTTTATTAACTTTCAAACACGCTCTAAGAAAACTAATTGCACTGGAAGATGAAGCCTATGCCAGTTTAAAAATTCCACATAAAAACTCTTAACAAAAAAATTATTATACATCTGGACATGCTGTAAACACTGCGATGGATAATAATAGTAATGATAAACCAACATGACGAAAAAAGATCACTACATAAGTTCAGTACGCCTACTATAATTCCTTATGTAAAGTTCATAAGGGTATCAATTTCGTGAGGGCAGTTCTAACAATAAAAAGGAAATAAAATTTATATTTGAAAGAAATTACTTGAGGATGGACGTGATTCTCGTTACTGTTTGCAAAATTATATTATGAAACAAAAATAACTCACCCCCGCCATACCTACACTGAAATCTCGCCCACGTTACGCGATCCACATCCTGGAAAACCACTACGGGAAGTCACTGTCCACCATGATTCATTTTCATTCCCCTAGAGATGAAAAGGTGTTCTGCGAAGACATTAAAGCGTCGAGTGGCCACAGATAAAATATATTATTATCAGGACAAATATGAGACCGGGTGCTATTTTAGCGGAGGCAAAAGGTCAAGGAATTGGCGAATGGCGACGAGACATGACTCAGCGTGAGGGTAAAAATACAGCGGAGCCGCCACGAGAGCTGGAGCCCGTCGGGGATTCGGAAAAAGATAATAATGTAAAAAAGCTTTTGGTAGCTATGCGATCGCCTACCGATTACACCACCACGCCATAAGTAACTCCTTCCTTTACAACATGAGACGGTAGCTACATACATTTCTTGGAACACCGACAATTCTATGGTGCGTATTTTAAGGTGAGTGTGATGGATCAAATGTAGCGTAATTTTGTTACTGACAAATAGCACCTGATTCATTTTTCAGGATCATTAATTAAAAGAACAATGACCAAAGGCAGCTGGGTCCAGATTCGAACCAACGAAAAACACAAACTTTTCTCGGGTTTGAACCGGCAACCTTAAGGTTCAAAGGCGATCTCTATAACCACTCAGCTACCTAGTCAGTAGAATGTATAAACAGAAGGTTCGTATCAATACAGTACAGAGGGCCCTTAGGATGATAAAAAGTCGCACCACACACAAAAAGCTTTAATTTATGCTCTAATTGTGATATTCCAGCGTAAAACTATTATATGTACTCAATGTCCGACTTATGGTTGAATCTTATGCCCCCCATACACGTAACGATCGGTCGACGACCGGCGAAACACGACCGATCGCAACAGATTGGTCTGTGAAGCGTGATTCCCCACACACGTAAAGATCGGTCGTCGGCCGGCGAACCACGACCAATCGGAACGAAGAGTGGTCCTCAACTCGCAGTCATAGTGTTTTGCAACCAATGTTATAAAGTTTTACATTTATAACAATGTTATAAAAATTGCTACATAAAAAACTCCAACGCATATGGTTGGTGTTATTCTCATGATGAGGTGTTATTCCCTCATCCAGGAAGTGGCTCCTAGATAGGAATAGAGCAGTTGGTTATATACAATTGTCTCTAGAAAAATAGTACATTTATACTTTATTTCCTGCTAAATGCAAACAAATAATTTATTTTTAAAAACGAAATTGTAAAAAATAATTTTCTATTACAGCAAGATAAGAAAAAAATCAAATGTAATGTATTTATTAACAGTATTTTTCTTTAAACAACATTCTTTGTAAATACTTCATCTGAGTTTTTTTAACCATCTCTCTTGATCTTTGCTAAGGGTGATTTTAACTGTGATGTCTTCAAGTAAAACTATTCATTTTTCACAAATTGCTAATATACATTTTTTATAAAATACTGATAAAAGGCAGCAAAACCTAAACCTTGCTTCAAAATATAGTCTAATAAAATTGTAAAATAAAGCCGTTTTTATGTATTTTTATAGAAAACATGTCTTTTTATTTTGCACCATAAATCTTAAAAAAAATTTAGTTTTCACAATTATTTGCACATTTACACAGCTTTCAAACGACCGATAATTAATGAAATCTATCATTAGAACTTAAGATTTTTCTGCCTGAAGATTTACGAATTAAAATACCTACTTTAATTGCGGCATCAATAGACTTGTATATGATAGTAGTGATTATCAGTATACAGAGTTGTGTAATCAAACTGAAAAACGAAACCATAATAACCGCGATTAAACTCACAATGAGCTAGCTACATACGCGGGCTCCACTCGGCCTTCCGCCGTCGACCGATCTGAAGCGTCCCCACACACGCAACGATCGGTCGCAAGACGGAGGCTGGTCGGACGACGACTTATGGGATTCTCATCAGTCGTCGTCCGACCAAAATCGTCGTCAATCGGTCGGAAGCGTCCCCATACACGCAACGATCGGTCGCCCGACGAGGTCCGTTCGGACGGATCTGAGAGACCGATCGTTACGTGTATGGGGGGCCTTAAATGTAGCGTATGGTATAAGAAGTAGGTCGTAACGTAAGGTACTACTGTACTACAAGGCAAGGCCCGTTGGCGCGCACCCCGGCCCTCTTGGCAACATGAGAGCGTTCAAAGTAGCGGCGAGCTGAGCCGACGTCCCTACTGTACGTTACTGATGCGTTTGGCAGCTTGGCGCAGACCGAACAAATCCAGCTTACAAGTTGTAGCCACTCCTTTACACATGTAAACTTGAAACTAAATTTGGCTAAAGTAATAATATTTCAACATTTTAGAATAACAAATAAAGTAGCATTCAAATTCATAATACTATAGTCCAATAGTCAACATTTCAATCAATTATTCGGTGGAGAAAAGTAAGATTAAGCTACAGTACATTAGAACCTCGATAGGTTGACACTGCAAACTTGAGTGTCAAAGTATCAAAATGAAGAACTAAAGGTAGTACATTGGAAATGTTAACCTACGGAGTATAAAATCATCAGTTGAATTTAGGAAACACTGATTTTAAATGAAATTATGACTTGACTGAACATAAACATAGCCAACATTCAAATCACTCAAAACTTTGTACATTTTACCCTTTGTCAGTCTCCAACATGGATGGACATTATCAATTGTCAGTGATGACATTATTAGGTTGTTACGAACCATGTAGAACTATAAGGAAAGTTGAACTATCGAGGTCCTACTGCAGGCCTATTTAGAATGAAAAATATTACTTCTTTCTTTCTATGAGTCCTGATCAATGGTTAACTGATAACAACACATTGAAACAAGTTGCAGTGCAGTACCAAACAAAGGCAAAAAATTCATTAAGGGCATAGGCATTATTTGGGGGTGATACTGTAGTGGACAAAAGGGGCAGTTGACCCTCTAACATTTAAAAATTCAATTTTTTAGCTATTCCCACAAGACATGGAGTATTCCCGTAATAATCACCAAGCTGTCATAGAACATCTTATCCCCTTAAATCAAAATGAACTTACTCCCTTACTTAGAATATGGAAGGAGTAAGAAGGAAGTGCTATAGTAAGTCTACGAAAGAGAGAGGGGGTTCATATTGAAAAATCTAACCATCATTCATTAATGCAAAAAATTCATTATCAAAAACATTCAACCCATTGATAAACACCAAAATAAACTCAAGAGTAAGCAAAGTTATCTGTGGGATCAAGGTCGCCAGAACCTTTTCAATTTCAAACTAACAAACACTTCATGTCAATTTGAACATGGATCAACTAATTAACATAACAAATTAAAATATATACTAAAATTTCAAATATAAAGATTACTCAACAATTGAGTAATTAATATCTTAGGCAAGACAGTAATTTTTAAAACAGCCAAACATTTAAACAATGCTACTTGTAACTGAGACGGAGCTAGCCGTTGTGAAAGATGATTAGCACAATTTAAACAGCAAGAGAACACCCTTAATGAAACTTCTTTCATTGTTACAGGCTAAATTCTCTGATGAAACCAACCCTCGTTCTCCTAACTCTTTTTCCGATAGTTTTGACACATTCACAATCTTTCAAACACACTTTTTCCTTAGAGTGGACTTCGTAAATTAATGATTAAATAAAGGCCTATATTATTCTGATAAGTGTGTTCAATTAATTCAGTGATCAAATAAAAGTTTATGTTTATAAAACTTTCACTAGGCCTAGTCCTATCCTACACTAATCCTAAGACTTTTAGCGAATTTCCCTATAGGGAATACGCTATTACGGTAGTAGCCATGGTAAGACCTAAGCCCGGGACCACTTTACTTTTTCATTTTAAGGTCCCCAGAAGCCAAAAACACCATTCGTTCATTTTCATATATATGTATATATATATATCTATGTGTCCGTGGTACTGATAACTTTTGAAGGGGACCTCCGATTTTTATGAAATTTGGTATGGAGGTTTAAGACCAGGTCTATTTTCATGAGTTCGCGAACCAGCGTTGTCGGGTTATGGGAACGGGGTTTTATGGGGTTTCAAAGGGGTCAAAAATGGGTTTTTGGCATTTTTGGACCTTAATTTTAAAAATTTATCAATTTTAACTGAAACCATTTAAAATAGCTTAAAAAAACAAACAATTTGGTATTTTGAATTTTTATCATAGCATAACTGGTTACGGGGCAAATCCAAAAATGTGTTTTCCATGTTATTCTTATGGGAAATCAAGAAAACCCTATATCTTGCTTATTTATTGACATAACTTAATCAAATTTGGTATGTACACTATCTATATAAGGTTTAACTTATACTTGCTTACAAAACCCATATGCAGGGTTGCCACAGAATTTTTGAGGCCATTTTTCCTGACTTTTCCTGACCAATCTGATAGATTTTTCCTGACTTTTTGGAACCGCGGGAAAAAAGACTTGATTTTGTTTTTAGTGAATTTCCTTTGGAATATTTTATTCCCATTGTTGCCCATCGCTCAAATTTTTATTGAACTACTCCCGTTACAGCGAAATACTCAGTGAATTTCTTCTAATGGTTTAGTTAATTAAAACATTTTTATTTACATATAGCATTAATTAAGCCTATTGAGATTTTTATTCGGAAATGTTAAAAATAAGCAATATATCAGGGGGTTTCCTGTAAAAATAACATAGAAAATTTGTTTTTTTTTTTTTTTTTATTTTCTCCGTAACCAGTGAAGCTAAGTAAATGATTCAAAATACTACCTAAATAATTTGTTTTTTAAAGTTCTTTTGAATGGTCTCTTTGAAAATTGATGAATTAAAATTTTTAGGGTGAAAAATATCAAAAATTCCTATTTTGACCTTTTTGAAACCCTATAAAACCCTGTTCCGACTGTCCGATCAACCTGGTTTTCGAACATAACCTGAAGAACGCTGTCTTACACTTAACCAAATTTCAACGAAATAAAAGGTCTCTTTCAAAATTTATTGTGTAAACGGACACATATAGATATACATATATATGAATTTGAACCAACAGTGTTTTTCGCTCCTATGGACCTTAAAAAAAAGTAATATGGTCCCGGCCTTAGGTCTTACCATGAGTATTATCTTAATAGTGTATTCCCTATAGGGAAATTCGCTAATATTCCCTGTAGAGAAATTGGCTGAAAATAAAACAAGGTGTTCAATAATAATGTAAACACTAACATTATAACAATGAAAAACACAATAAAAATATACTTTAACCACATTATTAATAGGTAATTAATGTATAAAATTAATACATTTTACCCACTACTTAGCAATTTTCATTTATGAGAGCAATCGAAAATCGAGACGGTCGGATTGTGCCACTGCAAATTTTCCTGACTTTGGCACTTTTTCCTTATTTTTTCCTGACTTTCGGCATTTTTTCAAACTTTTTCCTGACTTTTCCTGACCAAAACCCAAAAATCCTGACTATTCCTGACTTTTAATGTCTGTGGCAACCCTGCATATGGCGGCAAACCTACATACTCACCCCCATGGGGTTTATGGGGAAAATACAAAATTGCCAGAGTTTGATACAATTTAGTGTTTACAATCACCAATTATTGATTAACTTAGATCTTCTAACAACACCCAATGGCAGAAAACCTACATACTCGATCCTATGGTGTTTTTATGGGGAAAGTAAATAATCTGAAATTCCATTGGAAATTCGCTGAGTATGCAGGTCTGCTGCGATGGGGGTATTTTCCCATGCAACCTTGATTTAAACCATCAGTTATCTGAAAATAATTAATAGCAAATGAAATCAAGTTCATCCAGGAGAGCAAAGTATTCTTAAAAGTCAAAAATTTAATCTCAAACAAGTTAAAATTAGTGTAAAAGTTGCTGGAAATCGAGCAATTTATTTTGATGCAATATAAATGTTACTTTTAGATCTAAATCAATGACATCCGACAAATCCAATATTGTGAATATCTGTAATCACTAAAAACTACACGTTTTTATTACAGCTGAACATTAACAGATGTTTAAAATGCTTTATTCAAACCCAATGTTATTTTAATAGGAAATTTTGAGATTTTAATGGTGGGTAGCGGCTTTATTTTCAGTCTGAATCTCATCAGTTTTTGGTGGAAACAACTAAAGATCAAGCCCTATCCAATGACACCAAAAACTTTGGTTGAAAATTGAAGGAGGATTGTAATACCAACACATAAAAACCCTTAGCGCATTCAACATTAGCTCAACAGTAACCCTTGAGGGAGGGAATTCAGGGATTTTGAGTGATTTATTTCCCTGTTGTATCTTAATCTCCTGCAAAATCTATTTTTATCATACTGCATGGAATCAGCCGGTTTTTTGTTTTCTCAATAGTACCAAAACCGCTTCTTCTTTGTCCTAGGACTGACAAAACAGCTGGAATATTTTTTAGGTCCTAGGACTGAAAAGTCAGCGGATTTCTAAGTGTTATTTATTAATTTTATATGCAGAATAGTGAAATCCAAATGTCATATTAAAGCATTGTTTGTAAATATAAAATCAAAAATACAACTTTATAGCAATAATTTTCAACGATAAAAGTGTCATTCTGCATTATGATCAAAAACGTTGTTCATCATTATTGGAGCAAAAGTGTCCTTTTAGTGCTTAATCATTTTTTTAAATGAGGCGTCGCCTCATTTTTAAAACACGATTGCGCACTAAAAAGGGCTCTTTTGCTACTAGTGATGAAAACTAATATTAATAACAACCATTTCAAAAACATCAATGTTGTGAACTTGGTAGCCGGTGTTAGTGGTATCGTAAACGTTATAGTGCGAAAAAGATTCCAAGTGTAGCCTATACCTATTTTAGTATTTCAAAACAATATAGAAAATAAACAAAACTTGTAACACTAATTGAAAACTTCAATAACATTCTAGAACAATTCTGTAAACATTGATTGAATTAAATCCTATAGTATAATACGAGCAATCTCTGAAGGGATGTGTGTTCTACGATCACAAAATCTAGCTGTTAGATTTTGCTTAAACTTTACATTTAAGAGTGTTTAGGTCCAAAAATAAGTTTAGAAACAGCCTCAATCCCATCAAAAATCGAATTTGGTCTAAATTTAAGTTTAAAAATCGTAATTTTTAACATTGGTCTTATGGGTTGCTATTTTGGTAACGAAATAACAACGAAAGGTATACAAAAATAAAGAACGGTAATGTTAAGGAGACCTTTTGAAACAGCTGTTAACTGTGAAGAGGTATAGTTGGTTGTTGGTGGAAATTTAATAGCTTTATTAGCATGACACTATATTTAAACTGAACTAAAACCAACGAGCAAGGCTCGGTTAACCTGGTACTAATGGAAAACAGTAGAAAAATACCATATGATTAATAAATAGTATAATCAAATGTGTGACACAGAGTCACCAAAACTAATAGTCCTGTTTGAAACTCCAAACATTTATGAAATTAATGCACAACTATCAATACATGTGATACAGGATGTTTTCACTGTGAGCCTACACTAGGATTAAAATTGAATACAACATCTAAATAGAGAATTTCAGAGGAAGTGGTGTCCTTGATGGCAACTTCACAGGTTGTCCATAGAAAATTTGTCATCAATTTTTCTGACTTTCCCTGATAATATTCATGGATTTCCCTGACTCACAAACTTCACTCAAAGTACAACATACAAAATAAACGGTATCAGATAACTGACACATACTTTCTCCCAACAATATAAAAAAAGCGTTAAAAGTTTCAAACATTAATGTCTTGATGGCTAAGTCAGATAGCTACCAGCTGAGCAGTGCGAGTTTGACCCTACGTGCGTCTGTGACTTTTAACAACGAGTCACCGCTAAACGAAAAATTGAATTTTCTCCGTAACCACTCGACATAGAGCGATAATTCAAAATACTGGATTATTTAGTTTTTTGAGCTCGATTTAATGGTGATAAATAAAATTTATTTTAAGCTAACAGATATTTTGAAAATACAAAAAAATTATTTTTTAAACACTTTTTACTGTATAACTTTTGAACGCGCATTTTCTCAGAGGTGCGGGTAATGTTATTTTATTCAGCATTTTAATCTTAATAAACCACAAAATTTTTATCAAAATCGTTGGACTGGAGCCGTTTTTGAGAAATTTAGATTTTTCACGTTTTTTGAGGGTTTTTGGGGGTAAAATACAATTAAAAATAAAAAATTCAAAAAATGAAAAAAACTATTGGAATTATTGTGAGCTTGGACCTACATACCAAATTCCACCAAAATCGGACCATTGGGGCATTCTCTAGCTCTGTTTACATCCAGACACACACACAGACATCACTCTGAAAACCACTTTTTTGGACTCGGGGGGCACCAAAACGGATAAATCCACCAACAACTCAAATTTGAAAATTTTGACGAAAACAATACTTTCTCCATATAGGCTAACTAAGGTATAGAGGGAGAAAGTAAAAATCACTGCCAAGGCAAGTTTAATAAGAGAAAATACTGAGACGTGTATTAACTGAGAATATCTGTCAACACTAATCTGCTCTAGAATATCTTCCGGATATAAAAATCAATCTACATCATCACAAAACTCATTACATAGACCATTTAACACTGAATTTGCAAACACATTAGATGAAGATGATAAATCACTAAATCCACTAAATATTTAGGCATCAAGCCACAGTTTATTATATTTACTTTGTTAAGCAGCCATTTGTTAAGCTAACAACTATCAAACATCTTAGTACAAAAAAGAAAAAGATTATAAGATTAATAATTTGAAATACTCCAAGAACAAAGTATGACAATTAATTGAATTGTCGTTAGAATAATGGGGGTCACAGCAAACAAGAGCATTGAAAAGCCCTCTCAAATTCATCATTGGGCCAGATTTCACTGACTTTCCTGACTTTTTACCTATTTCCCTGACTTTCCCTAACCAGAAGTTTTTCCCCTGACGTGCCCTGAAAATCCCTGACTTTCCAGAATGTGGACACCCAGCTTTAAATCCAACAGGTATTAGGCCTACACATACAAAGGGTCCTGGGTTAATATTTTTTAAACGTAGCCTTAAAAGAGTTAAGTAAACTATGACAATATGGGGACCATGGAGCTTATCACTGTGCATGTCCTGAAGAGCTTAAAACACAAAAAATGAGATGTAACCTATTTACACACAAAGCTTACTTTTATCCTTATGTTTCAAATACATACAAATTTTAAAAGAGAATATATTAATAGGCAAGCATGTTTCTTTTCCTCCTTTTTTCTCAGCCTGTGTGCATCTTTATAGTAATAATTTCTAACGATAAAAGTGTCATTCTGCATTATGATAAAAAACGTTAGAAAACAATCATCCTCTAGATGAGCAGAATCACGTTCTAATTTACATTGATCCTCATGGCTACACTTGCTAGACTTTCAAAGTTTCAATTTCAATCTTAAGGAAGAAGAAAAATTTGTTTGAATCATTAGACAAGGTGTTGGTGTATGGTAATAAAAATTGCTAGGAGTAAAAAACAGATATTTCAATTATACAATTTTTAAAGCTAATTTGGGTGCAGATCAACTGAATTTTTGGTCGAATTTCGATAAGGCTCCGATCTGTAGTTTAAAATTCTATGGTGGGCCTGTGAAGCACAATGCGCCACATTTAGAGTTCAAGGAGACCAGACTGTGCTCAGTTCTTTACTTACCTTAGTACCTTTACTTCATTACTTTGAATTAAAAAAAAAAAAAAAAATAGTGCCGATCAACTTACACCTTGTTAGTCACTTGGTGCATTTCTTTTAGTTCCAAACTATGACTCCATGATGGTTCTTATACAGACAGACCTGTCTTAGGGTATCTGATAAACAACGTAATGCCACACCCATTTCTGCTGTTTTTGTAGAACATACAGTATAGATAGGCATTTGTATTATGTATGCATGCTGAGCTCAAAAACTTCTCGAACAATTCAATTCTCTCCAAATTTTGCATATAATTTTTAGCCAACTAGTTAAATTTATAACCGTTCATGAGTGAGACGTATTTTGCAATTCGTCTCACAGGTAACTCTTCTCTGTGCATCACTAACCTAACCTCAGTATTTTAATTATTCTTAGGTTTACCATGGAAAAGATTACCAACAAGGAAAGTTAATGCCCAGAAGGCCTCCCTTAGTTAAGCCCACGTATTACGGTTACAAAATGTGTCTCAGCAAATTTATAATAAAGTGTAGCACCTTTAGGCATATATTAAAACACTCAGAAAGGTCAGTGAGTGCAGGGAACAAACTTGTTGGGGAAGAGTGAGCGGAGCGAAAGATAACAAAAAAAAAGCAAGTCTTGAAAAAAACAAGCCTTTTTTATAATTCGGCATTGTATATACATTTACCGGTGCAAAAATATAATCTTAATGAATTATGCGGTGAAAATGACCTATTGAACACAATTTGGGAGAGATGAATTAAAGTCACTAGATTAATGCAGCCACAACAAGTTGCTAACCCATACTCTTATGATTTACAGAGAAAAATGCATCAGGCATCCAAATGGAACATTTACAGCTTGAATCATAAAAGTTCATAACCTACAAAGGAATTGCTAAACAAATAATCTATAGGCCCCGATCCATTGTTTCAACGAACACTAAACCCTAAATTCCCTCTAGGTCTCCTTGTTGAACTTAAAATGTTGTTAAATACCAAAAAAAAAACTAACTTTAACAAAATGCTTTTTTGCTTTTTAATTAATTTTCAAATTATTTGACCTAAAATTCATTTATTAGGTAAATCTTTAAAAAGTAACCATCGTAAAAGTTAGTGGACCTAGTGTGCTTAATGACAAACACAATGTTTGTTCTTGGTTGATCAGGCTATAAGTTTAAAACTCAGTTCAATTAAAGTCGACTAAAACTTAAACTAAGCTAAGATATAGGGCCTAAGCTGAATTTCGCTGCTAAACTATAATGCTATTACGGTCAACTCTCGCTAACTTGAACCTTGATAGCTCAAAATTTTCAATTCTAATCCCCCTGAAAAAACATGTCTTAGTCAAATTAATTTTCACATAAAAAGTGAATTTAAAATTTATTAGTTTACAACCACTTAAAAGGAAACAGAAAAAAGGAACGAGCGTCTTCCGCTTAAATTTTTTAGCGAATTTTTTTAGGGAATAAGCTATTACCGTAGGTCTCATGGTAAGACCTAAGCCCGGGACCATGTTACTTTTTCGTTTTTAGGTACCCAGAGACCAAAAATTATAGTCATTAAATTATCTTATATATATATTTGTATGTATCCCTAGACACGATAACTCTCGTAAAAATGGTCCGATCGACACCAAATTTGGTAGAGATGTGTAGTCCTACACCTACATTTATTCGGATGAGTTCGTAAACCAGACATATCGACCTACCGGAAGGGGTAGTTATGGGGGATTTTGTACCCCAAAAATGGTTTTTTTTGCATTTTTCATATGTAATTATTAAAAATTTTTTATTTTTATTTTGACCATTGAATTTAGCTCAAAAAAACATACAGTTTAGTAATTTGAAGCTTTGCTCTATCTCCATTGGTACCGAGATATTAAAAAGTCTAAAGACAGTACATCGTATTTTGGGGCTCCAATGTTAATCTTATGGAGAATAAGGATGTGTTAATATTTCACTTATTAACCATTAACCAATATTTTTGGATGAAACTTGGTACTCAGCTTAATTTTCAAATTATTTGACCTAAAATTCATTTATTAGGTAAATCTTTAAAAAGTAACCATCGTAAAAGTTAGTGGACCTAGTGTGCTTAATGACAAACACAATGTTTGTTCTTGGTTGATCAGGCTATAAGTTTAAAACTCAGTTCAATTAAAGTCGACTAAAACTTAAACTAAGCTAAGATATAGGGCCTAAGCTGAATTTCGCTGCTAAACTATAATGCTATTACGGTCAACTCTCGCTAACTTGAACCTTGATAGCTCAAAATTTTCAATTCTAATCCCCCTGAAAAAACATGTCTTAGTCAAATTAAACTTCACATAAAAAGTGAATTTAAAATTTATTAGTTTACAACCACTTAAAAGGAAACAGAAAAAAGGAACGAGCGTCTTCCGCTTAAATTTTTTAGCGAATTTTTTTAGGGAATAAGCTATTACCGTAGGTCTCATGGTAAGACCTAAGCCCGGGACCATGTTACTTTTTCGTTTTTAGGTACCCAGAGACCAAAAATTATAGTCATTAAATTATCTTATATATATATTTGTATGTATCCCTAGACACGATAACTCTCGTAAAAATGGTCCGATCGACACCAAATTTGGTAGAGATGTGTAGTCCTACATTTATTCGGATGAGTTCGTAAACCAGACATATCGACCTACCGGAAGGGGTAGTTATGGGGGATTTTGTACCCCAAAAATGGTTTTTTTTGCATTTTTCATATGTAATTATTAAAAATTTTTTATTTTTATTTTGACCATTGAATTTAGCTCAAAAAAACATACAGTTTAGTAATTTGAAGCTTTGCTCTATCTCCATTGGTACCGAGATATTAAAAAGTCTAAAGACAGTACATCGTATTTTGGGGCTCCAATGTTAATCTTATGGAGAATAAGGATGTGTTAATATTTCACTTATTAACCATTAACCAATATTTTTGGATGAAACTTGGTACTCAGCTTCATTTGGTTAAGATTCATTCATTTATGGTAAAAAATCTTGGTTTTTATGCTTATCGTGGCAGCAAACCTGCATACCCTTTTGCCATGTTAATCATATAGAGAATAGCCAAACTCCTTTAGCAATGGACAGATATTGATGAAACTTAGTACATGGCTTCATATGGTTGAAATAAATTTTTTTTATGCTAAAAACCTATTTTTAGTGTTCCCCATGGCAGCATACCTGCATACTCTTTCCCTATATTTATCATAAGGAGAATAGCCATTTATTTCAATATTTACGAGCATGTGATGATATTTGGTTTGCAGGTTATGTGGTCAAAATTTATATTCACTAATTAGAAAATTCGCCGAGTACACAGGTTCTGCCTTTTAAAAGCAGAATGATAAGATATTTTAGATTATTATATTCTCAAGTGTGGCGAATCGTGTGCAGATATAATAATGTAATTTTACTGCTTACCGTCAAACACGATCCAAATTATGTCTTTGTAGGCCTACGACAGCCGTTTCGGAGATTACTCCATCGACGGGTACACGTCGCAGCACACTAAACTATGTCATTAGTTAAAATTGTCTTAGCTTTTGCTGCGTCAGTTCGATTAAATTTTTTTTTTTTTTTTTAATCGAACTGGCGAACAAAATAGCCTAAATGACAATTTATTAACAATCTCGACGAAGTAATAATATAAAAACTCCTAAGGGGTTGATAAAAACTAAAATAAGAAATCAAGTTTGCTGCTTATAAAAAACCGGACAAATGGAGGGTTTAAAAAAATCCGAACAGTTGGTTTTTTATGCTCTAAAAAGAGGACATATCGGGGGAAAAGAGGACGTATGGTAGGCCTAACCCTAGGCCTAAGTACCAGGTAATCAAAGTACTCTAGGTCAACACTGTGTCAGACTGTGTGCTACTTGCACTAAGTTTTACTACTAAACTGAGTATGCTCAAAAGAAGTAATTATAGGACTATTTTAGGTAGCCTATGTCTAAAAACCAGCTTGTCTAAAAAGCCAGGCCCATTCCCCATTTCGCTTTCATTGATATGTAACATAATAATTAGGCCTTTAAAATACAGTTTGTACAAATAAGCCCACTAACTGCATGTACCATAACTTATTTAATCTGTGAAATAAAATAGGTTTGAGTAAAAAGTTCTCAACACAAGATCAGTGTCCTAAACTAATTGATAAATGAATTCAGAAACCTATCTCAATTTATGGCACATTTTAAGTAGTTTAAAACATCAATAAATGCCCCACCCCTAATCATCCTATCAAACACCCTTCAACTGCCCTTTCCCTAATTAAGGTTATGTGTGAGGGACCGCCCTAGAATAATATCCAACGCAATCAGTCCAACAAATGCAGTGTTACCGGACGTTCACCTTCATCGAATATTTAATAAAAACGCCAATACTTTCATTTAAAAGGACTACGCCTACCGATGGGAATCGCCGCTAGCACTCAATGCGGCTGATCGGCCAAGCTGAGGAATTTCCGGCGTTTCAAAAGCGCCGCCTACATAAGAAACCAAAACCTCCTACCACTACGAGTTATCTATCGATAGCAAAGTTTATCAACTTACCTGGAAGGCGCGGTGTGCACCATGACAGTGGGGGGAGGGGGTAACACAACCACCAACACACGCCATAACACCGATATAACACACGGTCCTGCCGGCGGAATGGCCGCTAGAGAGGATAGCGGAACACATGCATGCCGGGCGAGACTCGCGGCTCGGCCGTAGCAGCGCCACCGTCGCGCACATCCGGTTGTGCGTCTTAACGAACGCGGGAACGAAATCCGAGAGGGGGAGGGGGGCGTGCGTCAAGGGTGGGGCCGACCGAATAGACAACACTGCGTTCGTACAACTCCTCACACCTCCACCCGGCGTAGTGATATCCGGTGAGAAAATACCACCACTCAAAACCGTACAAGTGTATTTGGACGTCGACAGAAGCTACTACATAATGTTTGTAAACACTACATTTTCAACGAAACATCCAACCAAACGATGAATAAGTATTTATTTCATTCCATAAACGTGACTATAATATCCATTTATAAACACGAAAACACAAAATCCCCTGATCGTCACTGGAAACCAGAGCACTCTAGTCACTGCCATATTATATGCAACTACAGTAGATCCGCTGTATTACTGACGGACAGGTCAGGTGAGAACTGAACGACGGAGTGGCGGTGCGGTGCGGTGTGATCCGATCGATGCCAGCGGCGTGGTCGTAGTGGGCACACTGCGCAGTTGCGGCTCACCGGATGTGACGTAAAAAGGCGGGAACTCGCTCACACGTGCGGCGCTGCCACCACCATCACCACCACCACCACCACCACCGCTCCAACAACACTCACTCACCCGCCACGCCAGTACCACCACCACCACCGTGCCTTCTTTTCTTCAACATTTAATTCATAAACGGTTCTTTACGGCTGTCAATGAACGATTAGGTTATTGGCCTACTGGCTGAAACCTTCTGTCAGCTGGTGGATACAAACTATAACCTTTGAGCAGTTTCAATGATTACCGTTTATGATAATGAATTTATTTTGGTCGGAAAAAATAATTCCATTTATATAATGTAAATTGGGGCTTGCTATAGTTTTATTTTACTCTGTCAATTCATTACATACATGAGAGCATGCATATTTCCATTTCCAGGGCACATTAGGCAACCGAAGGAAATACCTCCACTATCACCGTGTCTTCTTTATAAAAACTCAAAAATTTCTCATTGACTTATTTCTCAAAAGGAAATTCGATCATCTCATAATCTAATTTCGGTAATCTCATCCCGACAAACCTAAAAACTAACCCCATTAATTTTTAACAAATCGGCATTAAGAGGCAGTCATCGTAAAGCTTACAAGTAGTAAGAGTAAAAAAAATTCTAAGCACGGAAAAGGGTTTAATGAGATGAATAAATGTGATGACATTGATGGGGAATTTGCTATGTTCAATCAAAATGATCAAATATTATACAAATTTAAAAATATATGTAGGGCCTACCACAAGGGCGTTCTTCGAAACCTGATTAGATATTTATTAATATTATGTAACAAGAATAATAAATTTGTAGACGAACCATAGTGAAACCGACTAATGCGTTTTCAAAATTGAACAAGCAAGAGATTGGTTCATGATTTGAAAATATGTATTGATATTTGTATAGTTAGAGTATGTAAAATAAATGGATACTGTATTACAACAATTAATTACAGCCATTTTCTGTGAAAATGGCCATAATTTGCATTAATTATAATACAAAATCATTATTTTTTTGAAGAAAAATCGCAATAACTCCGTTATTTGTTATCAGATCCTTACAAACTTGGTACCGTTGGTTAGATAATTAAATTTGGCAACTTTTTTGTACAAAGTAAAATTTTTTTGAAATTTACCAAATTTGAGATATTTGAGTTTGAAAATTTAAAATTGCCGCCATTTTGAAAATACAAAGTGGAAAAAATTAATTTTTTCCCTGAAAATGTACATTAGTATGATAAAGATTCATACCAAATATGATCTGAATACAATAATCCGTTACGGAAATAAAAATTATTACGTGAAAAAAACAAAATGGCGGCTAGCGGCTAAACGATGGATTTTAGACCCCTATTTGTAAGATGTTTTTTTCTTGTCTCGATGCAAGGAACAAATATACAAAAGGGTTCCAGAGAGTTCCGGGACACCCTGTATACCGGTGGACGGGTGGACGGTGGACCGGTGGACGGTGGGCCGGTGGACGGGTGGACCGGTAAACGGGTAGACGATGTACCATTGGTCTGGTGGACTATGTACCGGTGGACGGGTGGACGATGGACGGTGGGCCGGTGGACGGGTGGACCGGTAAACGGGTAGACGATGTACCATTGGTCTGGTGGACTATGTACCGGTGGACGGGTGGATTATGGACCAGTGGACTATGTACCGGTGGACGGGTGGACTATGTACCGGTGGACGGGTGGACTATGTACCGGTGGTCTGGTGGACTATGTACCAGTGGATGGGTAGACTATGTCCCGGTAGATGGGTGGACTATGTACCGGTGGACGGGTGGACTATGGACTGGTGGACGGGTGGACTATGTACCGGTGGACGGGTGGACTATGTACCGGTGGACACGTGGACTATGTACCGGTGGTCTGGTGGGCTATGAACCGGTGGACGGGTGGACTATGTACCGATGGACAGGTAGACGTTGTACCGGTGGAAGGGTGGGCTATGTACCGGTGGACATGTAGACGATGGACCGGTGGGCTATGTACCGGCGGACGGGTGTGCTATGTACCGGTGCACGGGTGGACTATGTACCGTTGGACAGGTAGACGATGTACCGTTGGTCTGGTGGACTATGTACCGTTGGTCTGGTGGTCTATGTACCAGTGGAAGGGTGGACTATATACCGGTGGACGGGTAGACGATGTACCGTTGGTCTGGTGGACTATGTACCGTTGGACGGGTGGACGGTGGACCGGTGGACGGTGGGCCGGTGGACGGGTGGACCGGTAAACGGGTAGACGATGTACATCGTCCATTGGTCTGGTGGACTATGTACCGGTGGACGGATGGAGTATGTACCGGTAGATGGTTGGACTATGTACCGGCGGACGGTTGGGCGGTGGACTTGTGGCCGGGTAGACGATGTTCCAGGGTAATAAATAATAAAATAACAAAATACCTTATTTTACCAAAAAGCCGTATGATCTACTGTGCTAGCCCAAAGATGAAGAGAACTACCGGTCGACGGATAGACGATGTACCGGTGGACGGGTAGAAGATGTACTGTACCGTTGGTCTTGTGGACTACGTACCGGTAGAAGGGTGGACTATATACCGGTGGACAAGTGGACGGTGGACCGGTGGACGGTGAACGGGTAGACAATGTACCATTGGTCTGGTGGACTATGTACCGGTGGACGGGTGGACGATGGACGGTGGGCCGGTGGACGGGTGGACCGGTAAACGGGTAGACGATGTACCATTGGTCTGGTGGACTATGTACCGGTGGACGGGTGGACTATGTACCGGTGGACGGGTGGACTATGTACCGGTGGTCTGGTGGACTATGTACCAGTGGATGGGTGGACTATGTCCCGGTAGATGGGTGGACTATGTACCGGTGGACGGGTGGACTATGGACTGGTGGACGGGTGGACTATGTACCGGTGGACGGGTGGACTATGTACCGGTGGGCGGGTGGACTATGTACCGGTGGACACGTGGACTATGTACCGGTGGTCTGGTGGGCTATGAACCGGTGGACGGGTGGACTTTGTACCGATGGACAGGTAGACGTTGTACCGGTGGAAGGGTGGGCTATGTACCGGTGGACATGTAGACGATGGACCGGTGGGCTATGTACCGGCGGACGGGTGTGCTATGTACCGGTGCACAGGTGGACTATGTACCGTTGGACAGGTAGACGATGTACCGTTGGTCTGGTGGACTATGTACCGTTGGTCTGGTGGTCTATGTACCAGTGGAAGGGTGGACTATATACCGGTGGACGGGTAGACGATGTACCGTTGGTCTGGTGGACTATGTACCGTTGGACGGGTGGACGGTGGACCGGTGGACGGTGGGCCGGTGGACGGGTGGACCGGTAAACGGGTAGACGATGTACATCGTCCATTGGTCTGGTGGACTATGTACCGGTGGACGGATGGAGTATGTACCGGTAGATGGTTGGACTATGTACCGGCGGACGGTTGGGCGGTGGACTTGTGGCCGGGTAGACGATGTTCCAGGGTAATAAATAATAAAATAACAAAATACCTTATTTTACCCAAAAGCTGTATGATCTACTGTGCTAGCCCAAAGATGAAGAGAACTACCGGTCGACGGATAGACGATGTACCGGTGGACGGGTAGAAGATGTACTGTACCGTTGGTCTTGTGGACTACGTACCGGTGGAAGGGTGGACTATATACCGGTGGACGGGTGGACGGTGAACCGGTGGACGGTGAACGGGTAGACGATGTACCATTGGTCTGGTGGACTATGTACCGGTGGACGGGTGGACGATGGACGGTGGGCCGGTGGACGGGTGGACCGGTAAACGGGTAAACGATGTACCATTGGTCTGGTGGACTATGTACCGGTGGACGGGTGGACTATGTACCGGTGGATGGGTGGACTATGTACCGGTGGACGGGTGGATTATGGACCGGTGGACTATGTACCGGTGGACGGGTGGACTATGTACCGGTGGACGGGTGGACTATGTACCGGTAGACGGGTGGACTATGTACCGGTGGACGGGTAGACGATGCACCGTTGGACGGGTGGACGGGTGGAACGGTAAACGGGTAGACGATGTACCATTGGTCTGGTGGACTATGTACCGGTGGACGGGTGGACTATGTACCGGTGGACGGGTGGACTATGTACCGGTAGACGGGTGGACTATGTACCGGTGGACGGGTAGACGATGCACCGTTGGACGGGTGGACGGTGTACCGGTGGACGGGTAGACGATGTACCGTTGGTCTGGTGGACTATGTACCGTTGGTCTGGTGGACTATGTACCGGTGGAAGGGTGGACTATATACCGTTGGACGGGTAGACGATGTACCGTTGGACGGGTGGACGGTGTACCGGTGGACGGGTGGACTATGTACCGGTGGACGGGTGGACGATGTACCGTTGGTCTGGTGGACTATGTACCGTTGGTCTGGTGGACTATGTACCGGTGGAAGGGTGGACTATATACCGGTGGACGGGTAGACGATGTACCGTTGGACGGGTGGACGGTGTACCGGTGGACGGGTAAACGATGTACCGTTGGTCTGGTGGACTATGTACCGTTGGACGGGTGGACGGTGGACCGGTGGACGGTGGGCCGGTGGACGGGTGGACCGGTAAACGGGTAGACGATGTACATCGTCCATTGGTCTGGTCGACTATGTACCGGTGGACGGATGGAGTATTTACTGGTAGATGGTTGGACTATGTACCGGCGGACGGTTGGGCGGTGGACTTGTGGCCGGGTAGACGATGTTCTGTTGGACGGTTGGGCTTTGCCCCGGTGAACGGTGGACCGGTGGACGTGTAGACGATGTACCGTTGGTCTGGTGGACTATGTACCGGTGGATGGGTGGACTATGTACCGGTGGACAGGTAGACGATGTACCGTTGGTCTGGTGGGCGGCACCGGCGGACCATGTTCCGGTGGACGGGTGGACGATGTACCGGTGGACGGGTGGACGATGTACCGGTGGACGGTGTACCGGATTACGGGTGGACGGTGGACCGGTGGACGTGAAGACGATGTACCGTTGGTCTGGTGGACTATGTAACGGTGGACGGGTGGACGGTCGATGGGTGGACGGTGGACCGCTGGTCTGGTGGCCGGCACCGGCGGACCATGTTTCGTTGGATAGTTGGGCTTTGCCCCGGTGGACGGATGTACGGTGGACCGGTGGACGCGTGGATGGTGGATGGGTGGACGCGTGGACAGTGAATGGGTGGACGCGTGGACGGTAGATGGGTGGACGGTGGACCGTTGGTCTGGTGGGCGGCACCGGCGGACCATGTTCCGGTGGACGGGTGGGCTATGTACCGGTGGACGGGTGGACTATGTACCGTTGGACAGGTAGACGTTGTACCGGTGGATGGGTGGACTATGTACCGATGGACAGGTAGACGATGTACCGGTGGACGGTTGGGCTATGTACCGGTGGACGGGTGGACTATGTACCGTTGGACAGGTTGACGGTGGGCCGGTGGACGGGTGGACGATGTACCGGTGGACGGGTGGACTGTGGACCGGTGGACGTGAAGACGATGTACCGTTGGTCTGGTGGACTATGTACCGGTGGACGGATGGAGTATGTACCGGTGAATGGTTGGAATATGTACCGGCGGACGGGTGGGCGCTGGACTTTTGGCCGGGTAGACGATGTTCTGTTGGACGGTTGGGCTTTGCCCCGGTGGACGGGTGGACGTGTAGACGATGTACCGTTGGTCTGGTGGGCGGCACCGGCGGACCATGTTTCGGTGGACGGGTGGACGATGTACCGGTGGACGAGTGGACTATGTACCGGTGGACGGGTGGACTATGTACCGGTGGACGGGTGGACTATGTACCGGTGGATGGGTGGATTATGTACCGGTGGACGGTTGGACTATGTACCGGTGGGCGGGTGGATTATGTACCCGTGGACGGGTGGACGGGTGGACGGTAGACCGGTGGACGGGTAGACGATGTACCGTTGGTCTGGTGGACTATGTACCGGTGGAAGGGTGGACTATGTACCGGTGGACGGGTGGACTCTGTACCGGTGGACGAGTGGACTATATACCGGTGGATGGGTGGACTATGTACCGGTGGACGGGTGGACTATGTACCGGTGGACGGGTGGACTATGTACCGGTGGACGTTTGAATTATGTACCGGTGGACGGGTGGACGGTGGACCGGTGGACGGGTAGACGATGTACCGTTAGTCTGGTGGACTATGTACCGGTGGAAGGGTGGACTATGTACCGGTGGACGGGTGGACTATGTACCGGTGGACGGGTGGACTATGTATCGGTGGGCGGGTGGACGGTGGACCGGTGGACGGGTAGACGATGTATCGTTGGTCTGGTGGACTATGTAACGTTGGACGGGTGGACGGTAGACCGATGGACGGTGGACCGGTGGACGGTGGACCGGTGGACGGGTGGACCGGTAAACGGGTAGACGATGTGCCGTTGGTCTGGTGGACTATGTACCGGTGGACCGGTGGACGGGTAGACGATGTACCATTGGTCTGGTGGACTATGTACCGGTGGACGGGTAAAGTATGTACCGGTGAATGGTTGGTCTATGTACCGGCGGACGGTGGACCGGTGGACGGGTAGACCATGTACCGTTGGTCTGGTGGGCGGCACCGGCGGACCATGACGGGTGAGCGGTGGACTTGTGGCCGGGTAGACGATGTTCCATTGGACGGTTGGGCTTTGCCCCGGTGAACGGTGGACCTTTGGACGTGTAGACGATGTACCGTTGGTCTGGTGGACTATGTACCGGTGGATGGGTGGACTATGTACCGGTGGACGGGTGGACGATGTACCAGTGGACGGGTGGCCCATGTTCCGGTGGACGGGTGGACTATGTACCGGTGGACGGCGCGGTACGGTGGTGGTGCGGGGCGATGACCGAGCGCCGCGGCGCGACGAGGGCTAGGCGACGCTCCAACTGGCCGCTATTCCGGGACCGCTATTGTCTTGAGCTGTCTGGAGGTCACTGCGGCCGCTCACCACCACCATACTGTGCAACCACCGCACAACAACCACCGTACAGTACAATCCACCGAGCAATTATCGTAGGACTACAACCAAAAACAAAACCGACCAACACCTAGGAGTCACCGAGGTGATATTCTATAGGGAGCATCCGGCAGCGGGCTCGTAAATTAAAATCCACACGGTTTAAAATGAGGGTATGAAGATACCTATTTAATTCGTCCAGCAAAATTACTTTGAAGGTAGCTATCGAACTATATTTTTCAAACTGTCCTTGGCTGCCGTCTTTAAATTTTGCAAATCAGCATGGTTGGCACCCAATGGAAATTATCTAACTAGATCAACTTTGACAATTCACCTAGTCAAAACTAGGTGAACTGACAACACTACTTAGTTTCCCAATACAAAGACGTCGCGCCGGTTCAAACATTTTCGTGTCATTTGTAGTGACCTCCTAAAGCCCGTTCATTTTTACAGTCTGCTTTTGATAGTAAAATCAATTGTGGATATCCGTTTCGAGGTAATGGGTCATAATTGGTTAAGTCTTTCATGGTGGAAGAAAGCACCATTGATTTGCTACAACCATGAGGTTATCATTCAATCTTATCAAAATTACTGCAGCTTATGGGAATCAACAGTTTGCATGAGGTTCTATCCAAGTTGGCGGACGTGAAACGTGTCGTCCACCCTTAAAGAAGCCATCCCAGACGTTGTATAGTTTGCTGTTGGTAGCGAGGGAAACCCATCCATGTATCATCGATAAAGATTGGCGACTACGTTTTCAGAAACCCCGTGCATCTGATTGTTAACCAACCGATAGATGGATAGATCCCCCAGGGTCAGAATGATATGAAGTGCCTAAGTATACCAACGTCGTTACCGATCCTATACAGAGTGGGCAGATATGCTATACCTGCAGATTTTTTACCATGCGAATGCTGGCTAATGAAGGCGAGACACGGGTTTATAGGAGTTCTTTTTGTCCGTCATAATTCCTTGTGTACATACCGGATTATTCTGGTTTTCATGTTGGTCACCTTTAATACTTACAATTTTAAAGGGTTAAGTTACTTAAAACCATTGATTGTTTCATATTAAATTATATAAAAATAGCATCCTTATTATTGGTTTCAACCAAGAATTAACTATCCGAAAATTAAACAGTATTGTGAGTATTAACAAATAAACTAAACAAAATCATCAAAATGTGGATCAATTTCTCAAACCATTTTTTCCATCGCACTGCAAGGAAAATTGTTTTTTCAACGTCAGCTAGGAGTGAGTTGACGTTTTCCCAGAATACAATGGGAAAATCAGCTGGAAGTTTTCTCACACTAGTAGTTAATTAGCTATGATTCTTGCCACTAATTAAATAGCAATTGGAGCGAAATAAAGATAGCAGCGTTAATATGGTTAATGTATCCTATATATTTGCACGGATCCGCTATATAGACTTTTACTAAACCTCCAGTGTAGTAAAACTAAATCAAAATCTCCCTGGAAAATGAAACAAATTTTAGAAAGTCAATTTTTGCTGAAATGTGTTCTATGTCGTTATCTGACTTCTCTCAGAATAATCATAGCTGAAATATCCAGCGGAGAACATGCCTTAAAAATGAGGGGATGGCCCGCAAGTGAATCTTAAGAGTCTGCAGTACCTGCGCCATCTTAGTAGTTTGTCCCGAAAGAGCAATGTTAAATTTGAAACATTAGGCCTACTGTGAGTTTGTTTTTCTTCAGGAAACTTCAAACTTTATATCATTTTAGCGAATTTCCCATAGGGAATAAGCTATTACCGTAGGTCTCATGGTAAGACCTAAGCCCGGGACCATGTTACTTTTTCGTTTTGAGGTGCCCAGAGACCAAAAATAATAGTCATTAAAATTTATATATATATATATATATATATATATATATATATATATATATATATATATATATATATATATATATATATGTATATATATATGTGTCCCTAGACACGATAACTCTCGTAAAAATGGTCCAATCGACACCAAATTTGGTAGAGATGTGTAATCCTACGTTTATTCGGATGAGTTCGAAAACCAGACATATCGACCCACCAGAAGGGGTAGTTTTGGGGGGTTTCGTACCCCAAAAATGGGTTTTTCGCATTTTTCATATGAAAATTTTAAAATTTTTTAATTTTTATTTTGACCATTGGATTTAGCTCAAAAAAAAACACACAATTTAGTATTTTGAAGCTTTGCTCTATCTCCATTGGTTACCGAGATATTACAAAGTCTAAAGACAGTACATTGTCTTTTGGGGCTCCAATGTTAATCTTATGGAGAATAAGGATGTGTTAATATTTCACTTATTAACCAATATTTTTGGATGAAACTTGGTATTTAGCTTCATTTGGTTGAGATTCATCCATTTAAGTTAAAAAATCTTGTTTTTTGTACTTATAATGGCAGCAAACCTGCATACTCTTTTCCCATGTTAATCATATGGAGAATAGGCAAACTCTTTTATTTATGGACAAATATTGATGACACTTACTATATGGCTTTATATTGTCGAAATAAATTTTTTCTATGCTAAAAACCTACTTTTAGTGTCCCCCATGGCAGCATACCTGCATACTCTTTCCCTATATTTATCTTAAAGAGAATAGACATTTATTTCCCTATTTATGAGCATGTGATGAAATTTTGTTTACAAGTTTAGCTGGTCAAAATTAATATTACTAATTTGGAAATTCGCTGAGTACGCAGGTCTGCTGCGATGGGGGGTATTAAATGTTACCATGGTATCAAGTGCTTGGCGTGATAGAAAATTAATAAAAAAATATCCACTCCAATAACGGATAAAATATATATTTAACATCATTTTTAAACCACTTTTAAAGATATTTTAAGTAGGTTTATTGAAAAACTGATATTTTAAGTAGATTTATTGAAAAACTATTTACGTCTTAAATCTATTTAAGAGAGTGCAAGTACTACAGACTCTTAAATTGGCTGAGAGGTTTATGTATATCAGGCGGATAGCCAGGCATATTCTTATCATACCACCCCCTAAAACATATACTCAATATAAACATGGACGTCCAAAGAAGGAGGTATGGAAAATGATTTCTTAGTCCAAGGTCATGCCAGACACAATTTTAAAGGTATCTGTAGGGAAAGTACAAATCCACAACAGACCTCACAAGGTCAAGTGTGTTAAAAGTTATTACATTTCAAATTTTTTCAATATTATTTCAATCTAAATTTCGAACGTCGGTAAATTTCCCCCGATTATCATAATGAGATAGGGGTTACGTATTTTAAGACATTTAATTTAATAAAGAACAACCTTCTGTAATTTATTTCTATTTGGTATGCTCAACATCAAATTATAACTTCTCTTGGGCCATCCGGCCATTTTTAGGCATGATCACCTTTTAGGGATTTCAGGGGGATTTTCAGGGAAAGGACAAGAGATGCCAGAATAGAACACATTTCAAAATAGATTTATGTCCAAAACGTTATTTTATTTTCAACCACTAATTTGACTACACTATTGGTGTTATGAGCTGCTGTGCAACTGTAAGGATATACTGTACAAAATTAGTACTACACCTTTTCGTTTCGTTACCGCCGTTTACATTAGAATCTAAAATTTTAACAATAAATAACATGTTTATGACTTTCAAGAGTTTCCATCAGTGACCAAAGTCTGCACCTAAATTATGAGGTTAATATTAAATGAATTTATAACACTTCCATCGATATTCAACAAATGTTATGACATTTTTCAAGTTGTACAAATAAAGTATAACATTTATTCAGGACGAGATAGGTTTAATTTTCACAAAATTTATGGTTTTTTATGGAATATAACGTTTTAAAGTTATCCCTATTATCAGATATTAGAATTATTTACAGTACGGTATAGTGCATGTTTTTTGACCAGCGTCTTTCCAAGAATCAGCGCTAATTCGCTAAGATCATAAAATCATCTGTATCGGAAACGGCTAAAGTTAAAAAAAAGACATCGGTTGAAAAAGAAATTTTTCATGTAACGGTCATGAGACCGTTAAAAAAATATAAAAGGAACGCTTTAATATTACTTAATTAAATCATTTTAACATGATGTATTAGTTTAAGACTTAATTTTGAATATACAAATAACAATTGATATTGGCAGAAGAATTTGCAAAACTTTACTAAATATTGAAAATACTCCAATTATTATTTTTTATATATATATATTTCTGGAGCCTAGACGGTTTATCAGAGAATAATACATATAAGAGGTCCATTTTTAGAAAATTGTATGTACTTTCATTTAAACAGTACATGCTAAATATTGATAATTTCTTAGTTATAGGCCAGAAACTACAAAAAGAACGAAATTTTCAGGTTTTTTACAATCTTTTGTTGATGTTTCCTCTGTAAACTTTGTTAGCAAACCTCGGTATTATGGATTCGGCGCTCCGAAAACGTACAAAATGGAAAAAAATCAAAACTACCCCGCAATTTTCTGGCTAGGAGTACTTTTGAATACAAATTTACTCGATTTATGGGACCAACTCCAATCAGTTCCTCGTGGCCAACCCCCCCCCCCCCCCCCCATATTCAATCAAAAAATCGAAAATCCTTGGACGGACAAATATTTGTCCATACAAACATAGCTTATTCTAGAGTGTAATAATAAGATAAAGATCTATTCTGTTCATGTACGCTCTAAACAAATGTAATCACATACGTACGGTAATCAAAATAGCCTATTATCGGGTGATGTAATTAATTTATTTAGAACTAGACGTATATTTCTTGGCAATAACATGTGATAGTGTTATTTCATAATATAAACTATCCTTAAGCTTATTACAAAAAGTAATTTTTATTTCATGACTAATGGTGAGTTTTCTTGATTTATACTTGCTTAAAATGTAATACTGTACCGTATATACGTTTTTCAAATAAATTCTGGTCGAAACAATTTGAATTTGTTTGTAAAACACCACGTTGGATGTACTGGTTAACAAACTACATAGAAAGAGCGCAAACTGTAAAACGTATTCAAACTAAATTAGGATTATTCGATTCCAAGAAACAAGTCAACTTGTTTCGTTATTGAAATAAGAAATGCCAGTACATTGTTATAGCATTATAGGGTTCGATTCAACCATCAGCGGGCCCGGCGGTACAGTAGTCGAGGATTCATTTGTTCCTGTCAATAGGAATATTTATTTATCCCCCCCCCCCCCCCCCCCACAAGACACTAGACAGCACAGCCACCCTCCAGCCCCGACCGCGGCCGCTGTACGTATACACGGTGCAGTGACGTCACGTGTCCTGTCAATGTTTCAATCCATTTCTATAAATGAAAGTTGGAAGGATGTAACGCGAATTGTTTAAGCATTCCCAAAAGTCAAAACCCCCTCAACTTGATTGAAAGCTCTTGACGTGTAAACTCCAGAAAAATTTACGATATATACATTACCCTCTTAAACCATTTATGAAATAGAGACATTTAAAAACTGCTGTGGCGACTGAAAATACGGATTCCTTCTTTAGTTTTTGCAGGCTAGGGCTTTAGGGGTTTATCTAATCTGAAATATGATGGAAAATCATCAGTGTGGAATTAAACTACCTCAACTTGTTATTTGACGTTTTGCTCAATCTTTTACAGTTTATGCACTGAATCACTTTAAAGTTGAAAGTTGGGTTTTGAAATCCAGATGTAAAACGAACTGTTTAAGCATTTAAATAAGTCAAACCCCTCACAACAATATACTGTACTTGATTAAGAGCTCTTGACGAGAAAATTTTAGAAAACTTAACGATATCCTTCCAACCATAGGGCTCCGCCCCAGACGTCTTCAATGTTAGAATCAAGGAACCTAAAATAAATAAAGACAAGGTAGGGGTCAAGACATGCAATGCCCTCTATGCACCAGATGTTCTTTTGCACCTATGGCATCATCATTATCATTACCAGTATTAGTAAATGGTGACGTCATACGTGCAAAAGAACACCTGGTGCATAGAGGGTGTTGCATGTCTTGACCCCTACCTTCTCTTTATTTTATTTTAATTTCCTTGGTTAGAATGTTATTCTTATGGAAACCACAACTTAGGCCTAGTGATGAACACATGATTACATTAAGGAATATTAATTTATAAACAGCTGTATTCATTATTAAAGCAGTGAGGTTAAGATTGGTACCTAATACAAAACTAGGATATTAGGCCCTACAAACTTGAGGCAAGTGAGCGTAGCGAACGGTTAACTGAACTGTTTTCATTTTAAGAATTATGGGAGGATTGGTAATAAAAAAAACTAAATTACATTACAGTACAAACTTTACGCGAGTGAGCGAGCGTAGCGAACGAGCTGAACTTGACGGCAAGTGGGCGTAGCGAACGAGCTCACATAAAGGGAAAAATATTTGTTCATTACTCTACACACGAAAGTAAACTTTCTAAACATAAAATGAGCGTTATTTATAGGTTATTCCCGCTACTGAACGGCAATATTACATAACGTTATCTTTCTGTGTTGCACGGATAGTAACCGTTGTGGGATTTTATATACGGTGCAAACCGATCAGCTGTTGCATTAGGCCGATCACCTGTTGCACAACGCTGTGAGTTTTCCGTCCGTAGGCTATGTACCTCAACATAAGCACGGAAACTCAGCGTTGAGTTCGGTTTTTTTCTTCATACTAAGTTGAATACACAAAAATATTCATGTGTTTTACAAGTTTTTCGATATCGTAATGAAAAATAATGTTCAATACTCGTCTCAGAAGTGCCATTGCGGGGCTCGATAGAATTTTCACGCTTCGCATCGCGCGTAAAAGCAATCTCTCCCCGCAATAAGTCACTTTCGAGACTGGTAATGAAAACTACTATTTCGGGTTTGCATGTCAATTTGAATACCGTTGCGAAGCACGGGTAAGCCAGCTAGTTAACTTATAAACATTCCCATCTCCACGAAAAATCTGTTCACTCGCCATAAATGAGTTATTGATTTAATTTGGGCCCATCGATGTATATGCCTACTACTGGATTGTAGTCTAATGAGCCCCAAACGGTCCGCGAATCGGTTCGTTACAACACGGGCGCGAGCAATCCAGTAGTAGTATACATCGATGTTTAGGCCAAAGCAATATTACGAAAATTCATTTCAGAAAAGTTACTTCCAACAACTACATACCTACAATTTAGCCATCTCTTTAGTCCATGAGCAACTTACATTTAATGGTTCAACAATTTTTATTTGCCATTAGATATACAACATTAGATATTAGATACATTAGATATTGTGCTGACAGACAGACCTGAACGTGTTATCCTACCACTTCAGCATGCAGTGCAATCAATGCTTGTAGATCACTCGCTAATGAGATACAGCGAAAATAAATATATCTATAGAAAGTTTTATTTGCAATAACGAGCATAAAAGTGTGACTCTAACACAAGACTGAATATTTATTTAACTAAAAAAAAGAAAAAATAGATAACATGTAATACAAATGCTTATATAGAATATGTGGTTTATCAACCAATATTTCACATTTTTATGAACTATTGTAAGCACGGTTGCCCACACACTTAAGTGCCAAATGAGATGTGTGCATACATCAGCAGCAGCGATGTTTGGGGTTGAAGGGTAGTTGCTGTCTAATATCTAGTGACTATGGTAGCGTCGGCGCGGCGCGGCGTCTTACAACGTGACATCAGCAGCAGCGATGTTTGGGGTTGAAGGGTAGTTGCTGTCTAATATCTAGTGACTATGGTAGCGTCGGCGCGGCGTCTTACAACGTGACATCAGCAGCAGCGATGTTTGGGGTTGAAGGGTAGTTGCTGTCTAATATCTAGTGACTATGGTAGCGTCGGCGCAGCGCGGCGTCTTACAACGTGACATCAGCAGCAGCGATGTTTGGGGTTGAAGGGTAGTTGCTGTCTAATATCTAGTGACTATGGTAGCGTCGGCGCGGCGCGGCGTCTTACAACGTGACATCAGCAGCAGCGATGTTTGGGGTTGAAGGGTAGTTGCTGTCTAATATCTAGTGACTATGGTAGCGTCGGCGCGGCGCGGCGTCTTACAAAGTGACATCAGCAGCAGCGATGTTTGGGGTTGAAGGGTAGTTGCTGTCTAATATCTAGTGACTATGGTAGCGTCGGCGCGGCGCGGCGTCTTACAACGTGACATCAGCAGCAGCGATGTTTGGGGTTGAAGGGTAGTTGCTGTCTAATATCTAGTGACTATGGTAGCGTCGGCGCGGCGCGGCGTCTTACAACGTGACATCAGCAGCAGCAATGTTTGGGGTTGAAGGGTAGTTGCTGTCTAATATCTAGTGACTATGGTAGCGTCGGCGCGGCGCGGCGTCTTACAACGTGACATCAGCAGCAGCGATGTTTGGGGTTGAAGGGTAGTTGCTGTCTAATATCTAGTGACTATGGTAGCGTCGGCGCGGCGCGGCGTCTTACAACGTGACATCAGCAGCAGCGATGTTTGGGGTTGAAGGGTAGTTGCTGTCTAATATCTAGTGACTATGGTAGCGTCGGCGCGGCGCGGCGTCTTACAACGTGACATCAGCAGCAGCGATGTTTGGGGTTGAAGGGTAGTTGCTGTCTAATATCTAGTGACTATGGTAGCGTCGGCGCGGCGCGGCGTCTTACAACGTGACATCAGCAGCAGCGATGTTTGGGGTTGAAGGGTAGTTGCTGTCTAATATCTAGTGACTATGGTAGCGTCGGCGCGGCGTCTTACAACGTGACATCAGCAGCAGCTATGTTTGGGGTTGAAGGGTAGTTGCTGTCTAATATCTAGTGGCTATGGTAGCGTCGGCGCGGCGTCTTACAACGTGACACACGAATAAACAATATCATTTGTATAGAAACAAGCGAATCTTAGAATCTGGCGGCTCGTGGATGGCCAAAGATTTCCTATACACTTTGAACATTTGGAGGGACAAAACTAGGATGTGTTATTTTGTAGATTGAACATCATACCACGGAAATTTACTTCTAATCAAGCCATGCTTGAACCCAAAGAACAAGGGGCTCCTCAGTAATTTATTGGTATTTCGACTATAATAAAAATTTTCTAAGAATGGTTTGCCTAATTTTGCAGGAATTTAAAACTTGATAAAATAGATTTCAAAACGCACCTAGCCAGATCCCCGCCGCGAGGCCCATGTGTATACCGCGGTATTTCCAGGTCTTCCTGCCCCGTTGTCCGGTATGCCCTCGGGAGGATGTTATATTCTATTTTGACACCGCTGCGCTGCGCTTCCTTCTTCCGCCGATCACATATTTCACGCGGCCGGAAATGTTAAATAAGCCCGGGTTCGTACACGGAGTGATTGGGTTACTGGCTGCCACTTCCACCCCGGGGACCCGGAGACAATCGAAGTCCACGGATTGTGGTTCTGGGATCTGGGATGACAACGCGGCCTTGCGACACTGCACTGGCTACCGCAGGACGAGGCGGTACTTAGCTACCGTAGTACTGTACGCATAAGCGGGTTGCTAAGCGAGGAATGGAGGTTATTGTTAAGGCTAAAAATAAGTTATTTTGATTATTATCGTTTTATGAACGTTTATGCACATTACAACTACTGTATATTTATTCTGTGCATTAGCTTGAAAATGACACCTCAGTCTTAA
This sequence comes from Neoaliturus tenellus, assembly GCA_030545055.2. Taxonomy (NCBI): domain Eukaryota; kingdom Metazoa; phylum Arthropoda; class Insecta; order Hemiptera; family Cicadellidae; genus Neoaliturus; species Neoaliturus tenellus. Next base: position 224,499,503 of record CM061531.1, read on the forward strand.
AAATCGGTTTAGTACGTCGAGAGAAAAAGGGATGTAACAGACGAAACCCTTATTAAATTAAGAAGATAGATTTGGGGGGGTGGAGTTTGGGGGGGGGGAATAAACGAACTGTAACAGCGTTGTATGGTTGGAGTTGTTTGTCTGGTGTATTATCTATGCGTGGCAATTTAAAGCTGTTCGCACTACAAGGAGATTTAACCCTTTTAAAAGTCGCTTCACCAGTAGTGTAGTAAAATTAAGCCAAAATAAGGCTGAAAATCAAAAAAATTTTGGACAGCGAATTTTTGCTGAAATGGGTTCCATGCCATGCTCTGACCTCCCTCAGAAAAGTCCCCTGAAATCCCGAATGGGCAACATGTCTAAAAATGATGGGATGGCCCACGTGGAGTCAGAAATAAATCTTTCGTCGACCAATGGGTTTATATGTACATAAAATTAAAGCTCTTAAAGTAGTAGAATTTAATGCCGCAAACCCCATCTCAAAAGGTTGCCCGAGTCAAAAACGGCAGCCAAACTTCAAATAAAATAAAATTTTAACCAGACCTGAAAAGGTCAAATATGTCGGAAGTTATTGCATTTGAAAGTTTTGATAATACTATTTTGTTCTAAACTTTAAACGCCTGCCATTTTATTTCCAACAGTTATATTGAGGTCGGGTTTACGACATTGTATTCTACATTTTTAAGACATTTGATATATATATAAACCTTCTGGAATGTATTAAAATTTAGTAATGCATAATATCAAGTTTTAATGTAACTCTTTATGGGCCAACCCCTCATTTTTAAGCGTGATCCCCTCATGGGATTTTGGGAGACTTTTCGGAAGAAGGTCAGGGGATGCCATAAAACACATTCAAAAGAAATTGGCTTTCCAAAAATTATTTAATTTTTCCCGACTAATTTTACTAGGCCCTACACTACAGTCGAAGATGGAAGGGGTCACAATCGGCGTGAACGACTGCTTTGCGCGAAGAAAGGTATAGACAGAAATTTATTCTAAAACAAAAAAAAAACAACAAAGCCGACCTTGTTTAAATATTTGGAAATTGTAATATTTCAGCACAGATAATATTGCTTTAGTTATTTATTTCAGGAATTATTTAGAGCCAGTGAGTTTGACAAAGTTCATCCACTGGCGTATACAAATCCTAAGGTATAAAATCGATTGTGAAGGTAGAAACCGCAGTGAAGTGACGTTTCGAGTGACAATTATCAACCAAGAAATTTAACGCCAGTAGTAATTCTACTGTACGTCATTCCACATAATATTTCAGTATTTTATTTTTATTAATTTTTTATACTCTTTTTGCAATGTAGGCTACATATGCAGTAAGGTACAAAACACATAAAATGCACTTGACTCATCAGCCAAAGTTAGCAAGAGTTGATTGGACAACAATGGTTTTTTTTTACTTTGCAGTTATTACTGATTTTTATCAAATAAAAAGCAAATTTTCGGCCAGATACAAATTCGCCAGTGGTTGGAGGGTCGACGAAAAGATACAAATTCGCCAGTTCTTGGAACTAGCGCTCATCCCCTCTGAGAACCCAGGAATGTAGCCGGTCGAGCTCTTCCTCACTGGAGTTGAGTGTTGTTCCCGACTTGACCGATTCCTAAGCTATATTGTTAAATTGTTTTCTCCCTGACAAATCGCATTAAAAATAATATGAGATTTTAATGAAAAAGAAAAAGTTAACTGAACACTTTATGTACATACAGGACAATGTGAGATTGATTAGTCATTTAATTTCATATCATTAAATAATAATCCTACATAATGAAAAATTTATTTTAAGTGTCTAGATATGAAACGACTGAACGGATCCTGGCAATTTTTGTGTCAATACTGATTACCCGTGGCCCCTAAAATCTATTGATTTTCTTGAGATATTTAGAACACTCCCTTCGCTCGTCCTCTATAACTTACATCTTAACTCGTGGCTTAAACACATTCATAATACAATCATTGTATAAACTACTATTAATTTACTCGTAGGTGATGCTTGAGTAACATTAGCTTACAACATTCCCATGGCGTCATACCTACGTACGCTACCCACATCATCTATATATAATATAATATAATTAACTAATGATGAACTAGATTAGGGCCTAATCAAAATTGTTTTTGAAGATTGTTTGTCGGAACGATGGTTTCCGATCGTAGATTTTTCTCAAGGTGACGTTTGATTGGCCGATTTACCATTCCGTTTAAATATTGCCAGGATAGGTCGTCACCGTCGAATAAACCGTCGTACTTGAACGGGGTCATCTACTGTTTCACCGCGCCGAGGGGCTGCGGGCGGATTCCTGGAACTGGCGAATTTGAATCTTTTCGTCGACCCTCCAACCGCTGGCGAATTTGTATCCAGCCAAATTTTCGGCCTGTGGTGTGGGGTCGAGTGGTAGTGGTAGTGGTAGTGGTGGTGTGGCGGTGTGAGTGACACGCACAGGTGGCGGATGTACAGGGGCAGCTGGCCCTCACCTGCACCGCGCGCACACGCGCACACACACGCACGGTCGCGTGCCCGCCGCCGCCGCCGCCGCCGCACGTCCGCGGAATCACGGCCGTATCGCCAGTTGTATCTGGTAGGCCTAATCGCGTCCGCGGGCCTGCGAGCGAGCAACACACTCCCGACTCTCGATACTAGCTCGAAAATCGGTAACACGAAACATTCTATTTATTTATCTCAATCATTTTCAATCCCTTGGACCCTTGGAAAATTTTGTCTCTGTCGAAACATAACTCGAATTAATTTGACTCTGATATTTTACCTCTGTAATCCCAAGAGAAATAAAATTTAAATCTGTAACTTGAAATTAAGTAGATAATTCACATTAAAATTTGTCCTTTACGTCCTCAGCTCTATAAGTCGTGAATCGCAACCCCGTTGCACAGTTCGTAACAGGTGACAGCTTTTGACCGTTGTCACGATGCAGTACCGGCACTACGTTAACCTCTTTAGGTCAGATTAACAAACATTACCACTGTGACTCAAACTATTTCAAAGTCGAATACCTACCTAAATTAAAGAAAACTGTAGTTCAGTGAATTTCGAGTTAGCGAGAATAGACTGTAAAACTGTTTATATATCCACTTCTACTTAAAATAAAATGAAATTAAATTACTAATAAGATTAGAAATAAAGCCAAACTCCAACTTCTGCTCCATTGCACTACTCCCAAACGCTTAATACAAAGTTAAAATGACAGTAAACTACTACACAAGTATAGTGGTCGACGTAAACATAACGCGATGTATGACGAAGACTCTCGCACATCGAGGGGAAGGAAAGGGTTCGACAAAACGAAAAAATGTAAACGACACCTACAATCTGATCTAGCGGAAAACAATGCTAACAACAAGCTTATTACATTGAATAGCAGTTACAACCCACCCCACCACCTCACACTCCGACCAACCGGTTAGAACACATTTCGAGAGTGTATAGATTAGAATGCACGCCAAAACTGCGTTGGCTGTCGACGATTCTAGGTCTTTACTACAAGTTATCCCGCAATTGTAGAACTCCTTTAAACCTTCACAACCACTAATCTCGCTTTCTACAAATATTGCGCACCATCTAAATGTTCTCCACAGCTAAGTTTGTAGGCCGGTCGAAACAATATTTAGCGCGGACCAGTGTGTTCAGATGGAAGCGGACTGGGAGTATAATTGTCGGCTAACGGGTCCGAACGGCAGTAAAGGAGATTAACATGTTTATAGCGACGTTGGCGGCGCGCGGCGGCGGCGGCGAGAGCGAGAGACGGAGAGGGCGGCAGCAGCTGCAGGTGCTGAGGCAGATGTCGCGGCGGCGGCGGCGGCACGGGCCACGGCAGATGGTACACGGCAATGCTGTGTTTACAACCACCCATCACCACCGCCACGCCGGCTACTACTGTACCCACCGGGGACGCGGCAACGCAGGCCAGGTGCCTACAACACGAGGAAATCTCAACATGAACGTAGGCTATTGCATACAGCTACTGTACCAAGACGGGGTGGCGGAAATTTAACTTACCACTTCAACTATACCTCGACAGTGGCAACTATTCAATCGTATATGCCTACTTCTTGAGAAGGTTAAGATTTTAAATAAGTACGTGAGGTTAGCTCCCGAAATTTAAAAATGGTCATCGCCATCGAAATAGTAAAGTGAACCAAACCCCAATCCACACCATCGTTTGCTGTGGATGTTCCCCCTCGCCAACCCATTCCTTTAACCTCATTTTCTTTTCTCACCTCCTTTCCTACCTATTGTAATATACATGCATGTTCCGGTCTTATGGTAAGTAAGTAGCTTTTTGAAAATTAAAAACTGTACCTAGCTGCAATTTTTTATTGTGCTAAAGAACTGCAAGGTCTTGTGTGTAACAAAGCTACACCTCATCTGGTCCATAACGCACTCACACTTCAATATTCCTTAAAATAGTCACAATATTCAGTGAGTATGAGGTAATAAGTGTAACGTAAAGGTCGCAATACAGTTTTCTTCAGTTACACAGTAGTCTATTTTAAATTGAACAACGTATAACAATGCAACCGCACAAAGAACCGCAGACAAAGCACAAAACATTCTGCTTGCCAAGATTTGAATGGAGGGCAGACCAAACTTAACGGCCAAGCCGAGTATAATCCCTCAAAATACAAAAGGTTAAAGTGATTAGTTCAAACACTATTTAAAAATCAAAGCCGGTGTAAGTGATATAATAAAAAAAAAAATCTTGCAATCATGAAGTTGGATTTTTAACACCATAGCTGCTAATGACGGTATTAGCCGTCACAGCGCATTTACACGGTCTCCTCCCTCAACTGCGACTCTGTTTTCAGTTTTCTCCGAGCAGAGAGAGTGTTCAATTAGTTCTCACCTACGTCTAGACGGGCGGACGTTTGATGTTCCTGTTATAGCCGGCACCGCCCCCCACCCCGACATTCTGCGGGCCGCGCCGCTGCACTGGTAAACCCGGACGCAAATATCGCGACTGACTCCAGACCGGACCGACCCCTGATCCCCTCCAGGAATATACCAGCGCCGCCGCTCGACGCGCGCTCTCGCGCGATCCGCTACAAAGTAGAACGATGGCGAGGAATAGAGGCTCTGGTGGACAAGTGGAGATTAGTATTTGATAGATAAAAACCTTTAAGGAGACTATTTTGTGACTAGGAACTCATAAAGCATTTTTTTACTTGATGTTTACAGCATCCAAGGATCCATCACCCAAAAACCAACTTCAAATTATAATACAGTAGTCATGGAGTGAACGTGATTCAACATAAACACATTCTAATCTCTTTTCTATTATAATTTCTTAAGTCTACTGAATAGTGAGATGGTGATCATGAAAATAGTCCATTGGAAGAAAAATAATTTATGGTGGATATTGCTGATAGAGATTGTAAAATGATTTTTCATATTGAATAACAAAAGGCCAAGAGTAACAGGAACATTATACTTGAATTCATTATTTACAAACGTTCACCGTGGATTAAAAATTGCAAAATAAAAATGCTTATAACAGTTGCACGCGTGTTAGAGATTTACAGCTCTTTTAATTGACATATAGAAAATTTTGAACAAAGAAGTACAATAAATACAGTAGTTAGTTTTTAACGGATGGTTAGTTGTCTAAGTGAAGACTACTACACTAAATTTCATCCAAATATGACCCTTTCGATCTTAATCACTCTACATCAGAATTGTGCATTTACGTAGAAATATCCTATTTTCTGTTTAAATAAACAGAGTTGAATCTGAAATTCGCCGAGCGTGCCCCGTCTATATCCCACGCCTCTGTCTCGCCATTCGCTGTCCAAGTCGCCGCCCCGTGATATTGTTTCCTGGGGACGATTGCAGCGTCGGGCCGCTCCGTGTCGCTCGCGCCGCATATCAATGGCTGAGAATAGCAGCCGTCTCCGTCCCTCTGGGTTAATTTTGGAAAGTGATTGGAGTTGGCGCGGAGAGGCAGACGTTAAGGCATTTCTCCGCTCCTAAAAGTGGAGCGCGCGACCCCCAGCGAACCCGCGCCGTCGTTATATAAAGCGGCTGGCAGTCGCAGGAATATGCCGAGAGACTCGACCCAAGAGATAAGAAGTTGGTAAAATAATTCCCTTTTGCTTCGTGAAAATCAACAGAAGCCCGAAAACAATTAGTCCTAGCATAATCCATCTTTCAGACCAAGTACACGCAGGTCTCCTAGTAATCCCCTAGCACGTGGTTCACAAAATATGCGTTGCTGAATGAAAGAAAGCAGAAAAGATAATGGAGCGTTGTTTCTTTCATCCCTGTAGAATCTTAAGAAATGGCTTCATTTCAAACATTTTCTTATGTTCTTTGCAAATTCCTATTTCGTTCACCAAAAATCTATGACTGCTTTTATGAATTGGTTGGTTGTCTGTTAATTAATTTGTGCAAACTTTCGAAAGGCACTAAAATTACGAACTTTAATCACGGACTGCAATTTATTTTTTGAATATAAAAAAACAGAGTTATAGATTTAAAAATTGAGCTTGTAGTTTCATACCTAACTTTTGCTTCAGCGTTTCGGAAAACTCTTTAGAAAACCATTACATTGATCCATATTTTACATAGTATTAGATTCATTAGAGAGTTGTACCGACCTGTTGAAGATGTTCTCTGAGATGCTGTACTGGTAAAGGCGCTCCAAGGGCGGCAAAAAGTCGGAGCCTTGCTCTGTCGGCGACATCTCCCCGCTGTCCTGGTAGCCGTCATCTTCTACTGTGAACACAAAACACACCGCGTCATTTCGCAGTCTCAGTATGGCAAGTAGTCGGAGCCTTGCTCTGTCGGCGACATCTCCCCGCTGTCCTGGTAGCTGTCATCTACTGTGAACACAAAACACACCGCGTCATTTCGCAGTCTCAGTATGGCAAGTAGTCGGAGCCTTGCTCTGTCGGCGACATCTCCCCGCTGTCCTGGTAGCTGTCATCTACTGTGAACACAAAACACACCACGTCATTTCGCAGTCTCAGTATGGCAAGTAGTCGGAGCCTTGCTCCGTCGGCGACACCTCCCAGCTGTCCTGGTAGCTGTCATCTACTGTGAACACAAAACACACCGCGTCATTTCGCAGTCTCAGTATGGCAAGTAGTCGGAGCCTTGCTCTGTCGGCGACATCTCCCCGCTGTCCTGGTAGCTGTCATCTACTGTGAACACAAAACACACCGCGTCATTTCGCAGTCTCAGTATGGCAAGTAGTCGGAGCCTTGCTCTGTCGGCGACATCTCCCCGCTGTCCTGGTAGCTGTCATCTACTGTGAACACAAAACACACCACGTCATTTCGCAGTCTCAGTGTGGCAATGGCAAGTAGTCGGAGCCTTGCTCTGTCGGCGACATCTCCCCGCTGTCCTGGTAGCTGTCATCTTCTACTGTGAACACAAAACAGACCGCGTCATTTCGCAGTCTCAGTATGGCAAGTAGTCGGAGCCTTGCTCTGTCGGCGACATCTCCCCGCTGTCCTGGTAGCTGTCATCTACTGTGAACACAAAACACACCGCGTCATTTCGCAGTCTCAGTATGGCAAGTAGTCGGAGCCTTGCTCTGTCGGTGACACCTCCCAGCTGTCCTGGTAGCTGTCATATAGTACTGTGAACACAAAACATACCGCGTCATTTCGCAGTCTCAGTATGGCAAGTAGTCGGAGCCTTGCTCTGTCGGCGACATCTCCCCGCTGTCCTGGTAGCTGTCATCTACTGTGAACACAAAACACACCGCGTCATTTCGCAGTCTCAGTATGGCAAGTAGTCGGAGCCTTGCTCTGTCGGTGACACCTCCCAGCTGTCCTGGTAGCTGTCATATAGTACTGTGAACACAAAACATACCGCGTCATTTCGCAGTCTCAGTATGGCAAGTAGTCGGAGCCTTGCTCTGTCGGCGACATCTCCCCGCTGTCCTGGTAGCTGTCATCTTCTACTGTGAACACAAAACACACCGCGTCATTTCGCAGTCTCAGTATGGCAAGTAGTCGGAGCCTTGCTCTGTCGGTGACACCTCCCAGCTGTCCTGGTAGCTGTCATATAGTACTGTGAACACAAAACATACCGCGTCATTTCGCAGTCACAGTACGGCCAATGGGCGGAGCCTTTCTATGAAAAAATATAGTGGATATCCAAAGTGAATATTTTGGTGACGTCGGTCTGCACGTGTCGTGCTATCTCCTCAAAATTCCACGAAAATTTGGCGGAGGGGCAAATCTTTATATCTGTCAACTAGTGCTATCTCGTCCAAACATATATACTATTGTTTACGTGACCGGTCCACAAAACGGGCGTGCATCATTTGCGCATCATGCGGAGAGCCAGGTAGAAGGGATGGCTTGTTTTGCGCATCGAGCTCCAGGGGGCTCTCAGTTATATGCATCGTTTGCGCATCGCAGAGTGGTGGAAGCGGAATTATTTTATTTACAAAGTTATTGAAAACTCATGTCCGTGTTCAAATGGTCTTTTGAATGATTAAAAGTGTTTGGCATAAGACATATAAGTTTAAAAATTAGCAAGACAATATTCAACAGAACAGAAATAATGGCAAATAATCGGACACAATATCACGGCCTTGACCCGTACATTAACACTTGGATTTCATGTTTACCATTTGTAGTTTGTTTCTATTGCAACAGTGAATTTTATTAGTGGTTTTATTCTGAGGAGTTAGTATAGGAGAGACTGCTATCTACAGTTAGAATAGAGGCAAACTTGCCATAGAAACAATTAGTACTGTACAAAATATTTCAGCCTGGGCGATTACATTAATACAATCGTCACCAACCATTGAACGTAAAATAAGTAAACACTCGATGTATTACAAAAAGGTTTATACATTACAAACTTAAATTATTCATGAATGTGCGATACACATGTGTTGCCGTCCAGTGTCCAGTGGTATGTGTGGGGGACGACTGGTTGCGAATTGTTGTCACCAGGCTGAGGCTACCTGGACGGGAGAGTGCGCAAATGATGCAAGGGGATTAGGCGACCCTTCGAAATATTTTACAGAAGGATTAAAAAGTGCGCAAATGATGAACGACCACAAAAACTTATTGAAACTTTAGCACGCTGGAGGGCTTTCTCCATTCACCTTTGTCTTTGAGAAAATTTTAATTCAAGCGATTTGTCGAACACTTAGGCGGGTTACACATTGGTATCTAAGACATCGAATCTTAAATATAATTTAAGACTTTTTTGTCTTATAGACATTTTGGTGTGTGAAGCAATAATAATATTTATTGCAATAATAATATTATTGCAATAATTCGCACGTGAAACCGGTTAGTGAGACGCATGTCCCATGAGACAGACAAGCACCTGCCCCAAGCTGGGGCTTTGTATAAATTAATACAAAATTAAGATTTTTCGACCAATACTAAAAGCGTAGCAAACTTAGTCTTATGGGAATAAAAATCCAAGGTAACGGGCACTGCATTCTCTTAAAAGACACGTTTGAAACCCGCCAAGGGTTGATCAAAATCGCAAAAGAAAATAAAACACAATTATAAAATGTGTCATGTCAATTAAGTATATGGAATCTTAGCCTTTAGTTTCGGGACTTTCATATTTTATACCTCTGTACTAGTTAAACACTCCTAAATGCGTCAGAGCATTATTCCAGGGAATTTCAGGCAAGGCGGGGGCGTACAACCAAAGGGTTCTTGAACCTTTGTAAAGTTTTCTCTTGGCGCGAGATCGCATTAACTATGTGTTTAATCAACTGTTTGAGCTGGACGATATTGCACTTTTTCGGGATAAATGGGTGTTGGACGAGATAGCACTACAACGGTCTGCGGGAGACCATAAAGTATAAAATGTTAATTTGTAAAAATAGCAAAATGAAAATGTCAAACAATTAAAAATAAGGTTTTCTAAAACTTATTTTATGAGAAATCAATGTAATTAGATGTAATTTTTCTCTTTCTCAATCGTATACGAACTTATAATGTGTTTTCAACCTTGTTATGAACCGGTGACGGCGGTCTTAACAGACCACGAGTGGTGACTTCACGTCGTCGGTGCTCGGACTAAAGCCCGCTACAGACGATCAGTTTTAACTGTCAGTTCTTAACTGTCAGTTTAAACTGACAGTTAAAACTGAAGGCTCCAATCGCCTCCACACGGTCAGTTTTAACTGACAGTCTACCTCGGTACACCAGTTGAGTTTGTTTCGTCTGTTGTCAAGCTGTCGCTGAAAAATGACTGACGAAGAACTCTTGTTACTATATGGTGCAGTTGTGTGCGTCATTGTAAAAAGGCGGAAGAGAAGAAGAATGCGAAATGCGTCGGTTAAGGATTGGTTGTTAAAAAGGGAACGGTATTCTCATGTGAATATTATAGTGAATATTACATGAATAGCTCTGTAACGTACGGAGCTACGTACATTCAGCACGTAATAGCACATGTGAATATTATATGAATAGCTCCGTAGCGTACGGACCATGCGCAGATGGCTGGACTGAGCGACTAAACTGAGGTGACCATACACACGGTGCGTTCGAACTGCTGTCAGTTCGATCTGTCAGTTGGATTTATTGAAATTTCATCAGTCCATCAGTTCAGTTTTTTGGTCTGAGCTCAGTCCAAATCCTGCATACAGACGATCAGTTTTAACTGTCAGTTCTTAACTGTCAGTTAGAACTGACAGTCAAAACTGATCGTCTGTAGCGGGCTTAAGTATAACTGGACCGCGCATTCAATGGGCGAAAATCGTGGACGTCTCAGGACCATTGGGTGGCAAAAAGCAGCGGATCCGAGCGACGGAAACCAAAACAGCGCTTCAATAAACCTGCATTTTTACCTACTAAACCGTTACAGAAATACGTTAACTTTATATTAAAATTTTTTGCTTGAAATGGTGATTCTTACAGTATTTAATAGATTAAGAAAAGGTTTTGTAAATAATAATAATACATAGTTTAATCAAACTTACTTTTAATCCAATTCAGTAATGACATGAAAAAAGAAAGATGCAGGAAAGTTTTTTTTTATTTTTTGGTCAAATAAAAACTGTCAGCGGGAGTATTGTAGCTAATATTCTGAATTTTATTTTTTATCTCAAGCATTTCTTCGTGAGACCAGCAGATATCGTTGTACAAATTATTTTATAGAGCGTTTGAGAATTTCGTGGAAGCGCGCGCGAGTATCTCGCATCTCTTTGTTATGATATGAGCTGATATTACGGTGCAGTTTTTTACAACAGGAAGTAACATATTTCAGAATTGCTACAAATTGGTGTTTGAAGAGATTAATGGGTGGTAGAATAAAAGACTTTAAACACTCATGTACTGTTTATTTACAATCCCTGTTAAACATGACTAAATAAAATTAACTTGTTTAGTTTTTGTTTCGTTCCTGTAGATACATTTGCTGCGGCAGATACTTTCTTAGCCAAATCATTGAGACGAATTTTCAAAACATTAAACTTATCATCTTAATTAATTTTATACAATGAGAGTCAACCCCACATTCCTCGACTGATGGATGTTTTTAAAAAAAACCTTGTCCCCAGTTAATTGCAAGTAAGCAATGCTATCGTTTACAAAATTCATAAATATTTGCGTTTGGTTACAATTGTTAACAATTGAGTCTAAAGCTTTGACAATGAGCAATACATCTTTACTTACTTTTAAGAGTAGCCACATTTACAAAGTCAACGTACGCTACCTTTCTATTTACTAAAAATAATCTCTTAACAAAATTACATTTAAACAATGTTGACATGACAATTTTGATTGCAATTTCCTGGCAATAAATTTATATATGTAATATAAAACATGTTCTTTAAAATATATTAAAAATATTACTATGTTGTTTAGAACTAAAATTATATAAAAGCTCACCTGAAAATGACAGGTATTTGTTCTGTCCGTCAGCTTGGTTAGTGCAATTAAATGAAAAATATTTTACCATAGCTAAAAAACTATAACTAAAAACTATATAGCCATAACTAAAAACTTATCACTAATAGCAACTACATCCTCTCTTCACTGTCTCCTAAACACTGATTGATTTTTTATATATTTTTAACAGACGATAGGATTTATTTATAGCAATGTATTGTGTCTGTTGAGGTTAGCGCTCTTGCGTCGAGCTCGCGGGTATCCAAGAATCAGCGCTCGCGCCGAATCCACTGAAATAAAATATTATCTGTAGCGGAAACGGCTAATGTTAGAAAATATTACTTGAGATAAAAAAAATTATTTAGAATGTCGTCTACAACGTCTTCGTGGACACTTTTTACCTGACCCAAAAATAAAAAACTTTCTCGCATACTACTTTTGTCATATCACTAATTAAGATGAACTAAAAAGAGTTTTAGTTTAACTAATAATAAAAATTAATAGCAGACCATTTGAAGTTTAAATATATACCATTAGATTCACAATTTCATGATGAACATTTTAATATAAATTTAACCTTTTTATTTTCATTCCGAATGGCTTAAATGTCAGGTTACATGAAGCGCTGTTTGGATGTTCTTCGCTCGGGTCCCGCGACATCGGATCCTTTTGCCACCCGTCGGGCTCCAGACTTCCACGTTTTTTGGTTCAGTTTTGCATGGCAGGGCTCGGTCCAGTTATACTTAGTCCAAGCGTCGGTGCAACAGACCGCTCAAGCTATAGAGTGACTTCAGTGGACGGGACCGCTCATGACTACTGTGCACCACCACACATTCTCAAAATTAGATCCTGGCAGCTAAAGGCATACGCTGAATGGAATGGATGCCGCATTACTCGAGCGAAAGCAAACACAACATTACGACTATACATTTGGATTGGTCTCAGAGACCATGCGTCACCAGTGCAGGGTTAAACACATAATATATATTCAAGACAAAGTGTTATACCGTACATTTAAGAAGCTCTAACAAATTAATAGTAAATCCCAGAAGCCATAACACGACTTTAAATGCGGTACATTAAATAGAAATTAACTTATGCACTGTGCAGTAATACCGGAAATTTTGTGAAAGGCAGTGGGTAGGAGGGGGGGGGGTGGGTAACGATGCGACGCCATTGGTCCATTTTTACGCGCAATTGGCCTCCGCCATGTTGTCTGCGCAATGGCAGCACAGAGTATTAAAGTGTACTGCATGAGATATTGCATATCAATATAGAGGTGGTTTGGTCTCGTGTTTTATCGCAATTTGGACAACGCATAAGAGGTCACAGCATCGTTCTATCCTAGTATATTCCACACAGAATCAGGGTTGAGGGGTAAGCAAAAATTTCCATTCAGAAAACTGCGCAGCAAGGATAACTAGATGAGCATAGTTTTCATGGCACTAATGTGCTATAGTTAAATGTTAATGTTATATAACAGCTAACGAACAACAATCATGGGTCAGTCGATTGGACGCCTCGCCAAGCCGCCAGAGCCGCCACCGTTGACGGGAGGTGCGGCGAGATTTTCATCTTATTCTCCAAGGCTCCTCGAAATAGTCTTTGGGATGAAATGATAAAATCAGCTGGTGGGGGTCCCACCTTCCGGGAAGACGGACAAAAGCCGCGGACCGCCGCCGCTCACACGAGATTTGCCGCCAAAACCGGCACCGGCGCACGTGGGAACATAACGTCATAACGTTGTCGTTTGGAACATGCATAGCCTGTGCTGCCTATTGGACATACCAGGTTCATTTTTCTTTCAACATAAATTAAATGTGAATCTGGGTTTGTTTGTTAGACTGTATGTTTAACCGCGATTATCGGAACTTTAATATGGCATTGGCAGCACGTTAAGAATACATGGAACGAGACAAGCATATTAAGCCTATAGAAAAGTTTATAAACCCTATCCTCACAGGCTTTGAAACTTATTTATCATGTTAATTTTATGGACTTGGCAAAATTAAAAAATACGCATTTTAACAATTCAAGTAAAATTTATTAAAATTAATGCAAGACGTATTAAAGTATTGTCTTTTTAAATAAAAAATCCATAGTGATAGCTTTTTGTGGATTTTTAAACGGGATTTTTGGCCACGAAATCACTAATCGATTGGAGCTGGACCCTTGACTGGAATATCCGTTTTCCTTCCAATAACGCTTTCCACGTATTAAGTCGATTGTCATATACAATAAAGAATTTTGAATTTTAAAGTTCCTATTTTATTTTTATGGATATTTTTCATAGCTACTACTAAATCGAAAAAATCAGCTGATAACTGTAAAAATATAACAACCCTATGGATCTAATAATTATACAACCCGATGTGTCAACAAATATACAGGGTGTCACTAAAAAGTGTACCTGGCTATACAGGACCTGATTCTACATGCAAAAATAAGTCAAAAATAGAGAATAACAATTTTTGGATTTCGTCTTAGTTTAGCCGTAATCCGCCATTTTGTTTTTTACACATAGGCTAATAATTTTTATTTCCGTGGCTGTTCGTTGTATTAAGTTCATATTTGGCATGAACCTTTATGACAGCAATGTCCATTTTCAGGAAAAAAATTATTTTTGTCCGATGTGTATTTTCAAAATGGCGGCCATTTTTAATTTTTAAACTCAAATATCTCAAAACCGGTAAATTTTATCAAAATTTTACAAGAGACAAAAAAGTTGACAAATAAAATTACCTAACTAATGGTACCAAGATTGTAAGGATCGAACAACAAATAACGGAGTGATTGCCATTTGTATGCATAAAATCATTGATTTTCCATTAAAATACATGCAAATTTAGGTTATTTTAGAAGAAAAATCTCAATAACTCCATTATTTGTCGTTTTATCCTTACAATCTTGGTACCATTAGTTAGGTAATTTTATTTGTCAACTTTTTTGTCTCTTGTAAAATTTTGATAAAATTTACCGGTTTTGATATATTTGAGTTTAAAAATTAAAAATGGCCGCCATTTTGAAAATACACATCGGACAAAAATAATTTTTTTCCTGAAAATGGACATTGCTGTCATAAAGGTTCATGCCAAATATGAACTTAATACAACGAACAGCCACGGAAATAAAAATTATTATGTATAAAAAACAAAATGGCGGATTACGGCTAAACTTAGCCGAAATCCAAAAATTGTTATTCTTTATTTTTGACTTATTTTTGCATGTAGAATCAGGTCCTGTATAGCCAGGTACACTTTTTTGTGACACCCTGTATACCAGGATGCAGAACCCCTTGGCCTGGCAAATGAGCAAAGCGAACGATCACGTTGTGATGGCGAGTAAGTGCAGCGAACAAGCTTGTCTCACAAGCTTTACAAGTTTACCGAGCAAATGCTCGATCCCCTAGGTACTGCAAATAAAATCAAAAACTGATAACCGATCGCAGAAAAAATGAAAACGCAAATAAGGAAATGCGATGTCTTTATCTTAAATATAAACACCCGCATGTGTAACTCACTCACTAACTCACTTATTGGGGCATCAAAATTCCGTGACATTTGACCGTATATACCACCATTAAAACTCAAACGGATTTTTATGGTTATTTTACAGAAAATTTTATGGCTGTTTTCTTAAGCTCCAGCAACCAATCACTTAGTCCTATCATGGAATTCGTGGTATTTTATTGAAAGGTCTTCAAATGAACTACAATAATTGTGATCTTATGACATTTTTACTGCATTATACTAATTTGTAATGTAATTCGCATCTAAGAATGCTGCCTAACAACCTTTAAAAGAACATAAAGGAGCCATGGGGGCGGAGCCCCCATTGGGCCATGGGTGAGTCTATAATGGACCTAATTAGCGCGGCAGAGGTATGTTGTTGTAGTATACACATTCAGGGGCGGCGGAACTGTAAACAGTGAAGACGGGCCGCCTAGTTAGCGCGGCAAATGTATGTTGAGTTAATACACACATACTGGGGGCGGCGGTACAGCATATAAAGTGAGGACGGGTTGCCTAGTAAGCGCGGCAGAGGTATGTTGTGTTAATACACACATACTGGGGGCGGCGGTACAGTATATAAAGTGAGGACGGGCCGCCTTGTTAGCGCAGCAGAGGTATGTTGTGTTAATACACACATACTGGGGGCGGCGGTACAGTATATAAAGTTAGGACGGGCCGGCTAGTTAGCGCGGCAGAGGTATGTTGTGTTAATACACACATACTGGGGGGCGGCGGTACAGTATATAAAGTGAGGACGGGCCGCCTAGTTAGCGCGGCAGAGGTATGTTGTTGTTCGTCGGACCGGCTCCATATTTCCTCCCAATAAGGCCGCCGGAGGAATCCGAGTGCGTCACAGAAACAAGTTTTGAGAAGCGGAGCTCGGCGCGGGGCCCCGCGAGGATGCGCGATACTGCACGCTCTCGGTTCAGATTGAGATGCTAATACAGTACTGCACGTCCCCTGTTTAGGTTGCACTAAGATGCGTGGTTTAAACAAGCTCAAGTTACTGGCACCCAAATAAAACACATTTTGTACGGCACTTTTTAAGGCAATTCTCACAATTGTATTATGCGTTCCTGCGTTCAATTTATAACTTGCTCTATAGGTCACTTATTTATTTGAAAATTGATGGTCTTATAATTAAAAATTATTTTAAATATTATATTCTTCGTTTGAAAAAGAACGGGAGTCTCGGTACAAATATAACAGCTCTGTATCTCTTTCCACTGTGAACCCCTACATTTATGAACAAAATAATTTATCCTAGCCAACATGCAGGACAACGTTACTTCCAAAACACATTTATTTTATGACCAGATATTTAAATATCTCAATTAATATATCGTACCCTTGTTTAAGGGCATTGTCCAGCGAATCGCTCGTGATAACTTTTAATTACTAACTCTTATCACTTGCGATTCATTACACACTAAAAGTGAAAGAATGAAAATTCACTCTTTCATAGTGTCTTTTTAACTCTTTGAAAGTAGGAAAACCGAGTCACTCTGAAAGAATGAATATTCACTCTTTAAAATAGTGAACAGGGGTCATTCTTTGAAAGAGTGAATATTTCTACTCAACGAAAGAGTGATTTCCACTCAACGAAAGAGTGATTTCCACTCAACGAAAGAGTGATTTCCACTCAACGAAAGAGTGATTTCCACTCAACGAAAGAATGATTTTCACTCAATGAAAGAATGATTTCCACTCTAACCTAACCTATCAAATGAAGTCTTCTCACAATTACTCAAAATAGGTACACATACAAAATAAACTTAGCTAGTTTATTTTGTGTTGTTCTTTGATAATGTTTTAGGCTACATTAACTTAGTTAAAATTTGTCCTTTATTTTGTTATTTATGTTAATATTATTCTATTAAAACCTACTGAACTGAACCTCGATGATAACCTACAAGACAAAGTGTAGAAAGGTAAGGTGGCTTTGCCTTCATTATAAGTGATTCTCAGTCTTGTATAGCCTACTACACAATATCCTGTTAATAATAGAGTATGTTTGCATATAGAACTAAATTACTTCATCTAAACTTAAGTAGTTGTGCTTGCTAACTATTGAGGAAGGAAAGCTTCTGGAAAGAGACGCCGTGACGTGACACCGATGCCGAGGAGGAAGATTTTTTTGGAGGTGAATGCTTACGATGATTGATTTCAGAGCTGACTTGAAGTTTTAGCCATAGCCATGCAAACACACATAACGTTTCCCAATACTTAATATAAATAACGCATATAAAATTGTCCCGGACCCGTTAAAGATGGCGGTCTTCTGATTCTGTAAGGAAATCACTCTTTGATAGAGTGACTGAGAAACCATCTATTGAAAAGGTGAAAATCCATTTATTTAAATAGTGGATATTTTCACTCTTTAGAAAGAGTGGAGGTTTTCTGTTCTTTCACGAGTTACTTTTCATTCTTTTGGAATGAACACACATTCACTCTGAACAAAGAATCACTTTTTCATTCTTTCTATTTTAGCGTGTATACCGGCACCATAATAGTTTACCGTTATTTTCCTAGACTCATAGACCACTCGCCTGTTTCATGAACAAATACATGAGTTAAAACTAAAAAGAAGGTAGTAGGCTACACCGTTAGCCGGAGAGTGGTGGTCGTGGTGTACTACGACTACGGTGCGTCTCGATGGTAGAGTTTACACTCAAGGACGAGGCAATGGAGGCAACGCTACTATACGGTCACGTGACCCGCCCGATGTCATTCATTCAACATTCCTCCCGTCAGAGTAAAAACCTCGGACCGCTATGACCTTTGGAACGCGCTGAGGCAGTGACTCCGGAACGCGGGAGATATAATGTATTGATTAAGAATGTAATAAGATATTAAATTATTTTCATAGATTATACCTGAAATATCGTACCGACATTCTTAAAAATCTTAAAAACAGCATATGTTTGTAATTATTATATTTGTGACATCACAGTGGTTTAAAAATAGGGAGCAAAGAAAATGAGGATTATTGGACATGTTCATTGAAAACAAGTTGCCGTCTATTTAAACAAGGCAAACGGTCTGGGTAAATGGTAGAAAAATAAACTATTAAAATAGAAATTTTAAATACTTTTCTATAAGTAAACACACTAACTTATCCCTATTGTATTTTATTTAGAATTTAATTTATTTAAAACTTTGGATAGGGAGGAATGGGGAGGACGCGTGGGACATCCTCAGGAATCGTCGAGAAACTTCTACCTTATCAGGAGTGTTTTCAAACTGAATTCGTGTGGTTGCGAACATGAATAACACATATATAAATTCTTCAAATTCAAATTTCTTTATTCGATTGAATGTTTAAGATACATTTCTGAATAAGTGTCATTTAGTGGGTCAATAATTTTTAGTTTTTCTGAATGTAAAGTACAGAAAAACTAGACTATTAGTGTATGGATTAAACAAAGATAGACATAAGAAACGTGTACAAAGCTAACATGTAAATGGGTAAAAATACAGTATTAAAATTCAATCCCACTAAAACTTCCTTAGAAATAAATCCAAATATCTTTATCAAAAAATCTTATTTTTTCAAAGAAATCATGCTAAAATTGAGATATAGGGGTAAAAAAAAAAAACCTAATGAGAAATAACCACAAGATAACAACAAACTAACTATAGGAAAGGCATTTTAATTCCCAAGGCGCTAACAACCCGAGTTATTCAGAGAGAATAAATAAGAGAGAAATTAATTATCAACAAAATATGGACAAATAAAAATTTTTTAATGTATAGTTGTAAGTATATGTTGCACAATTTAATGCTAAGTTTTTTAGTCGATCACCAACTTTAAACGATTAAAACCTGACTCGACCAACCGATTCTAAAATTAGTAACTTATATGATTTAATAATATCCACGAAAAACCTAGTTTAGCAAATTTGCATATAATGCTGACGTTTGTCAATTGAACTGTGGCGGGCGGTCCGGGCGGGATGTGCGCAGTTAAAGATGGAGGAAATTCGCTAGCGAGCGCGAGTCGCGAGCGCCGAGGAGCTGGACCAATGGGGACGAGGCGCCGCGGACCAATGGCAGGGCCGGACCCACCGTACCCTACCCTACCACCGCGGCGCGGCGTACCCACACCCGTACCAGCGGCGGCATCCGCCATCGCGGTGCGGCAATACACGATACAGTACAGACGAAACCGATACAGAGCCAGGGTTGCCGACGGACCGATTGATAGAGCGGTTTTGCTATCGAACCAAAATTTTGGGGGGATTTTTGTGATTTAACGGAGAGTTTTCGGATTTGAGGGGGAATGAAGAGAAATAGTATTCCAACATTTTTAACGCAGAATAAGAGTATGTTGACTCGAAATTTAATTTAGATCTATTTATATTAAGTACATTAAAAGAGCTCATGGTTAAAATTGTTATAGTTATTTACCCTACAACCCTTTTTTCTGACCAAACTTGCGTGGTGTGGGATGGCAACACTGAGAACAGTCTGAAATTGCCGAGATCATTAGCTCACTAAACAAGCAGACGCAACCTCGGTGACAGGTGACAGTTTTCGGCTGGCATTCGGGATCATATTTTGTACAATGTTAACAGAGAAATATTTTGTTATTGAGGGGGAGGGTTTTAACCGCTGACGAATGTAATAGTCAATGGTTTAACTCAATTCTGTATTCAACTTTGGGTTACCACCACTCATTAAGAATAAACTAGTTTTGTTTTTAGGTTAGTTTAGTATACTTTATAAATTACTCCTTTCTAAATTAAAGAGAATTCTAAGAACAGACAAACCTAAATGAATAATTTCATTTAAACATATAAGTTAAACAAGTACCTTAGAAGTGTATTTATACACACTGCCTGAAATTCTGCATCTCAAAATTAATAAATGAATATACTGTAATAATATACTTAGCAAACAGCTGATTTTACAGTCCTATAGGAGCTATACAATATTCTAGCAGATTTTATAGTCCTAGGACAATAAAGAAACGTTCTTGACACTATTAAGCGAACAAAAAACAGGCTGATATCGTGCAGAACGATAAAAACATAATTGTTATTCCAATGATGGAACTAATAAAGCTGTGACCAAGCGAGAGTCAGTCCGGCAAAGGACTCCTTCAATGAGTCAAGAGTGGTTTTTTCATCGCGGTGAGTCTGCAGTACCCGCCAACTTGGATTTTTATTCCCATAAGACTAATGTTTTGTTTTTGTCTATCTACGCCATTGGCATTTTTAACGTTTTGACGGGGAACGGTCCAAACCCCAGTCTTGTTACTATCTAACATCGACCAGTTGTTAGAAAGAATCATTAATTAATAGCCCAATGACAAATGGCAACTGGGTCCAGAATCGATCCTTTAAAAAGCTACAAACTTTCCTTAGGATCGAACCGGCAACCTTTGGATTCAAAGGCGAGCACTATAACCACTCAGCTACCCAGCCAGTTAAATTTAAACTTAAAATTAAACCAGTTAAACATGTTAAATTTGAAACACCCGTTACGTCTTCAATGTTGGTCGAAAATTATTCATCTTCATGTAATTTTAAAAGAAATGTGAAATGTTGATACCTATGGGACTATAAAATCAAAAGTTTATTGATTATTTGATTATTTTGATTGGGCTGTATTTCCCTGACTTTTGCATATTTCCCTTACTTGCCCCCCCCCCCCCCTCAAAACATTCCAGAATGTGGACACCCAACGTACGCTATTGGTACAAGAGCGAGTGCTGGCGCGAGGCGCCGGAGAGCCGCCATTCACAATATCCGCCCGGTCATTCCATTCCCTCGGCGTTCTCAGAACTGAGCTAATGCTAATCAGTTCATGGCGGAGTGTTTGGGGGGGGGGGGCACAAAAAGCGCCAAAACAGGGGCGCGGGCACCCCGCCTGGCGGGTACAGTCCGCCCCAATACTAACATCACCGCGCCGAGCGCCACCCGTCAAACCTCGCACTTACCCGCCTATAATCGAGGCTGAAATCTAGGGGCGCCGGAATTCTACCCCCAGGAAAAGTACCCCCATGAAAAAACGTTACGTCATTTTGACGTCACAGGTATGGGGGTAGTTTTCCGGCCGCGAACTTTTGAAGAGAATACATTATACTCTACTTCAATCATTGGTTACGCACTTTTATAATTTATTTTTATAATGAACAATTTAAGCAATGTTTTGTAAGTTTACTAGGGGTGGAAAACTACCCCCGGAATACTACCCCCAGCAAAACTACCCCCGACAAAACTACCCCCGGATTTCTACCCCCGGAATACTACCCCCAGGAAATCTACCCCCGGAATACTACCCCCAGCAAAACTACCCCCAATGGACTAGACCGGGAATCCTACGCCCGCGAAAGTACTTCCACGTACACAATTCCTTAAGTATTTAACAATTGTTATTTTATGTACGTGTTCTGGTATTTAAAACATTTCTATCATAAAATAATGATATATTAAATTTACATTAAAACAAACTTGCCCTTCGGGTGATCTCGTTCTCTACCCTCACTCGCCGTCAAGTTCTATAATAGGCTTATGCTTTAGTTTCATATAACCAATCTTTCCTCAATCCTTTACAGGCTTTTAGCTGTGTGTTTTTGAAAATGCTTTTTTTAGTGAAAATGTAATTGTGGGTGACGAGTTAATGTTATTGGTTTAATGTTATATTTTACAAAACAATATAATAAATTAATGGTATTATTATCTAAGGTATTTTTTTATAAATTGTTTGGAAAAATGTGTATGCAGCAACTGATAAAAGAAAGCAGAAATTTCCTTCGAAGTTCATTCATGTTCAGGTGTTACGTCTATACTTATTTAATACGCTAAGGGTTTTTTTGTCTTGAGAACTCCTCCTACAATTTTCAACCGATTTTCAAGTTTTTGGTGTCGTTGGATAGGGCTTGGTCTGTAGTTGTTTCCGCCAAAAATTTATGAGATTCGGACTGAAAATAAAGGCGCTATTCACCATTAAAATCTCAAAATTTCCCATTGAAATAACATTGGGACTGAATAAAGCATTTGAAACATCTGTTAATAATCAGCTGTAAATACGTGTAGTTATTGGCGATTGAAGATATTCACATTATTGGATTGGTCGGATTTCATTGATTTAGAGCTAAAGTAACATTTGTACTGTATTTAAATAAATTGCTCGATTTCGAGCAACACGTATACTAGTAAAATTTATTAGATGAAAATGTAGGCCCTATGTGCTACAAACCTGAAAGTTAAATAGAGAAAAATCGGAATAATAATATTCACAATAATCTGAAGGAGTTTTGTTCACTCTGATCACTCCTCCGAGATGGACAAGATCTTTACTCAGCAGTAAAATTCTATTACCGTATTACTGGTTGTACTAGATATATTGAGTTATATACTTTTCAGACTATCTAGATTTACAAAACGTGAGTTAAGTTACTTAAGCATAAAGTGTATCCTATCCTATACTGTAATACGAGTAAGTTATATATTTGTATGTGTGTATGTTTGCATACGGATCTCAAAAAGAGCTAAAACCATTTTCTTCCAACGTTGCAGATAACATTGTTTTGGGATGAATTTAATATAAATACAGTTCTCTATGCCAGAAAAAATCTTATTTGTTTATAATCATTAATTCAAATTTTAAAAATTTTAACATTGGTCTTATGGAGTTAAAAAAATAAAATAATGAAAACAGTAGACTCAACTGTCAAAGTGCAGAATAGGCCTATGTGTTCCAGTATAAACATGTAGTTTTGCATGGCAGCCAATTACTAAATTATTAAATGGTACTATTTTATGATGAATATAATCTATAATTTTTAAATCGTACTTCATACTGCTGATTGTGAATAAGAATAAAAGTAATGTAAAAGTATATAAAACAACAAATCAATTTGTAGAATTACATTTGAATTTAAAAACAAAAGCATTAGAAAGAATAAATCAAACACCAGCTCACTAAATAATTAGAATCCACGTGTTACACATTCAACATGTGTTTTATACACGAGACCCGTCGGCCTACATTGAAACAGTCTGAAAGCAAAGAAAAAAGAAGCTGAAAGGCGAGTGAGTGGAGCGAACGAGCTCGTCTTGAACAAGAAATAAGCCTTTTTGCACCGGGCTGTCTGTAAATGATATTACCATATTTTTATCTATGATATTACTACCAAAGATATTACTGTTTAAGTTTACCAAGCTAATGCTTGGCCCCCAGGTGCTGAAAATTATAAACCTAATATCAAAGTATATCATGGTACGGTAATGTATATATTTTATTTGAGTCAATAAAACCATACAGCTACTAGGTGTACAATGCAATTGTGTGCTTGCAATAATGAGCGGAGGGACTATTTTTTTAAATCAATAATAGCAAATGTTTTTAGGTAATTCAAGTGAGCTCGTTCGCTACGCTCACTCACCGTCAGGGTTTAGCTCGTTAACTGCGCTCACTCGCCATTTGGGTCAGCTCGTTCGCTACGCTCACTCGCCGTCAATTTAGTTTGTTCGCTGCGCTCACTCACCCTTTGGGTCGGCTCATTCGCTGCACACACTCGTCGCCAGATTAAGGTTTTTCGCTGCACTTAGGCCTACTCTAATAATTTTTGACTACGCAGGTTCGCTGCGATGGGGTATTATATGTTTACAAGATATTAAATTGTGCGTCGTCAAAGATTTGCACCTCCTCTCCTAAATGTGGCATTTCATTCACGTGCAAATGTAAACAAACCACTAAAGTAAACAAAACAACAATCTTATACTCTAAAACAAGCTCTGTTTGTACGGCAAACTTTTTTTCGCTCCAATAATTTTTTATTTTTTGGTTGAATATGGGGGTTTTGGCCACCAGGAATCGATTGGCGTCGGTCCCATTGTTGGGAAAATCCGGTTTTCGCGCTAGAGCCCTTCAAAGTTCCCATGTTATCCTTATGGAGGTTTTTAAATTGAACAAAAATCAGCTGATAACTGTAGATAAGACCAATGTGTTATATCTTTAAAGGAAAACTATACCAAAATGCAGCACCCTTCGGCCTGGCGAGTGAGCGAAGCGAACGAGCTCGTCTTTGAAATGGAAGAGGGCGAGTGAGCGGAGCGAACGAGCTTTATGTGAGAACGAAAGTAATAATTTTACCGAGCTTAAGCTCGGTCCCCCTGGTACTTTCACATAAAACTACACCTGTAGTCACAAACAGCTGATAGTAACAGTCTGCAGTTAAATTTGATCCTAATAACAGCTGTATAATCAACACACAGTAACAAACCAAATCAAATATTTCTCCTATTAAAATAACATGGTAACTTTAAAGGGCCGTAGGACAGAACCCTTATGTCCAATTTGGACTATTTCAGATTTATACCTTTCCACAGATGGTTAATATGACCGAGCAAAATTTCGTGAGGATCACTCCAGCCGTTCAGGAAGAGTACGTGTAAATAAAAAGCCAGAGTGTAGTATAGGAGCTTCGCTCGCTCCGCTCAAAAAGCCTGTAAATTATTGAGGAAAGATTGGTTATATAAAACTAAAGCATAGGCCTAGTATACAACTTGACGGCGAGTGAGGGTAGAGAACGAGATCACCCGAAGGGCAAGTTTGTATTAGTATAGGCCTAAACTTAACATTTCTATTATTTTATAATAGAAATGTTTTAAATAGCAAAACACGTACATAAAATAACAATTAATTGTTAAATACTTAAAGAATTTCGTACGTGAAAGTACTTTCGCGGGTGTAGGATTCCCGGTCTAGTCCATTGGGGGTAGTTTTGCTGGGGGTAGTTTTCCGGGGGTAGTTTTGCTGGGGGTAGTTTTGCTGGGGGTAGAATTCCGGGGGTAGATTTCCGGGGGTAGTATTCCGGGTCTAGTCCATTGGGGGTAGTTTTGCTGGGGGTAGTTTTGCTGGGGGTAGTTTTCCGGGGGTAGAATTCCAGGGGTAGAAATCCGGCTGGTGTTTGGTTTGCTATAATGTTAATTTAGAGCAACCAAATTAAATAATAATGTATTTATAAAACTGGGGGTACTTTTCCGGCCACGAGCCAAAACTCCATGCCACTTTAAGCTCCGCCCTTCGTGACGTCAAAATTACGTAGCGTTTTTTCATGGGGGTACTTTTCCTGGGGGTAGAATTCCGCTACCCCGAAATCTACAGGTTCAGCATATCATAATCCGATTATATTTGTCCGCACAGTTACACGAAAAAGCAAGGACTACTTCGGATTATAAATGTGTCCTAATTTTTTTTTTTAGAAAATTCATAATTAATTGGGAATGATAACTAAATGAACAAGTTATCTTTCGAGTCAATAATAAATCCAAACTACGAAAATAAAAATTACAAACTTTTCCTTTAATTGGATGTAAGTAGTCTTAAATATTTAATAGTAGTGTTGAATAGATTTCAACAGTTGGATAAACATTGGTATCTCCAAAACTAGAATAGTTACAGAAAACTTTAAATGGGGGCCTCTTTTTTTGGCCTTCCTTCAGAGACCTCTAAAAATATGAATTCTGATTTAAAATTTTTGGTCGCCATTTTCAAATATAACGGGGAACTTACAACATTTTTAAGGATCACTTTTCAACATTTACTGGTAACTGGCCTACAATAATTCCTGAGTCTTATTTATGTTACTATTGTGTATTATGACTATTTGAAGTAATAAATCATTATTTCATTTTTATGGCAAATTTGGATTAAGCAATCAAAGTTAAGACTTTTTTACTCTTTGATCCTTTTTATTAGCTTAGCCCTTTAACCACTAGAGGCGCTTAAAGTTTTGCAGGGTGTCTACTGAACTCAACACTAAAAATTCCTGGATAGTTCCCGTACAGTTATGGACATTAAGAAAATATTTAAGGACATTTATATCAGGTTTTAACGATTTTATCTAAGTAATAATAAGTTCTTTTTTCTAGTTTATGGTTTTGTTATTTGACTTTAAACGGTTAAAAAAAACCAATGTTATTCTTGTAGTGTAGTGTATTAAACTAAAGAACACAAAATAGTATGCATATACAGTAATGAAATCAGGTATCATCATGTATGCTTGAACATAAGTTGGTAACATGAGCTAAATAGAACAGCTGACTTTTTATCTCTTAGATTGTAAAGAAAACCCTTAATCTCTAGCAATGTGGTAAAATGCTCATGGTCGTAGTAAACATGAAATAATAAATCAAAGGAACTACGCCAAATTGCATATTTTACCAATCAAATTGATGATAATTATCAAAAACATAAAAACTGTTTAAAAAATAAAACATGTCTCTTTATGAAATTAAAACTTTAGCTTTAACCCTTTCCACTCAAATTAATTTGGACCTGTTTTCCCCATTTACTCGCATGCATTTAAATGGAAAATTGAGTTTCCTCTATTTTTGTTAAATTTTGGCCATAAATGATTTTTTAACAATTTTTTGGCTATTGATGGTGATTTTGCATAAAATTTCACACAAAATTCATTGAAAATAATTTACAAGAAAATTTTTTTTGGGTATCGTAATGTATAAAAATTCTGAGGACCCGAAAATTTGTGTTTATGGCCTGTAGAAAAATATAATATTTTTTTTTATAATTTTTAAAACATGTATTCTGCATACCTTATTTATTAGGAAAATAAAATCAGACATTCATTTTCCATAAAACACATATTTACTATTTTAAAAAAATAATTACAAACTTTTAGATTTTTACTCGTTTTTTTGTTTTTATGACAGTTATTTTACTTTCCAACCCTGTATTTATGTCTCTAAATTTTATTTTCAGTAAACTAGTAGAATGGTATTTGGAAAACATAGGAATATGTTCTTATGAAAAATTACTTTATCAACAAATTATTAGGCCTATTATATATATAAAAAATAAGAAGAATAATTGAAACACGAATTACTTAGCGTTACAACGCACAGCTTTTATTCTGAGTTGTCCACTAAGATGGATTATGCCCAACATAAATCATCATCACTCATTCAAAAACATAAGTTTTATTAGGCCTACCTAAAAAAGTTTGTAGTCCTTCAATGTGTTGTCAAACCTAACTCAAACAAATTCTCTACAACGGAGTCCGATAGGCCTAGGCCTTGTTCGTCATCTACATCCATTTCTATTTTATAAACGTAGTAATGTAGCCTACTCTGACATATTATAAATGATAGTACAACAAACCAAAATAAAAAAATAATGAAAACTAAACTTGTAAAATATTAATTTTTACATAATTTCACTAGTTGAAATAACATAAACAACACACACTAAACGCCGCCAGCAGACGATCACTCGCTAAACAGCACAACAAAACAGAGCCAATTTCACAGCTGACTAAATAATCAAAATTTATATGTATTCGGACCAAAGACTGCTAAAATAAACGAAGGGAACATTGATCATGAATACGTAATACAAACACACACACACATACTATATTAAATGTAAATACGAAAAAGCGAGCCGATGCAAATAATGTCGCAATAACAGCGACATTCGAGAGGAAGCGTATAAATTGGAAGTCGCAAGTACTTGCGACACATGAGCGGAAAGGGTTAAATAAAAATTTTGTAATGAGTAATAAAAGAAAAATATAAAGAAATTTATTTAGTCCCTAATCATGTTACAGTTCAACCAAATGCAACTTGCAACGTGCTGACAATACCGCTTTAAATTTAAGGACATGAGCTATAAATTTCCAAAGATTTAAGTACATTTCCCGAAAATATCATGGCAAAAAGAAATTTAAGTACAATTCCCGGTTTTCCATGATGTCATGGACAGAAGACACCCGGTTTTGTGATGAAATTTCCAAGTTGGCCGCCATGGCCCACATTAAAAAATTACGGAAAAATTTTTAAAAATCTGAATTTATATTTTTAAGGAGGATGTGAAGTCACGGTTCAACGATGTAGTATACCAAAGGGAATCACTTTGAGTAGTCAAAAAACTTTAAGCAGTCACAAAACTTTAAGCACCCCTAGTGGCTAAACGGGTAAGTCAATAAAAAATCCCCCATCACAGCAGACCTGAATACTCAGTGAATTTCAATTGGAATTTCGGTATTTTTTCTATTTCCCCATAAAAGCCATAGGGTTGAGTACATAGGTTTGCCGCAATATGGGTTTTATAAGTAAACATAAGTTTAACTCTACGTAGTAAATGTACATGCCAAATTTTATCAAGCTATGGCATTCTTTTTGTTTTTTTGTGATAAGTTTGATATTTATGGTGTATATAGTTCTTATTTGTTTGAAAGATATTCGCCTTATTCAGAACTAATGTCATCAGGCCCGGATTATCCACTAGGCCATGGCCTAGGGCGTCAGCCAGGGGGGGGGGGTGTGTGAAACAGGCCGTTTTTAATACTACGTATTAGTCAAAAAATATTAAAGGCAAATATAATTTAATTCTGGCTTTTTTGCAAATTGTTTGATTAAATTCATTAATAACAAGAATAGGTGATCATGTGATCTAACAAATAGGCGATCAATGCACTAGGCGACCCCCTAAGGCGCCGGGACCCAAAGGGCTCCTTCGCGGCCGACATGGGCATAAAGAGCGCCCCCGATAGGTCCAAATAGGTAGGTTAGGTACCGATGTTTGATCAGTGTTGAATTGCGCTCGAACTGGCAGTAAAAAGCGCCCCGATTGACGGTAGAGGGCCCCCGACCGTCAGTAAACATTACCTTACAATCGATGGTAATAGCGCCCCTGATAAGACGGAAATTGAATTCTCAATCGGCGGTAAAAAGTTCCCCTGATCAATGGTAAAGAGAGCCCCCAATAAGTACAAATAGCGCCCCTGATTTGCGGTCAATAGCATTACCCCTGACTGGCGGTAAACATCGCCCTATAATCGACGGTAAATAGCACCCTTGATCAGAGTTAAATCGCTTCCTTTAAGATTCCCTTAGTTCTAAAAATTAATATACATTATTCTTTTCAATAGTTTTGTCTTACGTTTGATAAAATTTAGACCATTAATTTACCTTTAGAAATAAGAAATAAATTATATTTCCTTTAAACCTACAATGTGTATTTATTGAACCTTTGTCCTGGATTTAAATTTACTTCTGTAATACAATTATATAACATTAAATTGTGTAAAAGAATTACGTCCACGGATTTAAGTGACAAAAATGCTTATTATTACGTTCAGCCAAAATAATTAGAACTATAATGAGCCCATACATCGGCTTTTTTTTTGGGGGGGGGGGGGGGGGGGGGCGTAATTGTGACCTTTGGCCTAGGGCGTCAAAAAGTGTTAATCCAGGCCTGAATGTCATTTAGTTATTATGTTAGGCACTACTGCTTTATACATTGACTATGCAAGATTCAGGATTTAATATTTATTGTCTTTAAGCATTGTACATGCAATTGACAAAGTCAAATTTCATCGATCAACGTTCTTCAAAGTAGGTTTATCAGTTATTGTTCATTAGTCAGACTGGTGCCACCTAAATTTAACAGAAAGAAACAGGAAACAAAGATAATACGCCCGTCGGAGCAGACCTGCATACTCAGCGAATTTCCAAATAAGTAATATAAATTTTGACCAAATGGACCTGTAAACCAAATTTCAATATGTGCTCATAAAAATAAGGAAATTAATGTTTATTATTCTCCATATGATTAGAATGGGGAAAGATGCAGGTTTGCTGCCATGATAATTACAAAAACCTAGATTTTTTACCCTAAATGGATGGATCTCAACCAAATGAAGCTGAAACCAAGTTTCATAAAAAATATTGGTTGATAAGTGAAATATTAACACATCCTTATCATGTGCGGAGTTTCGGGGGGGCCGGCCCCCCCCCCAAAAAATTTCAAAAATATTATGTAAAAGCTTTAAGTTTAGGAGCTAAATAATTATCCATTCAGCTAACGCTCTAAGTTTTATCTCATTTTTAACTTACTCTAAAAAATAACACCATTTTCTTTATTAACATTTTCTACCTATGTTCATGTAAGATACTGAAAAGTAAATTAAACAATAATAAATTATCTTATATTAAACATTATTTGCGCAAACTACTAACTAGGGATATTTTGTGGATCGCTAAGGGAAAATATAACCTTAGGCCCTACAGTTGGCAAAACTGACTGTCAAGCTCAGAGGTGGGTAGGCGCCGTGCCCCACTACGACGCTTATATGTATCACCTTTATGAGTAAAACTTATCTTCACACTTTGAATTAGTAAAGATGTAAAATCAACATGATTTGCAATTAATGTTTATTTTCTATCCATCCCTATGTCACTAGACTTTTTATGCATCCGTAGGCTACTATCGGCAGGGTCACGTCGGTGTGACGATACACATTACTCATGATTGATTAAGTGTTCGGCCTAGAAGACTTGCAGTCCCAAGTGCCACAGAGACTTTGTCTTTCTGTAGATGCTGGCGGAGGACAACTCCTCCGTGCGTTTTAGTTGCTGTTCCATTCATAATAAAAAAGGGTTTTGCTATAAGGGTATCTTTAAAGTACATCAAAAAAGCTTAATAATATGGTTAATTGGGTAAAAATAATCAAAATAGTTCAAATTAAGGTATATCTTGAAATATATTTACCTAAATATCCACTATTTTGTTTATCCCACTTAATAATTTTTATTTCAGTGACGGATTGCTGTTGGAACTTCATATTTGGAATGAACCTTTATAATAATACCAACGTCTATTTTTTCTATATTTTTTAAATGACGGATAATTTAAATTGTAAACCCAAATATATTAAAACTGGTAAATTTTATGAAAAATGTACATGGGACAAAAAAGTTTTAACAATTAATTTTCTAACCAATGACATCAAGTTCGTAAGGATCTGACGACATTGATTTTGTATTATATTTAATGCAAATTATGGTTATTTTAATACAAAAATCACAATAACTCCATTATATGTTTTGAGATCCTTATGTGTTTGGCAGGGCCTATTATTGGTTAAAAAATTAACTTTTATAGCTTTTTTTTGTCTTATGTAAAATTTTACAACCTATACCAGTTAGTTTTAAGATATTTGAGATTATAATTAAAAATATAATCTCATATATCAAGATAAAATGACCGCTTTAAAAAAATATACACAAAGTAAAACAAAATGTATTTTTTATGGACATTGATTATTAAGTGGCAAAAAAATATGGCGGATATCTAGGTAAATATGCGTTTTCGGACATACCTTTATGAGAATTTTTTGCTTATTTTGACCCAATTAAAAATATTATGAAGTTAAGTGACGTACTTTAAATCCCTGTATATGATTTTTTAAGTCAAAATGTAGTGCATATACTACATGGACAATCCTTTTAATCATTAAAACAGTTCAAACAGTTAATTACTTATTGGGAGTCTAGACAACGGGAGCGCTAGTGCAGTTCTCCATTCCTGGGTTCCATAAAAACTGATCGAGTGTCATGACTGTACTCGTATCCCCAAAATACTTGTATCAGACTGTGCTATCCACCATAAGAGTTTACTTCGAACTTCGAACGCCTTAGTTAAAGATGGCGAAGTCTCAACCTGAATGTAGAGGTTATTGGTATTAAATGTCCTTTACAACTGACCCCCAGTGGGCCCCCAGCAATCAAAGGTAAACTCCGCCCATGATTCTTATTCTCCATAAGATTAACTTTGGAGAACTTCCCCTAATCGCACTGTTACGGATCAAAGATTTCCCCCAAGATACGCCGCCGTATATATGACTCTACCTTAAAACTCAACAGCTTACAATTTGGGGCAGTGAAATGATAACAATTTTGTAAATTTTAGTTTATCATAGGCCTAAGTTATTAAAACACAAGTAGGCCTACCGTAATTAAAATCAAAATTAAAACTACTTACCAGTACACCTTAATCATAACTAAAATAAATCTTGATTATATGTTCAGTTTTAACTTCAACTATTAAGAAAAAGAATATTACAATATATATATAAGTATATGTATATGTAATTTCCCCAGGCACCTTGAAATTTCCCCCGATCCTAGATCGCCGGATCGAACATATTCTGAATTCCTGGGACTGACAGTCTGCAAAATTTTAACAACTGTTTGAGTGAAAAAGGATATTTTTGTCTATGCTCGGGCACTTCCAGTTTGTCTCTGGCCTTTCAATGCGCAGGCACAAATCTGTACATGAGCAGTCGGTTTCATTGTAGATAAAATTATGTATATTGGACGTTAGTTTGGAGAAAGTTTGTTATCATACTCCCTTCGTTATTATCAATGGTCAAAACTTGGATTTTGCAATAATATTTTTATTTTATAGTACAATTCTACGATACTGTATAATTTTATCACCTGATTTAGTTTTTGTTCTAAGATTATTGCCTTTTGTTTTATTGCCTTTCGACAATAAAACAAGGTACAGTATACAATAGTATTTGCAAACAAGTAACTAAAAATAGCAAACATATGTACAAATTTTTACTAATGTAGCCTTTGACATTATCAAAAAACACCACAAAACAAACTACAGTACGGTACTTAAGTCTTTTTTTTTTTTTGTAAGTGTATTTCCTTTCTTCAGCAAAGTAAGTTTTCCTCTTGAAAGTAATACCACGCAGTGAAGTTTAATGCCTTTAATTCAGTTTCTTTTAGTTATATTGGTTATTTAGGTTAAATTTTCTTAGGTTTTTGTAGTGAAGCCACTCGATCGGGACAGCGTAGCGGGCAACCTGGCCGGCTCTGAACAATGGGTGAACTATTCACGTCCCTGTTATAGAATTTTTATCTAGATATATTATGCATACTAGTTGTCCAGTTAATAATATTAACTACATTTGAATATTATTAAATCATATAAATTTAATATTATTAAATCATATAAATTACCTTTTAACTTGTCTTTACCCAAAAAAGGAAAGTTGAAGATTAAACTTAATTAAAAATAAATAAAAAATAAAAATGTTTAGCTCAATACTGTTTTAATAAATGTTTTAACAGAATACAGAATACTGAATGACACAAGAATTTCATCTTAATTCTGATATGTCAAAGGAAAAACTCCTCCCATACTATATTTTTTGTAAACACTCTTAAGCCAGATGCCCTTGGTTTCGTTGCTCTTTAACCATTATTTTTAGTTTAGCATAAGCGCGGCATCTTGATATTAATACGTACATGACAAAAGCAATTCGGCATGAGAACTGTGGACATTTGAATTTTAGGAGGAAATTTCCTTCTGATGATTCTAAACTTAATTGGGGTAGTAATACCCATTTTCTAGCCGAACTTCCAATAATAATTTCTAGATTTAAAACATTGTCATTAATCTCTTTCACCATTCGTCTGGTTCCATTAACCAGTCCTTTTTATGGATAAAATTGTCTCAATAAAATTGCAATTGCACCTTTTTAGGGCATAACTTGTGAGGGGGTAAACCACTTGGTGCTAAAGTGTGAAGAAGTTCATCAGGGACATGTAACTGTTCCCCCTCTTCTTGAATCAAAGTATCCACTGAGTAGTAAACTCTACTGTCATTGTTTAGTAGCTCAACTATTTTTGTTTATTTCGCATAGTGTTCATTCTTTGGCGAAAGTGTAGATTATTTTATTTTTGTCTTTTTTTAAAGCATCTTCAGAGAAGCCTTCACTGAAGATTTCGTCAATGATATTTTCATTCACAATACATTGTGGTGGAAAACTTATCAATGACTCTCCAAGACCATTATGGTACCTCTCTTGACAATTCCCAATTTGTAAAAGATATTCTGCAAATATTGATTCACTTGGATTTTCTCTCATGTTTTTACAAGTGAAATCTTTTAAAAAATTGGGCATAAAGGCAATCTAATTATTGAATTTGCTACTAAGATCTCTGATGTTAATACAACGCCGATTCGCAAACACTGGATTGCGTCTTTTGGATGGCATAGTTTATGATAATCAAAAATAAAAATTAAATACACCACAGATCAAGATATCTAAGAATATTTAAAGCACAACATATCTGAAAATAAAATACTATCACATAATTAAATAAACTAATTGTCGAATCAATCAAGAGCCTTGACACCTAAAATATTTTATAACTTACCCAAAACCGGGTTATCGCCTTTTGGTGTCACTAATAGCGGTACACCGTGGTACCGGTTTCGGACGTATGACGGTCCATCATCAGCCACTCCTCTTCTTATTTACATACTACTGCACACATTTTTGTGGTTGTCGAATGATAAAATTGTTTACACTTATACATAAAAACACAAAACACACGAACACATTAAGACGGCTTCCGGAAAGTACAGTACATACATATCACGCACTGCTCGTAATATTACCGTGCACGGAGAAGGTCGTAACGCTACTCATAATAATAATATTACGAGCAGTGCGTGATATGTATGTACTGTACTTTCCGGAAGCCGTCTTAATGTGTTCGTTTGTTTTGTGTTTTTATGTATAAGTGTAAACAATTTTATCATTCGACAACCACAAAAATGTGTGCAGTAGTATGTAAATAAGAAGAGGAGTGGCTGATGATGGACCGTCATAGGTCCGAAACCGGTACCACGGTGTACCGCTATTAGTGACACCAAAAGGCGATAACCCGGTTTTGGGTAAGTTATAAAAAACTAATTGTCACTGTCACTCCCCAATACTCTGAATGAAAACTGCATTTTAATGAACACTATCCCATTTCGTCACCAGTCATCATATTTGAATTTCAAATTAAACTGATAAATAAACAGAAAAACTAAATAAATTTAATGACAGAAGGGAGACAGGTTATTTTTATAAAGACAGCTGTTTGTTCACATGAAATGAATCATATGTTAGGTAACTTACTAAATTTTGTCTTAGGCTATATTAAAAATACATGGAAACTTTTAAGTCCAATGGAGCGAAGCACATTGAACTGAGGGAGACAAAAATTATTCCATGACGTCTACAGAGAATTATCTTTAATTTGACACCTCAATCATTAAAATTGGTTCATAAATAAAAGAGTTTTGCTGCTCACAAGAAATTCCTTATGGAATTAGTAAGATAGATTCTCCGATAGATTAACCCGCACTTCACAAAGCAAAGCAGGCTTGAAAAATAACTGCTATCATGAAATATTTTTTCTGTGTTTATTATTTTTACCTAGGCTTATTAATAAAAAAACTAGTATCCATGTTTGCTCGAAACCGAGCAATTTATTTTAATACAATACAAATGTTACTCTTGGCTCTAAATCAATGACTTTCTACAGATCCAATATTGTGAATATCTGTAATCACCAAAAACTACACGTATTTACAGCTGATTATTAACATATATTGTGACTTGTTACTTACATAATAACAGCCTGAGGTATCAAAAGGAGATTCTTCACGCTGTACGCGTTTCGAACGATTTACCGTTCATCATCAGCAGCAGTCACTTTCTTATAAAATAAGCCCATATAAGAAACTGATCGCTGCTGATGATGAACAATAAATCGTTCGAAACGCGTTAAGAATCTCTTTTTGACAACTCAGGCTGTTATACATAATTAATAAGTAACAATATGTATTATAGGTGACAAGGCTGTAAATGTATTGATTATTAACAGGTGATTTTTTTCTTGAGGAAAAGCTTGGAAAACCCTGGAAAATCGGAAAAACCGGAAATGACCTTTTGTTTCAAATTTATTGCAGTGGGTATTTTAAACTAACCGGGTTGATCTTGAATATGTAAAAATTATTTTGATCCGATTTCAAATAAGCCGGAAAATGCGGAAAACATGTCGGAAAAGCGATAAGATGAACTATTTGAAAAGTATGTCATGTGGGTACTTAAATGACTTGGAATTTCATGTTCAAATATGTATATATAATATTGAATAATGAGAAAAAACTCTTAAAAATAAAATAAAACCGCAGTGAAAATTACATAAATGAAGTTCTAACAATGTTACAAGTGGGTTTTATTGATGTAGCTTAAAGTTTTAGGTAATAGGCAGTACTAGGTTACTAACAATACATATACGTTAATTTAAAATAACCTAACTAACTTAACCTCAGTAACTAACATAAAATAAAATAACATAACATATAACATAAAATAACCTAACTAACTTAACCTAACTAAACCTACTCTAACCATCATGTTGGTATAATGCAACATTTTTAAGAGAAATAAGAATATATACTTATTTATGTAATGAAACATAGCAAGTTAGTAGGCTATCCACATGATGGTACTAAGTTATCTTAGGTTAAGTTAGGTTAGGTTAGGTTCCTTAGATAGGTTATGTTATATAAATATATAATGTATAATACTTTCTATTAGGTAAATATACTTTAGGCTAATGTACATCAATAACAACCACACTTTTAACAATGTTAGTGCTTTATTTATGTAAGTTGCAGTGTGGTTTTATTTTATTTCTAAGTGTTTTTAACGAATTTCCCATAGGGAATAAGCTATTACCGTGGGTCTCATGGTAAGACCAAAGCGGAACCATTTTACTTTTTCGTTTTGACATGCCCAGAGACTAAAAATAATAGTCATTATTTTTTTTTACTTATACAGTATATGTATGTATGTGTCAATAGACACGATAACTCTAGTAAAAACTGTTCGATCAAGGCCAAATTTAGTAGAGATCTGTAATCCAACCTTTCATAAACCAGACATATCAACCTAATGGAAGGGGTAGTTTTGGGGAGTTTTGTACCCCAAAAATGGGTTTTTTAATTTTTCATAAGTAATTTTAAAAAATTTTATTTTCACCCCTGGATTTAGCTAAAAAAACACACACACATAATTTAGTATTTTGAAGCTTTGCTCTATCTCCATTGGTTACCGAGATATTAAAAAGTCTAAAGACGAACATGTATATATTCTTATGCTTTTTAGACATTATAGTATTGGGGGCTCCCAATGTTAATCTTATGGAGAATAAGGATGTGTTAATATTTCACTTATGAAGCAATATTTTTGGATGAAACTTGGTATTTAGCTTCATTTGGTTGAGATTCATCCATTTATGTTTTAAAATCTTGGTTTTTGTACTTATCATGGCAGCAAACCTGCATACTCTTCTCATGTTAATCATATGGAGAATAGACAAACTCGTTTATTTATGGACAAATATTGATGAAACTTGGTTTATGGGGCTTCATATGGTCAAAATCATTTTAGCAAATTTCCCTATAGGGAATACGCTATTACGGTAGTAGCCATGGTAAGACCTAAGCCCGGGACCATGTTACTTTTTCATTTTGAGGTCCCTAGAAGCCAAAAACACCATTCGTTCATTTTCATATATATATATATATATATATATATATATATATATATATATATATATATATATATATATATATATATATATATTCATTACGGTAGGTATTTGTCTTCATGGTAATTAATACTTATTAGATATTATAGCTACACATGAATTTAGAAAAACAATTTGTTTAAAAAATTGATATATTTCGGGCTTCCTTCTGAGCCCATCCTCAGTCTAACCTAATTTATAAAATAAAAATATAAACAATTCTTTTCATATGTAGCAAGAAAACATATGACATATAGTATTAAGCAAAAAGTTTTACAAAAATAATACGAATTAATTTGGTGTTATGTATGGAACTAAATAAAAATATCGTTATAAAATAAAAATAAAATATACAAAAATAAGTGTATAAGTAGGGATTTTTCGTGCTTAAGAATTCAGGAATTTTGAGCTATTTATTTTCTTTTTGACTTCTTCTTCAATAATTGGGATATACATTGGACAAACAGTAGCGCTTGGTTGGGATATAGCATCTCTTTGAATTAACATGCATGCAGCCTCTTTAATATTTCTAAATTTACACTTAATTTCTTTAAAAACTATACTTGTTTCTGAAAAGTTTATCTTATGCTCTTCTGCAAATGCATGTTCACTTAGTTTAGAATAATTTTCTTGTTTTTTATTTATGCTACTTTTATGTTTTTTTATTCTTATTCCAAGAGGCCTGGATGTTTGTCCAAAGTAGCTCTTCCCACATTCGCACGGTATTTTATAAACCACATCTTTAGTTTCTTGTTCCACGTTTTTCGGTTTAACTTTTGTTAGTTGACTTCGTAATGTGGAGTTAGTGGAAAATGATGTTCTTATTCCAAATTTGTGGTTTACTCTTCTTATTCTTTCAGATTTTCCTCTTTCGTAAGGGATTATCACCGTGAAATTTGGTCTTTGGTCTTCATTGTCCATCCCATTTTTTCTATTTGATAGTTTTTTCCTGGTCTTCATATGGGCTTTATTTATAACTTTGAGAGGATACCCATTATTTTTTAGCTCTTTGATTATATTTGAATATTTTGAAATCAAATAATTATCAAAATTCAACAATTTTAGCTAAAACCATTTATAAGAGCTTAAAAAAAACAATTTAGTATTTTGAATTTTTAACTTGGCTTAACAGGTTACGGAGAAAAGCCAAAAATAGGTTTTCCATGTTAATCTTATGGGAAATTAACAAAACTCTGTATCTCGCTTATTTATTGGAATAACTTGATAAGATTTGGTATGTACATTCACTTGGTAGGGCTCAACTGATACTTGCTTACAACACCTACATGGCGGCAAACCTACGTACTCACCCCTATGGGGTTTATGGGGAAAATTAAAAGAACACCATAACTTGATAATAGGCCTATTAGGTATGTACATTCACTAGGTAGGAGTTAACTGATATTTGCTTCTAACACCCATATGGTGGCAAACCTACATACACACCCCCATGGGTTTTATGGGGAAAATTAAAAAGTGCCAAATATTGATACAGTTTGCCATTTACCTACCGTAACGATTACATTTCCTAACAAAACTAACATTTTTTAACAACATCCCAAGGCAGCAAACCTACATACCCATTCCTATGGTTTTATGGGGAAAATACATTAAGTTATCTCAAGATTGTTTGGAAATTCGCTAAGTACGCAGGTCTGCTGAGACGGGGATATTTACGTTTCTTTTCCGCTCTAGAGCAGCAATGTACTTAACCGCACACTAAATAAAACATAAATTTATACTCAACTGTTATTACAAACCATGCAATAGCTATTGGTCATTGTTGTCGTTTAGTAATTGCTTCTTTTTTAGTTTGAGGTTATGTTTGATAGTTAAGAGTGTGTTTCAACAAAAACATATCTAACATAATCTAAATAATATTGTATACAAATGTATACTTAATGGAATAAAGGATTGTCTATTGTCTAGTGCTAAGTAATGTAAAATGTAATATTAAATTATTTTAACTCGGTTATTTAGCCTAGGTACCTATTACGAATTTCCCTATAGGGAATACGCTATTACGGTAGTAGCCATGGTAAGACCTAAGGCCGGGACCATGTTACTTTTTCATTTTGAGGTCCCCAGAAGCCAAAAACACCGTTCGTTCATTTTCATATATATGTATATATATATATATCAATATATCTATGTATCTATATATATATATATATATATATATATATATATATATATATATATATATATGTGTGTGTGTCCGTGGTACTGATAACTTTTGAAGGGGACCTCCGATTTTGATGAAATTTGGTATGAAGGTGTAAGACTAGATCTATTTTCATGAGTTCGCGAACCAGCATGATCGGTTATGGGAACAGGGTTTTATGGGGTTTCAAAGGAGTCAAAAATGGAATTTTTGCATTTTTGGAGTATAATTTTCAAAATTCAACAATTTTAACTGAAACCATTTAGAAGAGCTTAAAAAAACAAACAATGTAGTACAGTAGAACCTCGATAGTTCGACTCTTGATAGTTCGACACTCCTGATAGTTCGACATGGTCCATGACAACTTAACATGTTAATAATGACCGATAGTGTCCATGTTGGAGCCTGACAAAGGTGAAAATGTTAACAAATTGGCAAATGATATGAATGTTGTTTACATGTTAAAGTTCAATTAGGTCATGGTTTCACTTAGATTTAGTGTTTCCTCAATTCAAATTATGATTTTTATACTCCCAGTGTTGAAATTTCCCATATACTCCCTATAGTTCGACATTTCGATAGTTCGACACTCTCTAAGTCCACAAAGTGTCGAACTATCGAGGTTCTACTGTATTTTGAATTTTTAACTTAGCTTAACAGGTTACGGAGAAAAGCCAAAAATAGGTTTTCCATGTTAATCTTATGGGAAATCAACAAAACCCTGCATCTCGCTTATTTATTGGAATAACTTGATAAAATTTGGTATATACATTCACTTGGTAGGGTTCAACTGATATTTGCTTACAACACCCATATGGCGGCAAACCTACGTACTCACGCCCATGGGGTTTATGGGGAAAATTAAAAAGTGCTGAATGTTGATACAGTTTGACATTTACCTAACGTAACTATTACATTTCCTAACAAAACTAACATTTTCTAACAACATCCCAGGGCAGCAAACCTACATTCCCATTCCTATGGTGTTTATGGGGAAAATACAATATCTCAAGATGGTTTGGAAATTCGCTGAGTACGCAGGTCTGCTGCGACGGGGGTA
Source organism: Neoaliturus tenellus (assembly GCA_030545055.2). Taxonomy (NCBI): domain Eukaryota; kingdom Metazoa; phylum Arthropoda; class Insecta; order Hemiptera; family Cicadellidae; genus Neoaliturus; species Neoaliturus tenellus. The sequence goes on from CM061531.1 coordinate 224,540,298, forward strand.
TTTTTTGTATTTTGTGTCTATCTACGCCAGAGGCATTTTTTAACATTTTGACGGGGAACGGTCCAAACCCCATGTTATTTGGATATTTAACATCCAATGCCATACGTTTATTTATTATTAAGTTATACGTTATTTATTATTAATAAAATAAAATTGACCATAATTGAAAAAATAAAATTATGGTCAAATTTTATCATAAATACCTCCATTAATAGTCAACGTTATGTAGTCATTATGATATCTATTATTGTATTGATGACAAGTTAAGTTTTGAACATAGAGTAGGCCTACTAAGGGTTCAGATTTAGGAAATTCAAATGAAACTAGGTTTTAGCGTGAATCTGATTAATAAACTGTAATTATAAAAACATATACAAGAATCAATCAGTTCTTTAATAAGACTAAATTCTTATCCACGGAACAATGGACCAGTAGGTTGGTATACAAATAAGTGTGGGGGGGGGGGGAGGGAAGGGTACATTTCCCGCCACGGTAAGGGTATATCCCGGGGAGGGTAGCTGTCCCGGTTTCCTCCATGAATGATTTCGCCACCCTAATTGAGGCGCTGAATGCCAAAGTGACTTGAGCGACAAAATCGGCCAATTGTATGTTATGATTGTTTTTAAATCTTTGAGGCATAAGGAATCGAACCAAAGTAGTCCAAACGACCGGAAAATTACAGGGATATTTTATTTTAAATGAAATTTTGTTTCGCAGCAATGTCAAACCACTTGTTGGCTCAGTGCCAAACTGACTTATGCTGCACATAAGTCACACACATAAGCACACCGTGTTGAGAGCCCATAAGGAGAGTGGCATGTGTGAGGTGCGTTGATTATTAGTATGTTTCTTAGTATAATAAAACCAGAAGATGTTTAAAAGCAGGACAGTTAAAATTATTGAAAGTTGTTCTTCGGCTACAAAAGGAGATTTATCTGCAGGTAAGCCCCAGTTACAAAATAATCATAGTTTTTATGAGGTGTTAATTTTTTTAAGGTTGCATGTAATGGTTTAGAAGATTGGTTGTATATCGTACTTAGGTAATTTATATTATCAATAAAGATGAAAAAGTGAAAAGTAATAATCACATTTTACCTTGCAATACCAAATTATTGTCCATAATGTACAGTTAAATTTGATTAAACGGCTTTAAAATGTAGCTATTAATAAGAGCTCTCAGGCACATTTTTCTCTTTTTATAGTTTATAATTATGTTAATTAACGTTAGTCAATTGCTCAATTGTATTGTGCCATATCTTTAGAATTTGTATTCATATAGGCCTAGTACAAATTTTTTAACAATGTAAAATAATATACCCCCGTCGCAGCAGACCTGCGTACCCAGCGAATTTCCAAACAATCTTGAGATATTGTATTTTCCCCATAACACCATAGGAATGGGTATGTAGGTTTGCTACCTTGGGATGTTGTTAGAAGATGTTAGTTTTGTTAGGAAATGTAATAGTTACGTTAGGTAAATGTCAAACTGTATCAATATTCGGCACTTTTTAATTTTCCCCATAAACCCCATGGGGGTGAGTATGTAGGATTGCCGCCATATCGGTGTTGTAAGCAAATATCAGTTTAATCCTACCTAGTGAATGTACATACCAAATATTATCAAGTTATGGTGTTCTTTTAATTTTCCCCATAAACCCCATAGGGGTGAGTACGTAGGTTTGCCGCCATGTGGGTGTTGTAAGCAAATATCAGTTGAACCCTACCAAGTGAATGTAAATACTAAAATTTTATCAAGTTATTCCAATAAATAAGCGAGATACAGGGTTTCGTTGATTTTCCATAAGATTAACATGGAAAAAATATTTTTGGCTTTTCTCCGTAACCTGTTAAGCCAAGTTAAAAATTCAAAATACTAAATTGTTTGTCTTTTTAAGCTCTTTTAAATGGTTTCAATTAAAATTGTTGAATTTTGAAAATTATGCTCCAAAAATGCAAAAAACCCATTTTTTACCCTTTTGAAACCCCATAAAACCCCGTTCCCATAACCCGATCACGCTGGTTTGCGAACTCATGAAAATAGACCTAGTCTTACACCTATACCAAATTTCATCAAAATCGGAGGTCCCCTTTAAAAGTTATCAGTACCACGGACTCATAGATATATAGATCTTTATATATATATATATATAGATCTTTATATATATATATATATATGAAAATGAACGAACGGTGTTTTTGGCTTCTAGGGACCTCAAAATGAAAAAGTAACATGGTCCCGGGCTTAGGTCTTACCATGGCTACCTACTACCGTAATAGCGTATTCCCTATAGGGAAATTCGCTAAAAATATCGCCTAAATCCATTTTGACGGAGGTTAGGCTACTTTGGCAATATAACTTTTGCCTGCGGTGGCGCTTACGCATGAAAAATGGGTAGTGCCAAAGTAAGCCAAGCGCCATTTTATTTCCAAAATATGCATTTTAAGGCTAAAACCATTAAAGAAATGGAATCAATATTGGTCCCTCTGTTGATATAACATAAATCATTATTACATAAACAAGCAATATGGGAACTGTGAAAGTATGGTAGTTCATGTTTTGCTTCAAACGCCATTTTCTCAGTTCCTACTTTTTGGTGGTTAAGCTACTTTGGAGTTCAGCGCCTCAATTGTAACCAACCCTGGTTACAAATAGTTTGGATAATCAAATTTCTACTGCATAGGGCCTCTTAAGCCGCGTTTACACCGGAGTTGCAGACTTTTATCGGCAATCTCGATTGCAGACGCACTAAAACATCTGCAACTCGCGTTGCCGACCGGAGTTGCAAACCGAATTTTCGAGTCGGAGACCGAATTTTCGAGTCGGAGACCGAATTTTGGTTTTCTGACCGGAGTCGGTAAAGATCAAAGGCGGTTGCCAACCCGAGTTGCAGCGCTTACTTGATCTGCAACTTGAGTCTGCAACTAACCCCGCCACCCCTCCCGCCCATCGGCTACGTCGCTACGTCACTTGCTTTCCCACCAATCGGCATTATACACACTGACTGATGGCTCTGTTGCAGGTTGCGGTTGCAGAAGCAAACTGTGTACAGTTGCAAGCACAAGTTGCAAACTTCTGTCTGCAACTAAGCGTCTGCAATCGAGATTGCCGATAAAAGTCTGAAACTCCGGTCTCCAACTCCGGAGTAAACGCGGCTTTAGCCAGCCTCAACGGGTGGGTCTAGCTACGCCTAGGCTCCATTAAATAGCACTAGGCTATTTTCAATGACCACATGGATTAAATTAAACTGGTTGTGAGGTTCGCGATAACGCCTAACCAGCTCACATGTTAGTCTAGCGACACAGTTAACTATAGTTACAACCAATTTGAATACTGTTCAAATAAACTTTTAATGGAAGATGGGAATAGGTTAGGTAGGCCTACTCAATTTATAATTCAGGGATTTTGTTGGCTTTAGAGATTAGAATAGTTCGCAAAGTATAAAACTAAAATAACATTTATGAAAAAATTTGCAACACAAAATTAAAATATGAACTAGAAGTAAACCTACTAGGCCTATGAAGTAAAATACAGGATGAAAACATACACATTGAGTAGGCTAAATATAGAGAAGGGAATAACTGCAAAAGGTACTTACTCTCATCTGAGCTATCACTTTCTTCCTTGCTGTAATCTGCAAAACAAACTATATTAGTTTGAGAAGATAAACGAAAATATAATCGATTTAAATAAAGAAATAATTATATCTAAACACTCACCCGCCATGTTGAAACAAAACAAGAAGGGTGGGCAAAGTTGTAAAAACACAAATTTTTCTAAGCCATCTCACGTGATATAGGATCTACTACACTCTTACTATAACAACGACAACATTACGAGTTAAACTTACACAGTGAGTAAAAAATATTCGCTTCCTCCCCTTGTATTTTTTTGTTTGTTAGGATAAATAAATATCCTTTGGGGAATGATTGTAACTTAACAGAAAGTATTTTTAGCTAATTTCCCTACAGGGAATACGGTAGTAGCCATGGTAAAACCAAAGCCCGGGACCACTTTACTTTTTCATTTTGAGATCCCTAGAGGCAAAAAACGCCGTTCCTTCAATCTGTGTCCGTGGTACTGATAACTTTTGAAGGGGACCTCAGATTTTGATGAAGTTTGGTATTAAGGTGTAAGACCAGGTCTATTTTCATGAGTTCGCGAACCAGCATTGTCGGGTTATGGGAACGGGGTTTTATGGGGTTTTAAAGGGGTCAAAAATATGGGTTTTTGGCATTTTTGAACCTCAAGTTTCAAAATTTAATAATTTTAACTAAAACCATTTAAAAGAGTTTAAAAACAAACGATTTAGTATTTTGAATTTTTAACTTCGCTTAACATTGTCCGCAGAGAAGCTAAAACAGGTTTCCCATGTTATCTTATGGGAAATCAATAAAACTCTGTATCTAACTTATTTATTGACATAATTTGGTAAAATTTTGTATGTACATTCACTAGGTAAGGTTTAACTGATATTTACTTACAACACCCAAGTGGCAGCATACCTATACATACTCACCCCCATAGGGTTCATGGGGAGTATTAAAAGTGCCGAACATTGATACAATTTGATTTCTACCCTACCCAACTATTACTTTTCCTAACAACAAACACTTTTAACAACATCCCATGGTAATAAACCTACATACTCATTCCTATGGTGTCTGTGGGGAAATACAAAATCTCAAATTCTTATGGAAATTCGCTGAGTATGCAGGTCTGCTGCGATGGGGGTATTTCACGTTACCGTTATCAACCATTTTTAGTCATGTCAGGGGACGGTCCGCCATGAGTCAGAAGAAAATCTTGTAAGCACAGGTTGGCGGTGTGTACATAAAATGAAAGGTCTCACATAGAAAAACTAACCAGGTAAGTTACAACAGAAATCTCACGCAATGCTGATTTATTCTGTTACGCGGAATGTTGTAGTTAAACATCCGAAGGCTGCCGGCCGGCCGAGTCATAGATATAAACAATTACATCTGGATCGCTAACACAATGTTGCAAAAACGAGCCGTTAACCCCAAATGTTAGAATAAATAAATATCCTTTTTGGGGAATTATTGTAACTTAACAGAAAGTATTTTTAGCTAATTTCCCTAAAAGGGAATACGGTAGTAGCCATGGTAAAACCTAAGCCCGGGACCACTTTACTTTTTTATTTTGAGATCCCCAGAAGCAAAAAAACACCGTTCGTTCAATCTGTGTCCGTGGTACTGATAACTTTTGAAGGGGACCTCAGATTTTGAAGAAATTTGGTATTAAGGTGTAAGACCAGGTCTATTTTCATGAGTTCGCGAACCAGCATTGTCGGGTTATGGGAACGGGGTTTTATGGGGTTTTAAAGGGGTCAAAAATATGGGTTTTTGGCATTTTTGAACCTCAAGTTTCAAAATTTAAAAATTTTAACTAAAACCATTTAAAAGAGCTTAAAAACGAACAATTTAGTATTTTGAATTTTTAACTTCGCTTAACATTGTCCATTGTCCGCAGAGAAGCTAAAATAGGTTTCCCATGTTATCTTATGGGAAATCAATAAAACTCTGTATCTAACTTATTTATTGACATAATTTGGTAAAATTTTGTATGTACATTCACTAGGTAAGGTTTAACTGATATTTACTTACACATGACCTGAGGTAAAGGGTAGGCTACCTTAAGTTAGAGTTGTCGTTAAAGCCTTTCCATTTTCAAATTCAACTTCAAACAACATTTCAAAAACCCATCTGAAAGCCATGTTTATCAACTCGAAGATTTAAAACAACCTCGCCAGTCACACAAAACAATGAGGGCCGTCCTCCTTAAAAATACTCTGCCTCCGCCTCCTCATCGCAAGGAGCTATAGCTGTATCGAGGCGTGATCGAGGCCCGGCTGAGCTCGTGTATCTATGGATCACCGGCGCTAATGGTAATTGTTACCTTTCTATTCATTGTACGCATTGTAATTATTGTAATAATTATTGTACTCATTGTAATGGCACCAGTAAATTAATTAGAAAACTTTACCTCGGCACTTCGTAGGACACAAAAAAAGACTAACAAATGCTTCTTTTACTAAATAGGAACTCACCAAAGGGTGTACCTAGTTCTTCCTATTCTTTATAGTTAGGATATAATTATAAACTAAGAATGCACTTTTATATTCCTCTATTATTTATATGAGCACTGATCGATATTATGATAGCATGAATATACAGAATTTTTTTAATCCATATGACTATTATGACAATTTATAAGCATATGTTGCATAAACGCAAGTCAACGCCAAACTAACGCTACATGTGAACTGACTATTTGCAGCACGGCGCGGCGTCGACGCAGCGTGCACGCAGAGTGTTTTGACGCTCGTGTGAACCGGGCCTTAGTCTCTTTGGAATATGCTTAGAATGTCCTTTTGTACTTCTCCATATCCCGGGATTTGAATAGGATATTTGGGATCCGGTTGGGATGTCCTGGGGAAATCTTGTACTCAGTGGGGACCAGCTTGATCAGGTATATGGGATTTAAAAGGGGTCAAAAATGGGTTTTTGGCGTTATTGAACCTTGATTTATAAAATTCAACAATTTTAACGAAAACCATTTAAAAGAGCTTAAAAAAGCCATTTAGTAATTTGAACTTTTAACTTGGCTAAACAGACAACGGAGAAAAGCCAAAAATAGGTTTCCCATGTTAATCTTATGGGAAATCCACAAAACCCTTTATGTAGCTTTTTTATTGACATAACTTGGTATAATTTGTCATGTACATTCACTAGGTAGGGTGTACGGTAACTGACCCCAGATATAGCACAAAAACGTAAACATCATGTGAAATTACTTTTTACTTGTCACGTTATTATAATATAAAATACCCCCGTCGCAGCAGACCTGCGTACTCAGCGAATTTCCAATGGAATTTTGGTATATTTTCTATTTCCCCATAAAATCCACGGGGGTGAGAGTATGTAGGTTTGCCGCCATATGGGTTTTGTTGGTAAATATAAGTTAAACCCTACCTAGTGATTGTACATACCAAATTTTATAAGGCTATGGTGTTCTTTTTATTTTCCCCATAAACCCTATAGGGTTGAGTACGTAGGTTTGCCGCCATATGGGTTTTCTAAGCAAATATAAGTTAAACGCTTCCTAATGAATGTACATACCAAATTTTATCAATATATGTCAATAAATAAGCAAGATAGAAGGTTTTGTTGATTTCCCATAAGAATAACATGAAAAACATACTTTTTGGATTTTTTCCATAACCATTTAAGCTAGGTAAAAAATTCAAAAAACTAGATTGTTTGTTTTTTTAAGCCCTTTTAAATGGTTTAAGTTAAAATTGTTGAATTTTTTAAATAAAAGTAAAAAAAAGCCAAAAACCCATTTTTAACCCTTTTGAAACCCCATAAAACCCTGTTCCCATTTTCCGATCATTCTGGTTCGCGAACTCAACCTAGAAGACGCTGGCTTACACCCCTGTACCAAATTTCATCAAAATCGGAGGTTCCGTTCAAAAGTTATCGTGGTCACGGACACATAGATATATATATATATATAGATATATACAGGGTGTTCGGAAAAAACGTTTCAGGAATTGAGGAGGTTATTGCCCACACCAAAATAAGCAAAAAAATTCCTGTTAACATATGTCCTAAAATGCTTCGTTAACCCGCTAACCGCCATTTTGTTTTTTACACTAAATAATTTTTATTTCCGTAATGGATCATTGTATTAAGTTAATATTTGGCATGAACCTTCATCATAGCAATACCCATTTTCAAGAAAAAATTTATTTTTTTCCAATGTTTATTTTCAAAATGGCGGCCATTTAAAAATTTTAAACTAAAATATCTCAAAAGCGGTATATTTTATAAAAATTTTACTAGACACAAAAAAGTTGACAAATTTAATTATCTAACCATTGGTACCAAGTTTGTAAAGATCTGACAACAAATAACAGAGTTATTGAGATTTTTCAATTAAAATTACCTTAATTTGCATTAATTACAATGCAAAATCAATGTTTTTATGCATAAAAATCTCGATAACTCTGTTATTTGTTGTCGGATCCTTACAAACTTGGTACCAATGGTTAGATAATTAAATTTGTCAACATTTTTGTGTCTAGTAAAATTTTTATAAAATTTACCGGTTTTGAGATATTTTAGTTTAAAATTTTTAAATGGCCGCCATTTTGAAAATACACATTGGAAAAAAATAATTTTTTTCTTGAAAATGGGTATTACTATGATGAAGATTCATGCCAAATATTAACTTGATACAATGATCCATTACGGAAATAAAAATTATTTAGTGTAAAAAACAAAATGGCGGCTAGCGGGTTAACGAAGCATTTTAAGACATATGTTTATAGGATTTTTTTTGCTTATTTTGATGTGGGCAATAACCTCCTGAAATCCTGAAACGTTTTTTCCGAACACCCTGTATAGATATATATATATATATATATATACATATATATCAATTTGAACGAACGGTGTTTTTGGCTTCTAGGGACCTCAAAACGAAAAAGTATCATGGTCCGGGGCTTAGGTCTTACCATGACTACTACCGTAATAGCGTATTCCCTATAGGGAAATTCGCTAAAAGATGTGAATTTCACGTTTTTTTCATGCGAAAATGTCGTGAAGAGATCACAAAATTTCACGTTAAAATGACATTTATTTACTTAATTTTTACCTTTTTAACTTATCTTTTGCTGAACAGTTTACAATTATTTGAACAAAATTTGTAAACAAATGCTTTTTTATACCTAATACATTAAAAAGATGTAAATAAAAATGAACAAAATTTTTCCACACTCCAGGATTTGAACCTATAACCTTTCACTCAGGGAAAAGTGTCCCCTTTTGACTGGCACCATCTTACCCACGATTCCCGCTGTTTCCTTGGTAACCAGTCCTTTGTTTACACTTTCCCAACAGTACGGTAATTTAGCATTTTACCCATACCTATCCGACGTTTCTATGGTAACCAACTTCAATAGCCTGCTCACAGGCCCAGGCCCGGATTAACACTTTTTGACGCCCTAGGCCAAAGGTCACAATTACGCCCCCCCCCCCCCCCCCCCCCACCCCAAAAAAAAAGCCGATTCATAGACTCATTATAGTTTTAATGATTTTGGCTGAACGCGAGTATCACCATTTTTGTCAATTTAATCCGTGGATGTAATTCTTTTACACAATAATGTACCATTTTACTACCATATTAATGTTAGATTTTAAATCAAATCTATCTTCTTATTTCTATAAGGGTTTCGTCTGTTACGTCCCTATTTCTCTCGACCTACTGAACCGATTTTTAAGATTAAGGTGTCATTTTAAAGCTTAGGACATACCGCAGTGACGAATCGTAATTAAAAAGGTCATATTGTTTCGGGCTTCGCCCCCCTCGCCATTGATTTATTTCTAGAGGGCGCTTTAAAATGTTGACCAAATTTTATTGCAAGTTCTTTAATGTGAATTGTAATTTAACAGCTGATTACCTTTAGATGAATTTTAAAAGCCAGATAGTAAACAAAAATAGATCTCTGTCACTTCATAATCAACATTCACGTACTGTAGGTGAGTTTTACTCATACAGAATCATTAAATGCGCAATTTGCGCTCGGGCCACCTCGTATTATATAATAGTATTACAGAAATAATTTAAATCCAGGGCAAAGGTTCAATAAATACACATTGTTTAGTAGGTTAAAATAAGGAAATAGAATTTTTTTCTTATTTCTAAACACAAATTAGTGGTTTAAATTTTATCAGACGTAATACAAAATTATTCAAAAGAATAATGTATATTAATTGCTAGAACTAAGGGAAACTAGAAGGGAGCGATTTAACTCTGATCAAGGGTGCTATTTACCGTCAATTAGAGGCCGATGTTTACCGTCAGTAGGGAGTGATTCTCTTGACTGCAAATCAGGGGCGCTATTTATACTTATTGGGGGCTCTATTTACCATCGATCAGGGGCACTTTTTACCTCCGATTGCGAACGCAATTTCCCACTTATCAATGGCCCTATTACCATCGATTATAAGGTAATGTTTACTGAAGGTCGGGGGCCCTCTTTACCGTGAATCGGGGGGCTTTTTACCGCCGGTTCGAGCGCAATTCAACACTGATCACAACTCTGATCACTAAATAGGTAGCTAACCTACCTATTTGGACCTATCAGGGGCGCTATTTACTACAGATCAGGGGCGCTCGTCCCCACCGCGAAGGAGCCCTTTGGGTCCCGGCACCTTAGGGGGGTCCCTAGTGCCTAGTTCGCCTATATGGTAGAGCACACGATCATCTACTTTTGTTTAATCAAAAATTTAATCAAAAAATTTGCAAAAAAGCCAGAATTAAATTATATTTGCAGTTAAATATTTTTTTATTAAAATATAGAATTAAAAAAAGGCCCGTTTGACGCCCCCCCTGGCTGACACCCTAGGCCATGGCCTAGGTTGGCCTAGTGGATAATCCGGGCCTGCACAGGCCATCAAATCAAACTAATTTAAAACAACAAATAAACACATGTTTTAAAACTAACATCTGTAATTTTTTAAGCTTGTAGCGACCAATCAGAATAGATAAAACTAGTAACCAAGGAAACGGGAGTAAAGTGTGGAATGGTTGCCAAGGGAACGGCGGGAATTATGGGTAAAATGGTGCAAATCAAAAAGGGACACAAAATTAACATGTGATGAGCACTCTATATCTATTTAACCTCGTTGATTTATACATCCTCAACCTTCCTTGCACTTCAGCAAGTCAAAATTAAAACTTTGGTATCCAATTTGAAATAACCATGTGTTTGTTAATAGTAATTATTTTTAAATCTTTTATAAATATATCTATTATTGTATATTAATTGTTTAAAGTGTTATTAAAAGTATAACCAACGCATGAAATTACATAGGAACAATGTAAAGGTTAAGAAAAAATAATTATAAACTGTTGATACCACAAACAAATTCAAATTATTATTTTAAAAGGCTATAATTAGACAAAATCTCTACTGTATGTAAATCTGATATTTTGACAGTCAAATTAAATTATCAATAACAAAAAAGTAAAATAAAATTTGAAAATAAATTTTTTAATTTTATTTTTAGCGAATTTCCCATAGAAAATAAGCTATTACCGTAGGTCTCATGGTAAGACCTAAAAGCTCAGGACAATGTTACTTTTTCGTTTTTAGGTGCCCAGAGACCAAAAATAATAGTCATTAAAAATTTTATATATATATATATGTATATGTATGTGTCCCTAGACACGATAACTATCGTAAAAATGGTCCCATTGAGACCAAATTTGGTAGAGATGTGTAATCCTACGTTTATTTGGATCGTAAACCAGACATATCGACCTACCGGAAGGGGTAGTTTTGGGGGATTTTATACCCCAAAAAAGGGTTTTTGCATTTTTTAATATGTAAATTTTAAACAATTTAAAATTTTTATTTTGACGATTGAATTTAGCTCAAAAAAACACACAATTTAGTATTTTGAAGCTTTGCTCTATCTCCATTGGTTACCGAGATATTAAAAAGTCTAAAGACAGTACATTGTATTTTGGTTCTCCAATGTTAATCTTATGGAGAATTGGGATGTGTTAATATTTCATTCATTAACCAATATTTTTCGATTAAACTTGGAACTCAGCTTCATTTGGTTGAGATTCATCCATTTATGGTAAAAAATCATGGTTTTTGTGCTTAGGGTAAGGTCGGCTAGTATCGGACAGCGGGTAGTATCGGACAAACGCTGTTTCCAGCTTTTGCCGCTAGAGACAGCACTGACTAGGACATCAGCAGAAGCACCAAGGAGAAAGACTATGTGAGCGCCATTATGCGTTTTGTGCCTCAATAATCGTCTGCGTTGTGACATTTCTTTTTGTTTTTGTGACAATTTTTTTGCACTTACTTATGTTTGAGACATCAGTGTGCTAAACTGAGTAAATTCTTTTATGATTCAACACCACTATTTGATAGTAAAGAGGCTTTACTTTGTTTTGTAGGTGAATGGTTATTTTAGTTTGGTTATTATGGAAGTGGTAGTCAAAATGGCGGACCATGTCAGTCGGGTAGTATCGGACAAGCTCGCGTCGGGTAGTATCGGACAGAATGGGTAGGTTGTAAATTGTTGAAATAATTGTAAAAAACTTAACGTAATCAATAATTAACTCCCATTATTTATTTTTAGGTTTTCGAACATCATAAGAGAGAAAATGAACAAAATAAAAAGCATAAAGGTAGACTTTAAAATATAAATACTGGACCAAGGCCTTCAAAGGAGGAAAATAAGAAAGTTTTTAAAAAAGGCAAAAGACATAAATGTAAAAAAATCACAAAAAGGCAATCACAGTTTGAAAAAAGAAGTAGGTCTGAAACACATTGCATTATTTGTGATGAGACATTTCAATAAAACTGGATACAATGTTCACATTGAAAGGGTTGGCCTCCCGAAAACTGTGCTCGGCTTGAGGGCAGCAGCCATCTCTATTATAAGTGTATGATATTTGTGTTGGGCACGAAGCAAAGCAGAAGAAAAGACTTTAAATGGAAACACCAACAATGTTTTGAGCCAACGTGATCTTAATTTTGTGACTTTGAAACTCAATTTCCTTTATTTAGACTTGGTTATCAGCTAAAAAACTGATAGTGAAAACCAATTTTTTAATACTCATAGTTAAGTTTTTTATAGTGTTGAAATAATTTGTAACTATAAAAGTGTGTTTTCAGGCTGCAAGTGGTTTTATTTTAGCTACAAGCAGTTGTAGTTAACCCTGTCCGATACTACCCTTAAAAAATCAAATGGGCCCAAAAGTAAGGTTTAGAAAAAGTGTGGAAAAATGATACATTCATTCATACAATAATTATTATATTAAATGTGTGCATAAATAACATTTCAAACTTCGATATTTTGCATAGTAAATTATCATTTCTTTTATCACTAATTAGAAAATCGAAAAAAAGCTTAAGTGTCCAATACTACCCGACCTTCCCCTATCATGGCAGCAAACCTGCATACTCTTTCCCTATAGGCCTGTTTATCAGGAGAATAGACATTTATTTCCCTATTTATGAGCACGTGATGAAATTTTGTTTACAGATTTATCTGGTCAAAATTAATATTACTAATTTGGAAATTCGCTGAGTACACAGGTCTGCTGCTACGGGGTGTATTTTAAATATACATTTTTTACATAATTAATTATTACATGAAAAAATTCTATTATTCACCTTTTTTCTAATTTTTAAAAATTTTGATGTAAAAATAATATTTATTTTGATGAAATTTTGACATTTACATTTTTCATGTAATTTTGACATGAAAAAAATATTCTGTTTTGTACATTTTTCACGTTCACATTTTTCACGTTACTTTCACGTGAAAAAATATTCTTCTGTTCACTTTTACATAATTTTTACATTTTACATGTGAAAAAACGCGATTTCACATTTTGTGCTGACTCGGATATTTGCTTACAACACCCAGCAAATGGTGGCAAACCTACATACTCATCCCCATGGGGTTTATGAGAAAAGTTAAAAAGTGCAGAATATTGAAACAATATTTGATTTTTTACCTTAAAAAACCATTACATTTCCTAACAACTAATATTATTAAACAACATCCCATGAAAGTAAACCTACATACTCATTCCTATGGGGTAAAATACTAAATCACAAATTCCTTTGGAAAATTCGCTGAGTATGCAGGTCTGCTGCGACGAAGGGTATTTTCATTTTCGCTTGGTTTCAAACGTTGTTTCCCACCATGGTAACCAGTGTCCATGGTTTCACACTATGCTAAAAGGCTATCTATTTTTGTGTTCAAACACACACAACAATACGGGGACCAATAAACGGGTTATTGAAAATTACAATTACATTGCCATACATACAAATTAAACTGAATGGCTTTAGAGCCGGGAATATATGTAATTAACCTAAACCATGCTTGAAAAAGATATTTATGTCGATGTTAGATGGTTTGTTAACAGATTAGATTGAGTAAAACTTGTGCAAAACATGGCAAACACACACACACACAACACATAAACAATCATTTAATTAATGCAAGTAAACAAAACTATTTCAAATCACACTTTAAGCCGATCACAAACTCAAGATGAACAGCAAGGTTCAGTGTACAGTAGACTCCCTCTTAACTGGCCATCTCAAAACCAGGCCGCAGCCGGATAATGAATTATCCGGTTAAACCGATGTACATTAAAAACAACAACCAAAAATTATGGCTTGAATGCAATTAGGACTTGCAAAGCAACTTTAAATATATTACTATCGTATATAATTTTTAGCCAACATCCTACATCCATGAAATTCACTACTAAACTTAACTAAACTGGTAATTTAGATAGCACTAATTTTAGTTTTACAATTTGACTGCACTAATTTTAGTTTTACAATTTGACTATGTTCAATGCATCAATTTTGTATGCCTAATGACAAATAAAAAAAATCTTGAATTAATAATAATTTGTTTCTTATTTGTGGTCAACTGGATTGCAGGTCCAAACGCATTAACTTCCGGTGTCATTCTCATCCATCTAGGACAGTACATTTTAATTGGTTTGAGAATGTCAATATGGTATAGTGTTGAATTGAAAGATGAGAAACCAACATTTCCGGCGAATCACGGTCGGTTAAAGCTATGTTGAGATAAAAACTGGCCGGTTAAAAACTGTTTGTTTTGTATCAGGGTAGGCCGGTTAAAGCGAAGACCGGTTAAAAGGTGGACGGTTATGAGGGAGTCTACTGTACCAACCTAAATATGGGACAATAAAGGTATATTACGACGGGGAAATTATATTTCAGTGAAGCAACACTGGTTACTCAGGGGCAACCTAGACGGTTCATGTAGCACTGCTGTGCACATGCAAGTGAATGCGAAAGTTTTCATCATATGACTATGCAACTGCGCTGGGTTGCCATAACTGACGTCCATCGCGCCAGCCGCGATCGAAATAGAGGCACTATCGTTGACAGTTTTGGATTTTTTTCAATACTATCTGTTTCCATCAGCAACTTATGACCTACACAATTGTGATTCTGTTAACAATTGACTGTTAAAAAAAAAAAAAAAAAAATCATCTGAGAATTGGCTGGTCTCAAACCCAATGAAAGCTGTAGAGATGCATTTGAATCCCTTGAAATACTGACAGTCACAGCACTCTATGTCCTATCAGTCATCAGGACTGCGGAGAACATATGAACAAAAGAAGGGCTGTTTCATTCCTTTGATGTTGGAAAATGCCGCTTTTGAGTCAGGCCGGTGACGTAATCAATCTGATGTCCATAAGAATAACATGTACCAGCTGATCAGGCCAGTGACGTTTTGGGTACTAATTTTTACATCGTTTTACCCGCTAATGAAACAGCCCTTGTCTATTACATTACCCCAGTTTTCCCCAGTCCTGATCAGTCATTCTACATGTTGACTCCCTAAACTTCCAAACAAACCAAGCCATTCACTACTACAACACCAGACATGCAGCATCATTCACCTTACCAGTCCTGTTCGAGAAAACTCCATCATGTGCTGGATGTAAACTAAAAAAACTCTCTGCCCAACAAACTGAGGAGCCTAACAGGAAGAAGGGCTGAAAAAAGAACTGTGACAGCTCCTGTTGGAAAATCCACTATACATGCTGACATAATTCCAGGCCCTGATTCAACAAAACCATTGAAGATGTTCAAAAGACATTCTCCCTGTATTTACTTATTTGTAATTCTTGACAATTGTCCATTTTTTATGTTATTGGACTTACTATAAAACTATAAATATAATAATGATGTAGAGATATTTATTTTGATTATTTAATCATTTATTTGGGGGGAGAGGGCGTCGTACGGGAGTCCCTATGGGTCACTGGTTCCAATTACAAAAAAAAAAAAAAAAAAAAAAAAAACTCTCAGCATACTGGTATTGGATAAGTATAGATCAGGTGTTTCTTAACCATATGTTTAAAAGGTTTCAAAATTAATAAGCAAAATGCTGCTTAGGTAAGAAGTTAGGCTGCTTTCACACTGGCGACTTTTGCGGCAGCTACAATTGTCGCTGTCGTTGTTTACGCCACCAGCTGCATTTTTAATTTTTGAAACAAGATTCTATGTTCGGTTGTGTAGATAATTTAGTTGCTTTTCTTATCACTGTCGCGTTGTTATCGTTCATATGTTTTAGTAAAAATCATAAATGATTTTACATTGTAAATTACGAAATATCCAAAGACCTACAAAACATTAAAATGACTTTCCCTAATGTTTTATATAATAAAAAAATATT
This sequence comes from Neoaliturus tenellus, assembly GCA_030545055.2. Lineage (NCBI taxonomy): Eukaryota > Metazoa > Arthropoda > Insecta > Hemiptera > Cicadellidae > Neoaliturus > Neoaliturus tenellus. Next base: position 224,556,591 of record CM061531.1, read on the forward strand.
TTTATAAATCAAACAAAATTGACGATTGTTAGTGTTTAATAATTATATGACAATAAGCTGTAATGTAGTGATTGCAGCTAGTTAAGTGATTTTGTGATTTATATAAAAACGATTGGACTAACATTTCGAGGTTGGCTGCCGTAATGTTAATTATGTATCTTTCACTACGATAACTGTGTGTATATTCATTATAATATTGCTGCCCTAAGTGTATTCAAGATTTTAAATATCTACGTACTGGTGGTTTCGTCCACAAATATCATATTGACAGTAAACTCTTTAGAAAACTCCGCCGGCGGGTCCAGAATAATTGATTGCAGAATTAAAAATAATGCTTCCTCTTTGATAGAATAGAATTTTGAAAGTAATTGGGTGGATCAGTATATGAATATCCAGGTGAAGCTCATCTCTCTTGAGCTTTTCAACACCTTGTCATCTTCTGGGCTCATAAAGCAAGTCGACCGCAACTTATTTATCTGCTGGACTGCGTCTAAATCCCCTATGCCAATCATCCATCAAGCCCATTTCAAATTCAAAATTGAAGGTTTCTCTTGGGTTTGGAGCTTTTGGATTGCAAAGGACCTGTGTTTTCCTGTCACCTTGGGAACGGACTTTATTCAGCGCACTGGGTTGATTTTGGATTCATATAGAGGCCAGTGATACTTCAGGTTTTCTCGGCTGGTGTCTATCCCTTCCTCTGACACTGTGGCTGGGTTCGCTGCTGCGGTCAAGCCTGACGCAGGCAGTGAGACCACACTTGATCCGTTCATTAAGGCATCTGACTCAGGCGGAGGTGGACGCCATCAGAAAGCTCTGCAACCGTTTTCCTGACGTGCTGACGCCAAAACTGGTGATAACCGACCTCTTAGAATATAAAATTCGTTTGACGGACACCTGGCCGGTAAGACCCCACCTTTATAAACTGGCTCCACCTAAGATGGAAACCCTGCGTGTATCATCAATGACTTTCTCGAAAATGGGGTGATCGAGCTTTGGCGCTCAAGCTTTCCTTGTGCCGAAGCCGAATGGCGATATCGCATGGTGCTTGACTACAAAAATTTGAACTCGAAAATTGAATTTGACTCTGTATCTTTTCCTGATTTGCACTCCTCTCTTTCCGTTGGTTCGGTAAGGCCAAATATTTCTCCGTTTCCGATCTCAACCAGGCTTATAATCAGATCCCATATTGAAGGCTGAGTCTAGACCACTGCTTTCTGTGTTTCGTGGAATCTTTATCAGTTCATTAGAGTTCCAATGGGCCTAGCTGTGGGGGCTCAGACTCTCACCCGACTTCTGGATTAAATTTTTCAAGATGTCAAATTAAAATTTCTTTTCAACTACCTGGACGACCTTCTGGTGTACAGTGACGCTCCTTTCACTCATCACGTTTTTAGCCGTGCGTGAAAAAACCGCACGATTTAAAAATCGTCCGTTACACCGTATAAGTAATTGTCAGCCGGTTAAAAACCGTCAATGTGCCTGTGCGAAAGGTCTCATAAGATTCTATTTGAATGTCCGCCGTGCGATTTTTAATCGTACGGGCAAAACCGTGATGTGTGAAAGGAGCGTGAGAGTTTAAATGACCACCTAATTCATCTTGAGGAAGACATGGACAGATTGCTTAGGGCAGGCCTTACCGTCAACCCGGACAAAGTTAGCTTTGCCCAAGCTGAGATTTCGTTTTTTGGGTCATCTGGTGTCTTCCAAGGGCGTCTGCATTGATCCAGCTAGGACCCAGGCCATCAGGTTTCCTCCTCCTAAAGATGCAAAGTTTCACGAAAAGTTTGACGTTTGTAGGCATGGTAGGTTTTTACCGGCACTTCATCCCCAAAATCGCTGAGAAGGGTGCCAAGTTTGTTTAGGGTGAAGCTGAGCAGACATCCTTCGAGCTCCTCAAGAAGACCATCTTGCAAATCGATCAAGTTGAAAGACATTCATCGCTGTCATTTTTCAAAATTTACTATCGGTCACATAACAGCTAGTAGGAATGGGGAACTCTACCTTTGCCTATTCCATTTAATCATAATTATTACAAACGCCAAATTAATTAACAAATATATGCTTTATTTATGATAATATTAAAACTCATATTTGTATGCAATATTCGTAATATTGCTCTTTTTTGTGAAATGCCAAAAACTGATTTTCAATTTTATGGCCAAAATTATCATTTAACTATTATATACATGTATAATAATATTTTTAGTTCATAAAATCATCAGCATTACTCGACTACTTATAATTTAGGCAATCTTCATTTAAAGGCTTATGAATTAACCAATAATAATACTGTCTTCAAAAACAGGTGATACAAGAAACATTTAACTGATTATAACGCCATCTAATGAATATATTTGAAAACAACTTGATTATTTAAATTAACACCAGTTGTGCTGCATATCAAAAACGCCACCTGGCTACAAGTGGCACGCCACTTGCGACAATAATCGCCAATGTGAACATACCCATTTGATTCAATGCTTTTTCAAAACGCGCGACCACTTGCTGCCGGCGTCAGCTGTTTTTGTCGCCAGTGTGAAAGCAGCCTAAATTGTAAAACTAGCTGACAAGCTACAAAAAAATGTGCATTCTCATTCCCATAGTCATGGTACTTCTATTGTGTTATTAGGCCTTCTAGTAATATCCATTATTGATTTCATACAGTATTGACACAGGAACACTCAAAGTAGTAACAAGGAATAATATATTCATAATTCAAGAATAGTTGGCAGAAATCAAATAAATTCTTAATCAAAAATATCTTACTCACTCTTAATTGCTGACATTGAGTGTTGCAGCTATTTATACTATTGACTGAATCAAATTTAATTGCAAAAAACATTTCGGCTTGTGCTAGCAACACACAGGATTACTTACATCATCAACAACATTAAATTTTTTATAGAATTCATAAAAACAACTACTACAGTAGTAGCCCTCTAGTTCAGTTTCGGATGGTCTGGCCGCCAGATAATCCAGCCGCGGTCTTCCAGAAATGAAATGTTCAGCCACAGGCATATCCCACCCCCAAAATAGACACGAGTCAACTTGTTCTATGTTATATTACTAAAATATATCAGTTCAAATGCCCATTTCCCAACTCTTAGGTTTCAAATGTTTCCTAAAACATTGTTTTTGTGTTCTATTTTTGATCATTTCCTTTTACGTGTGTTTCGCAGCTTGATCGTTGCTGCAACACGGAAGCTAGGTCACTAGACGGATTCTTTCACTATTACTATTCCATTTATACATTAGGGCCCTTGGCGCTTCTTGACAGAAGACCAGTATTAATGTCCATTAAACGCAATTTCATCACTAGCGACCGCTTGTCTGTTGTCCGGTCGTCATTTCAATTGCATTACAACGTCTGAGCGAGCAAATTATTGTAACAAAAATGATAAACAGCATTGATTGGGTAAGTATGATACCCTTCTTTGTTAAATACACCCTAATAGTTCATGTTTTGAAAACATATATTATAAAGGTCTCTGTTCAACTTGTTTAATAAACCGCCAGTTAATCCGGAAAGGAATCCGGTCCTGAGGTGTCCTACTGATTTGAGGGCTTCTACCGTAATGTAGGCTAGGGGAAAACTTTCCAGTTGACTTATATCCAAATTCATAACAGGAATTCAAAATGCTCAACACTTACTTAAACAATATTTTATTATAATAAACATTACAGTTCTGAATTTATAAAAAATATTTTCACTTTATTCACTAACAAGCTAGTTTAACTAGAAGTATTAAGCAAATAATAAAAAACGATTATCTACAATAAGACGACATAACATAACGTATAAAATGGCACATAAAATGGTGTCTGAAATGAGCGCTTGCTGATTAAAAAGCATTATGTTGATGACTAGTGACGAGTCACTGAATGCCGCCTCCCCGTGGTGGGGGAGGGGGAGAGTGGGGGGCAGTGGGAGGGGAGAGGGGTGTCACGTGTTGTCGTGTTCCAGCTTGCTGATGACCGCTCGGCACATAGGACACTCGCTCAGCATTGACGAACACTTGGTGCAGAATCCCCTGCAACACACAACAGTTAAACATTCAGCTACGACACAAGCAATCATGACTACATTGCAATAGCTTCTCACAATTTTTAGCGAATTTCCCTATAGGGAATACGCTATTACGGTAGTAGTCATGGTAAGACCTAAGCCCGGAACCATGATACTTTTTCATTTTGAAGTCCCCAGAAGCCAAAAACACCGTTCGTTCATTTTCATATATATGTATATATATATATATATATATCTATATATCTATATATCTATATATATATCTATATATGTGTCCGTGGTACTGATAACTTTTGACAGCGACCTCCGATTTTGATGAAATTTGGTATAAAGGTGAAAGACCAGGTCAATTTTCATGAGTTCGCGAACCAGCGTGATCGGGTTATGGGAACGGGGTTTTATGGGGTTTCAAAGGGGTCAAAAATGGGTTTTTGGCATTTTTGGACCTTATTTTTCAAAATTTATCAATTTTAACTAAAACCATTTAAAAGAGCTCAAAAAAAAAACAAACAATTTGGTATTTTGAATTTTTATCTTAGCATAACTGGTTATGGGGAAAATCCAAAAATATGTTTTCCATGTTATTCTTATGGGAAATCAAGAAAACCCTATACCTTGCTTATTTATTGACATAACTTAATCAAATTTGGTATGTACATTATCTAGTTAGGGTTTAACTTATACTTGCTTTCAAAACCCATATGGCGGCAAACCTACATACTCACCCCCATGGGGTTTATGGGGAAAATACAAAATTGCCATAGCTTGATACAATTTTGTGTTTAAATTCACCAATCATTGATTAACTTAGATTTTCTAACAACACCCCATGGCAGCAAACCTACATACTCAATCCTATGGTGTTTTTATGGGGAAAGTAAATAATCTGAAATTCCATTGGAAATTCGCTGAGTACGCAGGTCTGCTGCGACGGGGGTATTTATTGTTATATATATATATAAAAAAAAAAAACAAAAAAAAAAAAAAACTAGTCATGTGGAAATATATATTTTTTCAAATTACCAAAATAACTTAAATATAAAAAATTGTTAATCCTTTGAGCATTGCAATCTTTTATTTTACCGCGCTTATTTTAATATCTTTTATTTTAAAAGCGCTTATTATGCTACAAATGAATGTTTAAAAGCGTCAGATGGTTTCTTCAAATTTTCAGCTAAAAGTCCTGTAAAAATATATTTTTGATACAATGTCGCTTAAGAAATATTGGCCAAATTGAGATTTTTGTATCTATATTGAAACATATGCATTTTACACGTCCTTGCAATAGTTTAGTGAAAATCCTACAGAATTCACTGCTATCGTATTTCTGCTAACATTAATAGCTCAACGTGTGTATTGGAGATAGGCGGAGTTATATCGTACTCTTAACGTAATACAACATCGCCTATATCCCCTGCGAGTGTTTTGGTTCTCATGAAAAGTTTGCATTTTGTCACTTAGGTGGTATTGTTTCTTAAGCGATGATGTAAGAAATAAAGTTTAGATCACATTGTTGAACTTTTATAACCTCAATTTTTAAACAAGACCTAAAAATAACCGTGTTTTAATTTGGTTGCTGCTGGACTCTTCATTAGATGTACACTAAATGCTGATATACTGACACTTAGAACTACAACACACTTACAACTATGGCTATAAATCGGCACTTCACCTTTGACTGAATAGCGCAGTGGTACAATGATGCTCAAAGGGTTAAACATTTAAGAGTTTAAAGGTAAACTACAAGATTTTATAACATAAAAAGTCCTCTTCTTTAGTGAAGCAATTCGTGGTAAGGATAAAATAATTTTTTTAATTTTCACTATTAAAGCCCACCAATACAAAACAGAATTCGTATGCAAACCTTTAAAAATAATATATTATTTAGAATTGTTTGTTTATCTTAAAAATTTTTTAAAGTACCTTGTTAAGCCTTAGTAAACTTTTAATCACTTAATTCCTGTGTTCTGACACTGTTCAGTGCATTATAGTAAGAGAATAAAATGAATTTGAACTGATTTAATCAAATTATTTCACATATGTAGTGATTTATGTTGATAAGCCATCAGCAAAGCCAAAATTTTTCGCTGCAGTCGTCTCACAAACTTGACATATAGTATAGTATAGAGTTCGGTCGATTTTGAGTTTCCAGTATTACTCCTGCCGACCACATAATGGGACTTTCTAAAATTGGATATCAATGAAAATCTGCTGAGAAGTAATAAAAATGGAATTATCAATGACCAAGAATATTGATTGAACGATGTATTCATTGTTGATGACAGCACTTGCAATGGTGACGGAATCATAATGGTCATAAATTCCGATCTGACTGTGTAATATCCATGGAACAAAAAAGCATTGCAATAGGAGTAACAGTCAACCTCACAAATTTGGAGATGTTAAGTTACTGGATTTTAGTTATTGAGTCCTACCATATCAATTCTCATGAGCAATACACATGGCTTATACAGATGGCTTGTAAATGATATATCCAGAGTAGGGATGTGTCGATACCAAAATTTATCGATTCTCGATACCGATACTGATTCTTCAAAAATCGATTCCCGATTCTCGATACCGATACTTTCGATACCATCGACAAAAAAACCTAGCTTAGCTGTGAGTAGTAAAATTTATCCCCTCGGTTATATATTTCAGACTCTGGTCTGCCTCTTAAAAAAAATATAAATTTTGGATTCATTATCTTTAAACCTTTTTGTAAAATATATTTGCAAGCACTACAATAAACAAACATATAATTTATTTTCAATACTCAAAAATGAAAATAATTAATTCCTAAGCAAGCAGTTTAAGAACACACAAAATTAACAAAATAACTTTCAATGTTAAGAAATGAAAACGATGTACTCAAATAAGCAAGTTAACAGTTAACTATTCCGTACATTAATATTTAATAGGGGTGGGCGAATATCATATTTTTGGAACGAGTTGAGTCAAGTAATACGTGAACATAAAAATATTGAAAATTGCCTTAAATTAACAAGCCTATACTAAAATATAAAAATATACTAGCCTACTATACTAAAATAACTAGCCTATCCTACTAGGCCTACAAAAGATCACTTAAAGTTTAATTTGCTTAAAAACAATGTGAAGGAAAAAATATGGGTTTTTAAATTCCTGATTATTTAAAAGAAACTTAAGCTAAAAGCTTGGTTTAGTAACAAAAGGGATTAAAGAAATGTACGGAATAAAACGATTGAAAAGTTAGCGTAAGATAACCACCATTAAATGAAAAAAAGAAAATCCCCTGTTACAGTTACTTGCTTAACTTTTCACTTTCATGTTTCACTTAAGTTAGGCTACTTTGAAATGTTTCCAAATAAAAGATTTTCCCTATTGACAGTTTTTGCATTAGGCATAAAAGTTAGGCCAAAGGCCTACTTCATTTATTTATACAAGGAATATTCCTTTTTCAATTATCATACAAAATAATTAATATTACAAGAAATGTAAAGATTCTACTTTGTGTCACAAGCCTAGAATGCCAGGATGCTACAGCTGAATCACTAGATTTTTAACTCTATCTACTTCCTTTGTCTTTGTTCATGAGAAAATCTTCACAACTCATTTTAATTAGGAATTATTGTCACTTCTCCGAGATACTCAAGCTATGTAGGCCTACACATAATTTTCACTGTTTTGGAATTCACATAAGTAGTGTGTTTTGGTTACTTCTGCGCCGGAAGTCGTGCCATCTGCCCGAGCAGCTGCTCGAGCAGATGGCGTCAGATGCTGGGGTGCAGATGGCGAGAGCATATGCCCTGAATTTGAAGTAGAATTGGGCATGAATTAAGAGTTAGTTGAAAACTAAAATTCAACTGTGTTAACTAAACTCTAAAAGTTGAACAAAAATTAAGAGTAAGATGAAAACTGAAATTCAACAGTTATAACTGGGGGCCTGGAAAGTATGTCAAGGTCATCCAGAGTAAGTTTTAAAAAAGCCTACCCAACTACCACCAGAAATAGTTCAAAGTTGAACTAGTTGGTGATAGTGGGATAATTCATTCGTGCCATGGGAGAGGTGTTTATTGTTTGAAAGTTGGCGATCGAATGAGAAGCGCCGCCTAGGGAGAGGGTTTATAAAACGGCAACCTTCCCCCACCACCCCTTCCCCCACTTCTTTAGACCAATAACCGGTTGCCGACTCTATGTGGTGAAACTGAATTAAACATGGCGGCCGCCATGGATAATTCTAACCTCAAACCTTAGCTCAGCTGAAGAGAATAGAGGAGCATGAAGTAGGAATTGTGGTGACAGCGCTTATATGAGGAATAGTAGGGGTAAAATAAAAAAACTTGTTGAACACAGTCGATAGGTGTAACAAGTTCAAAGTTGTTGAATTGTAACATAGAATGCAAAATGTTGTAAATAACAATATCATCAACATTAACCTGCAAAGTCTTTGAAGAGTATAATGGGTTAAAACTGTACTTCTTTCTAACTCTATTTAAATTAGTTCTACACTTAGAAATTGAAGGTTTAGAAGTACTTTGTAATATGTGTTGTGTTCGCAAAAGCTTTAATTTTAAACATTGTGCAGTCATTATAACCGATGTGTTAAGTTCAGAAGTTAAAAGAAGACTGAGATATAAAATGAAGTGTAAAAGAAATTGAAACAGAACGCCAGAGTAGTAATTTTATAGGTTAGAATTTACGAAGGCTATTCCATGGATAATTCTAACCTCAAACCTAGTAAGTGAAGTAGTCATAACATAAAACTAACGAGAGATGATGACCGAGCGGATGCGAGGCAATGAATGTTTGTAGCGCGATAAACTACCCACCTTTATAGAGGCAATAACTCCAGCCAGATGGCGGCAGATGGCAAGCAAATGACTGGTTGACCGACTTTCACCTGAGTAGTAAGAGAAGTAGGGTTCTGTGTCTATCCCTACTCCTTGGGGTCAATGACCGACCGGAAAGGTCAATGACCCCCCCCCTGCCCCCCCCTCCCCCCCCGAAAAATGGAGCCCCCCCCCCTTCCCCCACTCCTTCCCCTACTCCTCTGGGTCAATGGCCGGTCACCACCTTTCCCTACTCCTTCTAGGCCAATGACCGGTCACCACCGGTTGCTGACTCTATGTGGTGAAACCAGACCAAACATGGCAGCTGCCATGGATAATTCTAACCTCAAACCTGCTGCGCATACAACGAGTTCTCCGGACCGGAATCAGTCCATGCTATGCGCATGCGCCTAGTCCTGTATTACTCACTTTAGCGCTACTGCACATGGATAATTCTAACCTCAAACCTTGGTTTTGTGTTGTTGCGCATGCGCCGCTCCCCACTCCTTTGCCTTCCTTTTACACTGCTGCGAACTGGACTGGATTGAACACTGTACTGGAGTGAAACAACTTCCCCCACTACTCGAGAATCCGAGGAGCAATACGAGCCTGATCTTAGCGTCAGTCGTCAACAAACTTTCATAGCGAAAGGTTGTTGGCGACTCAGCAAGAGGTTTCAAATATATAGTAGGCCTATATATATTTGAACTTCTTCTACTACGTTGCGTTTTTTAATGCAATGTGGTATGTGTGTGTGTGTGTGTGTGTGTGTTTAGTTTTAAGTTGTATTTAATTTAAGAAATAATTTGCGCATTGCGATGTTAGTTATAAGTTGGGTTTAGCATTAAGGTGTATTAATTTTAAGAGGTGTTTAGCATTAAGGTGTATTAATTTTAAGAATAATGATGGTATTTGGTTGTGTTGAATTATTTGGTTTTTAATAATGATGTGTTGGTACTAATAATTTATGTTTGTTTTGTGCATTTGTTTTGCCTTACAGCTAGATGTTAGGGGGTAGATTAACTGTAAATTCAGAAGTTCAGTTGAACTTCATTTAAAATGGGTGGGACATCCGCAAGCCGGACTTTTTTTTGCATTTTGTTTAGGAATATGATGGGTGGGATTAGTTTGGGTGGGGTTAGAGTTGCGTTTCTGCATTAACTGTTCCAGTTTCCCTGAAATTAATGGTTACGCTTTGATGCGGACGGGAAGTTACGCTTTGATGCGGACGGCCCAGGGACCTCCCTTGCAGAACGTAACTAGTGGGTTGGGAGTGGGAACCGCTAGGCAAACAGGGTGGTGGGAACAGTATTACTGTTCCCATCACCTTGGATCATTATAAATCTTGAATGACCTTGACCCACTTTCGGAAGGGTCAATGACCCCCCCCACCCCCCCCCCCCCGAAAAAATGGAGCCCCCCCCCCTTCCCCTACTCCTACCCCCACTCCTTCCCCCACTACTCCGGGTGAATGACCGATCATGACCTGAAAAATTAAAATGGCTATAACTTGATAACGGATTGACGGATTTGGACAAGCGATACATCATTGAAAAGGTCTATGTAAGACAAACATTTTAGTAAAAGAAGAATTTGGTTATTTTATTTTAGTCAAAAGTTATGTGAATTATTTGAAATAAATACCTTCTCTTTCCCCTTTTCCCCCACCTCCCAGGTCAATAATCAGTCTTGGCCAGCTGCTACCCCTCTCATTTGCATATTGTTATAAAAGACGCACCGACTGCGGCTAACATTTCATTCTGATTCCAGATGTTACGCTGCGAACTTGGAGCCACAACCATGTCATCTCTGCCAACTACAACTTCTACTTCAACTTCTACTTCTACTTCAACTTCTACTACGGCTGTTCCTGCACCTAAGAAAACTCTTCGCCTCAAAAACCTTCCTGATTGCTACAAGAACCGACTTGCATCTCAACCTTCAACTTCTGGAGCTATTCTTCCGCCAACCAACACTTCTAGACTTCGTAGTATTTTTTCACCGCCTTCGCCTTCGCCTTCAACTTCGCTTTCAAATGACTCCGCACCACCATTAACTACTATGCCGCCACCGCAGAAGCCAGTTCACCACCGTCCTAATACCCCTTCCGTTGAAACCATTGTTCATCGTCTTAGCACACCCATTATCCCACTATCACCATTGCCTCCTACCCCACCACTTAGTACACCTGAAGATCATACCTATCACAAAACTGAATCCTCTCAACCTGCTACTAAATCAGCTCCTAAATCAGCTCCTAAACCAGCTCCTAAACTTACTCCTAAACCCGCTCCTTCAGAGCAACCACTTAGTACACCTGAAGATCATACCTATCACAAAACTGAATCCTCTCAACCTGCTACTAAATCAGCTCCTAAATCAGCTCCTAAACCAGCTCCTAAACTTACTCCTAAACCTACTCCTAAACCCGCTCCTTCAGAGCAATTTCAATTATTACAAGAACGGCGTCGTAGGGCATTTAGCCGTCCTACTACTTGCCCTGAAACGCTTACTAGGGGAATTAAGAAAGGATCACCTTGTGGGAGGAAATGTGTAAAAAACGAAAGTTTTTGCCGTGTACATGTCGTAAAACACATTTCTGAACCACAAGTGACAGAAACCCCCACTGTTGAATACCAATCCAAAATTATTGGTGTGAAAGGAAATAGGCTTAAGAGAGGTTGTGTCTATTTTTTTGAAAGTGTTATTGACAACGAACACATTTTGGCAACTTGTAACGGCGTAAGATATAATATTAAAGTGATTGAATCCTTGCGCAAAGAGAAATCCGTTTATGAGTTAGACTCTAAAGACTATCTCCTCAGACACAAACTGGATGGTATTACAAGGTGGGGGCGTAGCAAGTAAATTCACATAGTTTTTTTCCAAATTATTGCTTAAAAAATACTGGGGGAGAAACACAACGCGTTGTAGCGTTGTGTTTCTCCCCCATTATTTTTTAACACTCTAAGTCCCGTGACCTACTAACCTACTTCCATTTGAGTAGTAAGAAAAGTACTTCCCCCACTCCTTTGGGTTGATGACCGGTTAAGGTCAGCTCTTACCCCTCATTTGCATACTGTTATAAAAGCGGAGCGAGCGTTGGTCACTCCTTCATTTTGCTTCTACACGCCGCTCTTGTTGTTTCGTCTCTGCTGTTTACAATATTACCTACTTAAAAATGCCTCCTCATGTGAATGACCATATTAATTCTTCCAAAATTTCCGATGTTTTTCTACAACCTGAAGACATTTTAAATAATGATAGTGAGAGTGAGGATGATGATGATTATACTGTTGAACTTAGTGAAGAACGTAAGGTTATAGCAATTGATCCACAATTTCCATTTGATACAATAGAAAAGTTTATAGTTGAAGCTAATAAATTGTTAAATTTAGGATGTTATGTACGAATTGACTCTTTTATATTGTATGGTGATAGTCATTCTTTCCTTGTCACACCAAATGACAGAGACCGCATGTTGCAGTGGGCACAATCTATGATGGAGTGCTATGAACAAGGTGTGGACACTGGCGGCTATTTTCTTGCACAACTAGTGTAATAACAAATTACCCTTCCCCCCATGTAGTGAAAAAGGAAAAGAAATATTAGGAATCTAATTATAATACTTCCTTCCACATATAAAGAAGAGGGGGAAAGGAGTGGGGATTATAAAGTGGTGGGGGAATGTGTATAAATGCAGGTTGTTTGAAGAGACTTTTATTATTATTGTGGCTTTAGCAGAAACAACATGGAGTTTAAATCTTCAGCAAAAATAAGGAATAATATAATAAAGAAAGAAATTCGCAAGAAAGAAAAGATTGAACTTATAAAATTACAACTTATAATACCTTCCATTGAAATTGGATGTAGCAAACTAAAGACTTTGGTGAAAACTAACGAATATTTGTTACAATTGCTAAAAACAATCGAAGAGTTGAAGAGAAAGAATGGACATTCTACATAGTAAAATTTGAACATTTTAATATAAATAAGTAAACTGAAAAAAGTAGATGTAGAATAGAGAGTGAGGAATAGATCACTTTGTGGTAATGGACTAACATGCCACTTAGTGCTCTATTCCTCGTTCTCGCGTTAAATTGGATTACCTTGACCTATTTGTTTGACTGTTAGAATTTGGTTAACACTGTTGAATTTCAGTTTTGAACTAATGTTTATTTTTATTCAACTGTTAGAGTTTTTTAACACTGTCGAATTTTAGTTTTGAACTAACTTTTAATTTATGCGAATTTTTAGTTCAACTCTAGTTAATTTATGCGCAAATTTAGTTCAACCAAGTGCCTGTGCTCTAGCCATTTCCACTCCAACATTTGTTCTTTTAACATCTGTCCCATAACATCTGTCCTAACAGAAGTTAAAAGAAAGTTTGTTAAAGTTTGAATATAAAGAAGTATATACTAAAACTCCAATGGGAATAAAGAACACGAATGAACAATTAGTTTGTAGAAGGTTAATATTTTGTTGAAAGTGTTTGATTGCCTAGGATAGTGAAGAGGATGAAATAGTGGTGGGGGAACCATTATAATAGGAGGAACGTGAGAGCCCACTTCATTTCTTGGTGAAATTTCGAAGAGTAAACATCTCAACATGTATCGTTGCGATAAATGTTCGGAATCGTTTCACGATGAAATTCTATTAGACTGTCATAAAGAACTAATTCACAACAACCCAGAAGAAAAACAAGAACAACAAGAACAACAAGAAGAACAAGAACAACAAGAAGAACAAGAAGAACAATATGAAATAACAGCAACATCTTCAACTACTTTACCAAATCTACAAGTATTTGCATTACCTGGTAAAGTAGTAATGCATCATAAGATTCAAAATGAAAACTTGAAGCTAGAAGAATTTATTAGAGAAGCAAAACCAATTGTAAGTAAAACTTTAAAAGAAGAATTAAAAAGATTGAACTTTCTTAAATTTGGTTTACTACTAGAAGCTATGTTTATAAATGTACAAGAAGAATTATCACCAAGAGGATTCATAACAAAAAACCGAACCATTATGGAAAGTTCAAACATTGATTCAATAGTAGAGAACTGTATAGAAGAAATATTAACAAAAATTCAGGAACACGAAGGAAGAGGATCCGGATGGAGTCTTACAAGTATTGAAGTATTAGATATAAGAGTTCACAAACATGGATATGGACTAATGGGATCAAGTTACATTCCTCTGCCAAAAAGAATTGAAGATACAAAATCTTGTATTAATGTTAAAAATGAAGACAATGAATGTTTTCGTTATGCAATGACAACTAAATTTGTACCACATCATGTGAATAGACCTGACCAAGAATATGAAAATCAAAGATTTAGATACAATTTTCAAGGAATCACTTATCCTGTATCACTGAAAGATATATCAAAATTTGAGAAGAAAAATCCCGGTACGTCTATCAATGTTTTTGCATTAGATAGTTCAAACAAAGTGTATCCTTTACGTATTGCAAAAGAAGAGCTACCAGATCATACGGATTTACTACTACTAACGCGAGGAGATGTGTCTCACTATGTGTACATAAAGCAATTTGATCGTCTTGTTAACAAGCAACTTTCAAAAAATAGAAACAAAAAGATAATTTGCAAGAGATGTTTTAATTTTCAACGAGAAGGAAGAGAAGGAAGAGAATGGTTACAAGAGCACAAAAGACTATGTAACAATAATTATGAAGCAAAGATTAATTTACCTGCGGAAAACAGAGCATTCGTTAAATTTGAAAAGGTTCATCATCAATACCGTATCCCTATAGTTGTATATGCGGACTTTGAATCAACACTAATTCCTATAGAAGATGAAAATTGTGAAGCTAGAAAAAGTGTCAAATATCAAATGCACAAACCAAATAGTTTTTGTTTAATGGTTAAATCAACATTATCAGAAGAACATTTAAACAGATATGGATTAACTTCAGAACCTCTAGTATATCGTGGTAAAAATGTAGAAAAAATATTTCTTGATCACTTATATTCAATAGCTGGAAATGCACAAGATTATATACAAATATTGTACCAATGAAACCGATGGAGGAAGAAGAAGAAATTCAACATGAAAATGCAACTCTATGTTTCTTATGCAAAAATGATTTTACTATTGAGAATTATAAAGTTAAAGATCACGATCACCTCACAGGTTATTACAGGGGTGCTGCTTGTAATAAATGCAACTTGAGCTATCGTTTACCACTATATATTCCTGTGGTTCTGCATAACCTCAGTGGGTACGATGCTCATTTTATAATACCTGAACTAGGAAGAGACGATGGTAAAATCGATGTGTTAGCTGAAACTTCAGAGAAGTTTATAAGTTTTTCCAAAGAAGTTGGAAACATAAAACTAAGATTCTTGGACTCCTACAGATTTATGCCGTCGAGTTTGTCCAAACTTTCAGAAAATTTAAGGAAACAAGATTTCATCGAAACAAAGAAGATTGTAAATAACGACAAACTGGATTTGGTACTTCGGAAAGGTGTGTTTCCATATGATTACATAGACAGTTTAGAAAGATTTAATGAAACATTACTTCCGGCTAAAGAAGAATTCAAAAGTAAACTTTATGACATGGACATATCTCAAGAGGACTATGATCATGCATGTAAAGTATGGAACGATTTAGGATTTAGAACATTGGGAGAATATTCAGATTTTTATGTTAAATTGGATGTAACTTTACTATGTGATATAATGGAAGAATTTAGAAATACATGTTTTGCGGCATATGGATTGGACCCTCTTCATTCGTACACTTCACCTGGATTAGCATGGCAAGCTATGTTGAAAGAAACAAATTGTAAAATACAACTTCTTACTGATATAGATATGGTTATGATGTTAGAGTCAGGAGTTCGAGGGGGATTGACGCAAAGCGTTACACGACATTTCAAGGCGAACAACAAGTATCTGCCCGATTATGATGTATCAAAACCAACAACATTCCTGGGTTATTTTGATGCAAATAACTTATACGGATGGGCAATGTCGAATCCCCTTCCATATGATAATTTTAAATGGATAGATCCAGAATCGATTGGAAACATAATGGATATACCGAAGCATGGTGAAACTGGTTACATTTTTGATGTTAATTTTGAATATCCTGAACATCTTCATGATCAACATTATGATTTACAACTTCTTCCGAAGACTGAAATTTCCCCTACTGGAAGATGGCCAAAATTAATGATGACTTTAACCGACAAGTCTCGATATGTTGGACACTACTGGATGATACAACAAGCTTTAGACTTAGGATTGAGAATTACAAAAATTAATCGAGTACTACAATTTTCTCAATCTTGTTGGTTAAAACCTTACATCGACAACAACACAAGAAGAAGAGCCACCGCTACATCAAGTTTTCAAAAAGATTTTTTCAAATTAATGAATAACGCAATATTTGGCAAGACTTTGGAAAACAAAAGGAAACATAAGGATATCAAATTGGTAACTGATCCAGTAAAATTACAGAAATTGGTGCAACAACCAAACTTTGGTTCATCTATAATTATTAATGAAAATCTAGTTGTTATTTCCATGAACAAGAAGTCAGTTACAATGGATCGTCCTTTGTATCTTGGAATGTCAATCTTGGATATTTCAAAAACACATATGTACGAGTTTCATTATAAGAAGATGGTTAACTATTATGGAAGAGAGAACATTGGTATTGCATATATGGACACGGATGCACTAATTTACTGGATTAAAACAAATGATATGTATGAAGATCTACGCACCTTTATATATAAAGATGATTTCGACTTTTCCGATTATCCTAAGGATCATCCAAATTACGACTATGACAGAAATAAGAAAGTATTGGGAAAATTTAAAGATGAAACAAATGGTGTGCCGATGATGGAAATTGTAGCATTAATGTCCAAACTGTATTCATTTCAACTGTACATAAACGAGAGGAACGAACATCAAGTCACGAAGAAGGCCAAAGGAATAAAAACTTCTTTCCTGAAGAAGAACGTACAGTTTGAACATTATAAAAGATGTTTGTTTGAAAATGTTGAAACAACTGCAACGTTCAACACTATTAGAAGTTATAATCATCAACTTTTTAGTGTCAAACAAACAAAGTGGGCATTAAGCTACAAAGATGACAAGCGTCATATTTTAGAAGATAAAATTAATACTTTACCATTCGGCCACTACTCTCTAAACCCTATCGACCAGTAAACCTATTCTTCGTCCTCTACCTTCTTCCTTTTTCCTTTCCGTAAAGAAGAGGGGACATGGCAAGCCCAATGCCATGTTCCCTCTTTTTTACACTAATATGAAATGGCCTTGACCTATATTCAAACTATATAAATGAGAATAAACTATTCTATGGATCAGTATTTTTACATGCAGTGTACAAGCAACATCTGAAGATGGAAAGTGTGAAGGACAAGATTGTAAATGAACTACATAAACCAGCAAGAAGAAGATTTCCAAGAAGAAGTACAATCATTAAAGGAATAAATGATCTTTATCAAGCTGATCTCATTGAAATGATACCGCACAGTAAATTAAATAAAGGATTTAAATATATTTTAACAATTATAGACTGTTTTACTAAAATAGCTGACGCTTTACCAATGAAGGATAAGACTGGTAAAAGTGTTACAAAAGCTATGGAAACCACAATACAAAGAAATAAATTTAAAATTAAACATCTACAGACCGATGATGGAAAAGAATATTTTAATAAAGACTTTGGAGCTTTGATGAAGAAATATCAAATAAATCATTATTCTACAAATTCTGAAGTTAAAGCTTCAATAATTGAAAGATTCAATAGAACATTAAAAGGTGCGATGTATAAACAATTTTCAAAAAGAGGATCATACGTGTGGTATGACATATTACCACAACTTATAAAAGAGTATAACAACAAATATCATCGTACCATTGGAATGAAACCTATCCAGGTAAATAGTGCTAATGCCAAAATTGTATTACAACGCATTAAAAATAATACAACACCGAAATTGGAAAAATTGCAACCAAAGAAGTTCAAGGTCAACGATAAAGTTCGTATAAGCAAATACAAAGGTGTATTTAGTAAAAGATATCTACCAAATTGGACTAATGAAGTATTTACAATTTATAAAGTGCAACCAACTATACCTGAAACCTATTTATTAAAGGATAACAAGGGTGAATTACTTCAAGGTGGATTCTACGGACACGAATTGTTGAAATCAACAGTTGGTGATGTATATCTTGTCGAGAAGATTTTACAAAGGAAAAGGGATATGGTTAAAGTCCGGTGGTTAGGGTTTGATAAAAGTGAAGACTCTTGGATTCCTTCAAAAGACTTAGTATAGTTGTTTAATAGCTCATTGTGTGTTTAACCTTTATACAAGATGGAGATTGTACAACAAAAAGATCGATTTAATATCAATAACATTGATGAATTGACAGTTGACAATGATAAGTTAAATCATGGAAAACATGGTGAATTACTACCAAATACGATAAGATGTCTAATAACTGGTCCTTCAAATTGTGGAAAAACTAATGTTGTTTTTAACCTTATAACTAATCCTAAAGGATTGCGTTTTAACAATATATATATTTTTTCAAAATCATTGCAACAACCAAAATATCAATTATTGGATAAAGTACTTGCAAGTGTACCTGAAGTAAATTTTTACAAGTTTAATGCCAGTGAAACAATTATGCAACCAAATGAAGCAAAACCATTTTCTATTTTTATATTTGACGATGTTTCTTGTGAAAATCATGACACAATAAGGAATTATTTTGCTATGGGAAGACATCATAATATTGATAGCATTTACATTGGTCAAACATACAGTAAAATTCCAAAACAACTTATAAGAGACAATGCAAATATGTTGATCATCTTCAAGCAAGATGAAACAAATTTAAAGCATATATATAATGATCATGTAAATGCAGATATGCCATTTGAAAAATTTAAAGAGATGTGTGGCAAAGCATGGAATGAGAAATATAGCTTTCTCGTTATTATGAAGGAAGAAGATATTAAAAATGGTAGATATCGTATAGGGTTGGATAAATTTGTATTTATGCGTTGAACTACCGATGCTACATCTAGTTACATGTTGAACTTCACAGTGTAAACATGGTGAATCAAGAAAAACTATTGAAAGAAATAAAATCACTGAGTGATTCTATTAGGATGAAGAATCGTGCATTGAGGATGGGTTTAAGTGAAAGAGAAGAATTTTTAGAGACTACATTTAAACCTATTACGGAACCTTTAAAACAGATATCAGAAACTATTGGTAAACCTCTTTATGAAGGAGATGTTTTACTACCAGTTTCTAAACAAGAAGTACAAGCATTAAAAAAAGAAGAAGATGATGATTCATATACAAGTGCTAGTGAGCAAGAAGAAACAAAAGAAGAAGAAGAACCAATTGTTGAAAAGGAAGAAGAACAGCCAATACCTGAAGCTGAACAATCTATTCCAAATTTAACTCAATTGAGTAGCGATATATTACAACATGGACCTCTTGGAAGAAAATATATAATGAAAATGCTACATGATATGAAATCAAACCCGAATTTGAGTAGATCACACATATACGGAGCAAGAATTGATGGGAATGAATTGAAGATTGGCGATTCAAAGCTTGAAATAACACAAGACGATTACATCATTATTGGTGAGCATAGATATAAAGGAACAAAAGGATTATATGAATTAATTTTCAAAAACATACCACTAAGATATTCATCCAAAGATTTAAGTGTTTTTAAGGAGATTCTCCAAAATACTAACGCTCATAAAAGAAACTATGTAAAGGATGCAATGATTAATCGTTCACGTGCAACAAAATATAACATCGTTATAAAAAAGTTGTTTCCTCCACGAAAATTGCCAACATTACGTACTGCACCAGCGGTGAGACAACCACTGAAAAGAAAATCTTTATCACTTATGGATTTATCACTTCTTGAACAACATGGTAAAAAGAGTAAAGGAGATACTTCAACATCTGGTAAAGGATTGATGAAAAATCTATACAATACGAATGTGATTTACTACAACGATATCAATAAATTGGTTGATAGAATGAGACTATTGCATGAAGCCATGGAAGCCGGTCATACAGGTTTGAATAATGAATGGGTGGCTCTAGTTGATGAACTTAGGAATCGCGGTATAGTCGTATAATTGTCCGTGGATATAAAAGAGGTGCAAGCATAAGACGTATCAGTTCTAACATGAGCGTCGACAAGTTCGGACGGTACTCCGCTTTAGGAGTGCAAGTTGGAGAAGACAGAAAAAGAAGTGGATTACCGCAAACACCTGAAGGTGACTATAGCATAAGTAATAAACGTTTAAAACTAGTTAAAGATCCAGAAGAAGATACTGATGGAGCAAATTTGAAGACAGTAAAAGAAGCTACTTCAACATCATTAAAATTACATAAGAATACTTACGATGTTAAATCACATAGATTAATTAATGTTGGTAAACCAACTGAAGGTTCTGATGCAATTACTAAAGAGTACTTATCATCTGAACTTTTAAATACTTTAAAATTGCAATGGGGTAATAACTTAAAAGATGGACAAACGTATAATGCTGGAAATTATAGAATAACCAACGTGGGAAATCCCAAAAATGATAAAGATTCAGTTAATAAAGAATATTTACATTCTATAATACCTGAAAAAACTGAACATGGATTTTCTTTTTATAAATTTATTATAAATGACATTGGATACCCAAAAGAAGACGGTGATGCTGTAAACCTAAAATACATCAAGGACAACTGTATTTTACAAGATGCTGATGGAATCGATTGTCATGGAAAAACATTGACAAATGTAAAGTTTGGTTCTCAACCAAAAGATGCTGTTACTATGGAGCAATTATCCAAAGAATTAAAAAAAGAAACATCAAATTTTGTAAAACATGAAGATGCCGTGTTAAAGCGGGGAGATAAATTTATACATGGAAATAAAAAGTTTGATTTAATGCAAGGAAATAATGATGAATGGGATGCAGGACATAAAACAATAACAAATGGAAGATTTGGTATAAAAGATTCAGATGTACCTCTTATGGTGCAAACATTAATTGCAAGTGGTGGTAGATTAGATACATACGATGGTCGTAATAGAAGAATAAAAAATATTTATCCTGGTTATGGAGATGATGATTGTGTTACATTGAGACAAACAATAACTTGGGATAAACACTTTGGGACCAAATATGATGCAAAGATGAAGAAAATAATTAATATTTTACCAGGTGAAGATTCAAATGATGCTGCTACTATTGGACAAGTCATAACAACATCAAAAAGTGATTTAACCGCTTACACGTGTAATGATAAACGTATTATGCAGTTACAAGATCCTCAACATCCGAAAGATGCTGTAACTTTAGATTGTTTAATAAGAATAGTGGGTAATTTACTTATTGATACCCACAATCATATAGCTAGTACAACGAATCATGTGGTGATTCAACCCGATGAACGAGAAGCTTGGATTAAAAATAGAATCATAAATCAGTATATAATTAATTTGAATAACTAAGTCTTTAAATATAAAAGATTTTGCACAAGTTATTCATTTATGTAAAGTATCTCGTGGAGTAAACACACCAGTTATATAAGACAACATAATGAAGACCATATCGCTCAGTCATCGTCAAGACAGCGGCAAGAGAGGACGTGGTATAACATCAGCTGCATTATCCCTGCTCAGACGGATTCCAGTTGGTGCTGTTGTAAATCGAACGATAGACGCTTTACCATACGAATTACATCTGCCCGGAGGTTATCAATATTGTGGACCTGGAACTAAGTTGGCAAAACGTTTAGCAAGAGGAGATCCTGGAATTAATAAATTAGATCAAGCTTGCAAAGAACACGATATAGCATATTCAAAGTATAAAGATTCAACAAATAGATCAATAGCAGATAAAATTCTAGCGGAAAAAGCTTGGCAAAGAGTAAAATCAAGTGACGCAAATATTGCAGAAAAAGCAGCAGCTTGGGCAGTAACTACAGCCATGAAGACAAAAGCAAAGTTAGGTGGTGGAAGACGTCGCAGAGGAAGACCTGCAAAGAGAGGCGCTCCCAAAAGAGGTGGAAACATTAAAAAAGGACGTCGTAGAACTCATAAGGCAAGTGTAAAGAAGACTTCTGTTTGGCAAATGGTAAAAAACGGAGCAGGTTTATACCTAAGACCATACCGTGTGTACTAAATAAGAAGAATCAATTGATAATTCCAAATAAAGCCTTAACAAATCATCAGTTAAATGATTATGTAAAATGTTTGAAAATACCATTCTTTCGAGGAGTTTTTATGAAAGATGCATTACCAACTAAAATATGGAAAAATGAAACTGGAATAGTAAATTTGGATTCCACCTATGGTCCAGGCACTCATTGGGTATGCTATAAAAAACTCGGACAAACCATTTACTACTTTGACAGTTTTGGCAATCTACCACCTCCAAAAGAACTGCAACATTATTTTCGAAACTCCAAAAACATTTTTTACAATTACAAAAGAGAACAACCTAACAATACTGAAATATGTGGGCATTTATGTTTGGAGTTTCTAGCGAAGAGTGTCAGTCAGCTTTAAGATGTCATCGTATACAGTGTCACTGAGTGGAAATTCATCCACATTGAAAAGTACGCTGTTCCCAGCATTGCGTCTATCCAAGGAAAGATTATGGGAAGCGGCATTACTTGATTTAACTACCTACAACTCAATTCCCAATGTTACGGAAGGAAAGAACAATTTACTACATTATTATGAAACTAAGGATGCTTCAGGAAAATACTCAGAATTGAAAATAATTACATTTCCTACTGGAGCTTATGAAATCGATGATATAAACCAATTACTACAAAAACAACTCGGAGAAGAAAAGATCACCGTTAAAGGAAACAATAATACTTTAAAAGCAGAAATAACTTCAAAATATTATATCGATGTCAGCTTGGAAAACTCCATTGGCAGTTTACTTGGATTTACAGATACAAAAAAGAAAATCTTAACTCCTGGAACTACTCATTCAGGTGATACAACTGTTACAATATTGAAAGTCAATAGTATCGATGTAACGTGTAATATTATACACGGATCGTATAGAGAAGGAGTGAATCAGCATATTTTACATACATTTTATCCAACTGTGGCTCCCGGTTTTAAAATTGTTGAGAAGCCACAAAACTTGATATACCTACCGTTAAACACCAGTTTCATTTCAGACATCGTACTGAACATATTGGATCAAGACGGTCATAGTGTTGACTTTAGAGGAGAAACAATTACTATACGGATACACATCAGAGCAGCAACATAAAAGTCAACATGGGATTATCATTTAAACCGCAACGGAAGAGTCGGGAGCTCAGTAGCTCCTCGACATTGGAAGAGTTAACATCGGAAAACATTCGTTTTCTACAGAAGATTGGATTAAAACTTAACAGCGATGGATATCCTGGATATATCTCAAGGACCAACGTTCGACGAAACACTATGGGAGAAGGAATATCACACGCACAACCCTTACACTTCATCAAAATTAAACAATAACGATGAAATAAGGATCCCCATTCAACAACAAGATATTTACACTTTACCGTGTGAAAGTTACTTGTACATTGAAGGACGGGTATTAAAATTGGATGGAAAAACTGCTTCAACAGTTCCTTTTATAAATAACCCGATGGCATATCTTTTTGATGAAATAAGATATGAAATATCAGGGGTGACGGTTGATTCAACAAAAAAGGTTGGTTTAACAACGACATTGAAAGGATTAACATCATTAACACCGCATGAGAAGAATTCAATAGTCACTGCCGGATGGGTTGCCCCCGATAAAGACACTATAACACCAGCTTCCAACGGTCACTTTGATTTTCATGTACCTTTACGATTGCTTTTGGGATTCGCTGAAGATTACAAACGGGTAATAATAAATGTCAAACAAGAATTAGTATTACTCAGATCTTCAACTAATAAGGACTTAATACTTGCAGACCCTGCAACTACGGAAGATAAACTGGAATGGCAACTACAGTTGGATAAAGTTGTTTGGAGAGTACCTCATGTAAGATTGGCCGATGAACATAGAATCCTATTATTGAGAAAGTTAAAATCTGACCGTGATATTGTGATGCCATTCCGAAGTTGGGAATTTCATGAATACCCTACACTACCTCAGACAGAAAGACAAACATGGACCGTCAAGACATCAACTTACTTGGAACGAGCAAGGTACATAATACTCGGTTTTCAAACTAAGCGAAAAGATGTTATCACTGCAAATGCTGGTCAATTTGATCACTGTAAAATAAAGAATTGTAAAGTTTTCCTAAACTCTCAATTCTTTCCCTATGACAATTTGAATGTCATGTTCAGCAAAAAACGTTTTTCCATTTTATACGATATGTATGCAAGATTTCAATCGTCATATTATGGAAAGACTAATACACCACTATTATCACCTGACCAGTATTATTCCAAGGCTCCAATAATTGTAATCGATTGTTCAAAACAAAATGAATCGGTAAAATCATCAAGTGTGGATATAAAAATTGAAATGGAATTTGAAGAACCAGTAGCGGATGGAACTTCGGCATACTGTCTAATTCTACATGATAAAATAGTTACTTACACACCGCTGACCGGAATTGTGAAGAATGTACTTTAAGAAGAATTGTATAACAACTGCAAATTTTTGAGGTTAGAATTATCTACTTTAATTTTTGAGGTTAGAATTTCATTTGTGAAAGACAAGTTGAAAACAAACAATTATGTAATTGTATAAATTTCAAGGATTTTACGAAAAATATAAAAGCGAGAAAATAATTAGTAGAAACTTCATTCTATCTTCAACCGTCGTATGGGAAACATCATTCGCAAGATGAATTCTACTAACGGAGAAGAAAATACACCTCTAATGGATGATAATAGTTCAGATATAGAAAAACAAGTTGAACGAGAAATGGACGAGTTCCTAAAATTCAACAAACATAAGAAGAGAGAAGAAGAAAAAGCTGAAAAAGAAGTAAAAAGGAAGAAGGTTGAAGTTAACATTACAACCAATATTTTAACAGAAGTATTTCTTCGAATTATCTACCCAATTTCTTCATGCATGACAAAAAGTATATCAGTTGGAATTTTAAAATCAATGGATTATTCACCAATTGTTATTTTAAATCATGGAAACAAAATGGTTACTTTCAGTGAAACTACTTGGGAATCTCTCATGAAACATTTACATCTTTTGGAGTGCTATTTAAGTAACAACACATTTGGAAGAAGAACAAGATTAAGTTTATTGGAATCAAATATTGAAGTTGATATAGTAAAACATCGTGGAGGACAAATTGTTCGCTTCAGAGATTTAACTACACATAATGTTAAATTATATTTCACTAAAGAAGAATTTTACACTTTAAGTTGTACTACCGGTCCCGTCACCAGATATTTGAAACAACTAATATTTTCAAGTGCAATAATTAAAGACTATCTAATTGATACATTGGACAAAAAACCTTTTGTTCCAATTTTATACGGTCCCGTGGATACTTCAATCTTTAATAGAATACCTCAAGAAGTTGAAATGTGGAGACAATTAAACAACTATCACACCAATTTTAATATTGATGAAGTGGCACAAGAAGTGAAAGAAGAAGAACAATCCTGTCTGTTATAAACATCGGCTCATTCAATTTTTAAGTCAGTTGTTAGTAAGACTTCATCATGAATAAACGGGTTTCGTTTTCTAATGCGCCACATATAATGGAAGTTAAAAGAGGTATAATTGAATTTCAAGCTTTCCGAGGAAATGATGGTAATTTTATTATTAAAGAATTAGTAATCTTGGACATGAACACATCAGTAGTTTATCATTATTTGTTCAAACCTCCAGTACCATTTAATAGACTAACAACTAAAGCGAAAGTTACAAACAAATGGTTGAACAAACATTTTCACAACTTAAGATGGGATGAAGGTTTCATTAATTATAACATGATGCCGCACATTATGAATCATTATTGCAAAGAGTTTAAAATTATCTACACAAGGGGATTGGAAAAAGCAAATTGGATACAATCATTTACAAGCAACGAAGTGATTAATGCAATAATTGATAAAGATTTCCAATGCTACTTCAACGAACTTTGTATTTCATCAAAAAGTTTTAAACATCGAAGGTCGCAGTGCGCTTTAAAGAATGCCTACCGCTTGAACAATTTCCTTCAACAAAGTGGTGGGTGTAGTGTCAGTAGTGGGGGTAGTGTCGATTATAAAAGCGAGAGCGCTACCATGACGCAGCATGAGTATTACTCTAACCTCCGAAGAGACAACATCTCCGACGGACATTCTTATTAACAAGAAGATTAACAACAACATCAAGATGGCATCACAGAACTTACTTCAAAGTTTAGTTGATCAGTTCAACGCTCATTCTAAATCATCAATTCTACCTACAAAGAAATGTTCTGAACTAAAAGAAGAAAAACACTACATCATTCATACGATTAAGAAAATGGAAACTTCAGTAGGTGATGCTATTAATTGCACATTGAGCGAGGCTCCATATACAGTTGGTGATGAACCAAAATTTCAGATCTTCCTACCAAGACGCTTTGTACAACTTCTTCAAAATGAAGATCTTCGTGTAGTTCAACCCGGCGCACTCTATTTGGTTTCGCACGGACCAAGTGGAAACAACTCAACTGAACTAACTATTCATGTAACACCTACTACTGATTAGTTTGTACATAACATTGTAACTATTTGTTTGTAATTGTTTTTCAATAAATATGATATAAAGAAAAAACAAAAAAATTAAAAGAAGCAACATATTGTAATGTCTTTGTACATTACAATATGTTGCTTTTTTTTAAAAATTCCACTGGATGACCTTGACCCACTTTTGTGTGATTATAAAAGCGAAAA
Source organism: Neoaliturus tenellus (assembly GCA_030545055.2). Lineage (NCBI taxonomy): Eukaryota > Metazoa > Arthropoda > Insecta > Hemiptera > Cicadellidae > Neoaliturus > Neoaliturus tenellus. Next base: position 224,583,392 of record CM061531.1, read on the forward strand.
TCTACTTGTAAAATTCATCAGTCTACGACTACCTTTCGTACCGTACACATCTCGCTCACTCTATCGCTTAATATAAAAACTAAAAGATGTCTCTCAAAGTCAAGTGTGCATCTTATGATACCAACACCATTACAACTTTTGAACAACTCGAAGATTTAACCAACGAAATGCGAGTTTTACTTACCGGTGGTTATCACTTAACTGTTGATGTTAGTGCTACTAATACAAGGATGTTCACTAAAACAAAATATTGCGATGATGAAATATTTATTTCTACACAACCTACAACTTCTTCATCGCCAACTGGTCAACATAACATCAAGTTCCAAAAGTATTACCAATGTTGAATAACTTTTGACAGACAAAACTACAACTAAAGAATCACATGATCAATATGAGTTAATAAAAAGGATGTGATACTTGTATAAATAATCATTTGCTTCTCAGCTCTCACCACGACAAGACCTATTTAAGAAAATGTTGTACAGAATGATGATTCAACTTGATGGAAAAATCTATGGAAAAGACTACAACACCGTTGAACAAATGACCCAAGATTTAGATGTATTAACTAAAGAAGGATATCAAGCTAAATTAATTTTAAAATTTCCTGAAGTACATCCATTATCAACAGAAGAACTTGTTGCTATGGCTAAGGCGGAGAGAGAGAAAAAGTCTGAAGAAAACAAAGAGAAACAAACTTCCTAAATTTTAATAATCCTTACACTTGTAAGGTATAATTTTTTAAAACTCCATTTGGATGACCTTGAAATTACCCCCACCACTTTTCACAGTACATAAAACTCACTATTCAACACTATACACTCTTATTCTTTCACTGGACTCCGCAGCGTCAACATGGAAGAGCAAAAATACAAGTACAAACCTCGTTACTGTTGTGAACAACAGTGTACAGATTTAGGACCAATGATGGTGGATGGGTTAGCTTGTACTAAATGTGAATTCTTCGGATCTTGTTATTGCAAATGCAAAACAAAACAACTACCACCACCGGAATTGCGAACTTTCAAATTTTACAAATCAAGATATTTTCATACATGTTGTCCTCAAAGATGTTTCAAATTTCACCCTCTAGATCTTGCTCATTGTCAACGCACCAATTCTCATCAAGATGATTTTTGTACACATATGATAAAAAGATGTAAATACAGATCAGATTGGTATTCCGATCCTGTAGAACCATCAAATGTGTAATTTCAGTTTTACACTCTTTTTTAAAACTTCATTTGGATGACCTTGAGATTTCCCCCACCACTAGTTCTAATTTTTATATAATATTAAATCATTCCACTTCCAACACTCTAACGAACAACATGGAAAACAAATTTATCAAGTTTGAACATATAATAACTGACAGGGAAGAGATGGAAGAATTGTTTCAAAACTTACTTTCTATCATTGACGAATATCCTATAAGATGGTTCAGAATTGTAGTTCAATATTTAAATCCTGGTGAATTGTTTTCTTCATCGAGTGAAGAGGATGAAACAACTACTTCGGTTCAAATAATTGAATTAAAAGACGAAGAAGAAGAACTAAACATTTTATTCAATCATAAGCTCAAGGTTCCCTATATAAAAGCCCCCTCCCTAGACAGCCCCCCTCCCTAGACGCCTGCTCAAGGTCGCCATTATATAAGCCCCCTCCCTATGCGCCGATCCTCATTCCATCACCGACTCTCCAATAATGAACAACTCTCCATTGGCCCGAATGAATTCTAGTTTTGAAATAAACTCTAAAGAAGAGTTACAAGACATTTTTAATATTTTACAAGAACTTGTAGATAATTTTACAACCATCAAAATGAATTTGGAAATAACATACGATTGTCCTATTTGTGATAAGGTTGAAAGTTTGGACGAAGACAGTTTACTAAATCTAACTCCTGCACCATCTGACACTACTGATGGTAATAATGAAGAGCAACGTCTTTCCCCCACCACTTCTTTGTAATTCATCCTTCCCCCCCCCCCACCACTTCTTTATTTAACTAACATTTCTCCCTTTCACTTCTCATTCCGTCTTCGACTTCTGAACTATCAACATCACTTGTTTTAAAATTTCAAACACTAACACAATCATGATGGATATGATGGATGAAGTTCCCTTCATAACTAGAATGGAAGAGGATAAATTGAAATTGGAAATTAAACGATTGGAAATGGAACGGGAAAACCAATTCGAAATGTTACGTTTGTTCAAGCTTTTCAAATACATCATCTGGGGACTCTGCGTTTACCTTCTCATCGTCGTTGGTGTTTGCATTTACAACTCTGTAGTTCATCACAAAAGTTCAACTTGTTTAAACTCTGCTGTTGCACATTAATTGTATGTTCACAAATAAAATTCAAAAGTTACTTCAACCTATCCCACTATCACCAACTAGTTCAACTTTCAACTATTTCTGGTGGTAGTTGGATAGGCTTTTTTAAAACTTACTCTGGATGACCTTGACATACTTTCCAAGCCCCAGTTATAACTGTTAAATTTCAGTTTTAAATTAACTCTTAATTCATGCCCAATTCTACTTCAAATTCAGGGCATATGCTCTCGCCATCTGCACCCCAGCATCTGACGCCATCTGCTCGAGCAGCTGCTCGGGCAGATGGCACGACTTCCGGCGCAGAAGTAACCAAAACACACTACTCACATAATTCCCTCGACTTGCCGTCTGCTAGTGGTAGAATGTCTCTTAATTGAGTAAAGGCTAACTTTAGTGAACAGCCATGAAGCCTGTTTGTTAGGACTTAAAAGATCACAAAGAACAATAAATCCAATGTCTGTCTTATAATCAAAGCAATTTGAGAGAAAAACACATTGATTATCAATTAATAAACATGGTATATTTTTGTGAATGCTGAATTAGAAAAATAACATACAACAATAAAATTGTATTACGGGGGCTATTTGAGGTTAGCCATTGGTAAACCTGACTGTTCATATTGTCACACTTCTGTTTGCCGGCATTACTACTATTCTGCTAATGTCAACACAGCTCTTTGTTTTGTCTTAAGTTATATGAATCACTTTTAAATAATTGTTTTGATGCAATTAAATGTCAAATTATGATTGATTATTAGTTTTAAAGTTTTCAAAATGTTTTTAAAATGTACCGTACAAATGAATATTATTTAAATCAGTAGCTATGTTGACTCACTACCCCTAATAATAGGTGCAGTTGCATCCGTCGCCATGTTGCCACAATGCCAATGCCAGTCAAGAGTCGAGTCCAGTCCAAGACTTGGAAGTATTTCACTATCTTGACATCTGTCTTTTATTTTAAGATAGTAAAATAAAATTAAATCAAATGAAATATCTTAAAGTTAAAATAGTAATTAAATTATGGCAATATCGTCAAGATCTAATTTGAATATGGGACTACTTTTCTGGCGCTTGTTTGCGCAGTTACCAGCAGTCGCCACTTGCATACGCGAGATTGTTGTTGATGTTGTTAGCTTTATTTTCTTTCGATCAACCGAAAGAAAATCATTTTGACTTTATTAGACTTATTTGATTGTTCCACCGTCTGTAAAAGTAGTGGCTTTTAGTATGTTTTAATGTGACGCAATGACGCAATAACTTGAAATCAAATTTCCATTTACCAGACAACTGAACCGACCGGTATCGAAAGTATCGGTATCGACTTTAGACAATCGATTCTCGATACCGATACCAATGGCCAAGTATCGGTGGTATCGAGAATCGGTATCGAGAATCGACACATCCCTAATCCAGAGTGTTGAGTTATCACCTTTAACTCTTAACTGTTACTGTACTGATCAGACGAGAAGTCAAACAGACTCTAAAAAGCGTGCTTGTGAAGTAGTTATCAACTTAAATGTGACATCTATAAAATTTATAACAGTAAGGGCTGATTATGGGCTTCTCTTTATATATAAAAAGTTACTAAAAGTAATGTATATGCAGATAGAGATTCTTTCAAAAAAAGGTATTAAGAAGATTAAGTTAGTTTGATTTACAAAACCATATAATAACCAATAAATAACAGTGTACAATAAGAAACTTTTATAATTGAGAAGTGGTACCAGTTTGTGGTGCTCCAATGATTACTTACGTATGGCCGCACGGTAGGAGACGCACTGTAGCACGGTTGTCAAAGCAGATCGTACAAGAGTCTTCTCTGACACTCATCCGACGCAGCAACTCTAACTGGAGATGCCTGCAACACAAACCATCACGTGTTATCAATAAAGCTTATAGATCAAATCATTTAATGTTATCAATGACGTTAAAATCCCCTTTACTTAGTTTTTTGACAGTTTAATGATCGTGAGAACTGTACTAGGACTATGCTTTTTCCTCATAGAAGTGAATGAAATAATTTAGAACAGCTACCAGACCAATCATATTATGAGTCAGTCACTATAAATAATCCTAACATGCAATCTACTTTGAAAACATTTTACTTTTCTTTTCATTGTTTAACTCAAACAATGTTAACTCAAATATTATAGTTCAAACTTAAGTTTGAAAGTTTAAACAAGCTAGAAAGTACTTGTATAAAATTAGAAATAGCTCTTTCAGCCCTTCCAAGTATCATTGCTGAATGATGAACAGCAGCCCGTTGTGCTCATCTCTGATACTTACACACAATATTTTAGGTCATTCATTTATCATCCAAAAAGGTTATTTCTGATTTTGATAAGGTGTGAAAGAAGCTTTTAAATTGCTGAAGTTGTTGAGGTCTGTTCTGGGATATGTTGGCCTTTTCTAGTGTGTCAGTTACAGCTCCAAGCATGTAGGGGTAATTTGATAGCAAGAGTTCAGTGACAGATTTTAGGCTTGTCTGTAGATTTGCCTGTTGGACTTTGTATTCATTCATTACTTTCTTAGTGGGGTCATTATCAAATTAATGGCCAATTTGAGTCTCTGCAGGAAAAAAATACTAAAATAATTTTTTTCATGCAAATAAAGCTTTGTAGAAATGGTAAGTATATTATTAAACATGATTTTGCTTTAAATAAAATTATTGAATGAAAATAAATGTTTAAAATAAACAATATGTGCCTAATTTTTTCCCTCGCTCACTGTCTCCATGCCTCAGAGTCTAAGTTCTCAGTCGAAAAAAGCCATGCAAATTTACAAAAAATAACTATATAAAATGCCCATGATTTTCATATAACAGTTATATTTTGAAATAAAGTAATAATATTATTGAAATCAGATCGATTTCAAAATAATTCGCCATTATTTCCATGTCTCTACAAGACCAATAAAAGTGTAGCGATGTTTTGAATTTGCCGCCAAATCGCCGCGGATCGTTCCGTTTCTCCCGTTCCCGTCAGTAGCGCTCGGCCGAAGTTACGTGAAAGACGTGTTGTGGACGGAGGCATCGTAATCGTCATATTTAGGTTGTTATTATCACATTTCAGTTAAGAAATCGTGCGTACATCAATTGCTGTTCCCCTCGCTCACTCCTCATAACTCATTTATAATTATAACAGCAAAACTAGCAATGGTAGTTTTAGAACTGATTATGAAGCCGGTATAACCTCAAACAACGGGTTGCGCAATACTGCCGGTATAGTCGGGTCAAAAACTAAAGACCTTCAACAATTTACCTTTGCTCACGTTCCCCCCGCTCACGGATGAGTCGTGAATAAAGTAAAATCCCTTTGCTATTATCATCGTAATAATACATTTTATTATTACTTCACATTGCATTGTTAATTGATACAACTTATTTACTTATTACTTTTTCATTTATTATTTATTAGTTCCCCTTTGCTCACGGCGATTCCCCCTCGCTCACGGCATTTTTCCCCCTCGCTCACTCCCTCAGGATCACATTTTCTATATTAAAAAATATCAAATTATAAAAAATAATTAAAAAAATTATATTAATTGAAACTTTATACTCTTAACTATTATTTTATTATATTTTTAAATAAAAATAATAAATAATCTATCAAAATATGGAAAGTTTCTTAAAGTGAGTTTTTTGAGATTGAAATGAAAATAAGGCACATTTTCTCGTCTAAAGAACACAATAATCAATATAAACTCGTTTTAACTTATGTAGGTGTTAGTAATTACATTTACCTTCAGCATTCAGCTTATAAGTTTTGACTTTACAATTTTTTTTATCACTTTTTTATCAAGAAAAAAAACGTGAGCGAGGGGAAAATTCTGGGTGTATTCCTGAAATGAAATCAGGAAAATCAGTCTTAAATAAAATTTTTACGCTCTGCTATGTGTAAGGTTTTATTCTGTAGTTAATTTACTTTGAACTAGTGATAAATAACTTGTTTTTGAATTTTATTTTTTTTACCTTTCTCAAATTGGCCATTAATTTGATAATGACCCAGTGGCTTCTGTTGAAGTGTTATGATGCAGTACCTGATAAAGGAGTTTTCGTGTTCAATTAATTAGGCAGTAGGCCTAGGCTGAAACAGGCTTCAAGAAATAGCACATGAGTGTTAGTTGTGGCCAGTTTAAAAGCATAGTTTTTCAGTTGTTATAGACAAGTTTTTGAAAGATTCGAGGTGGAAGGAAGATAGGATTTATTGACAGGAGAGAACAATTAATTATAAGAGTTAGGAAGAGAAGTTTGGTTTGACTTTAAGGTTAGTTTTTGGATAGGGCTAAATGCCTAGGTAGTAAGGATTATCATGATGGACAGGATAAGCAGAAAGTGATGGACTTACCTTAGAAAGTGAAGACATCCTTTTTATAGCACACATTATAGACACACAACTAAACAAGAACTTTCAAGGCCACTGGCACTTTGTCAACATAAAAATGAACGGCCCATTAGGGGAAGGAAGAGAAAGTCTTTCTTTGTGTGGCAGGTCTGCCAACATAAGTGTCCATGAAGAAAAGGTTTGAGAGCTTCATAAACACTTATATAACACTATTTGCTGTTTTTTTAAGATTTTGGTATTTACAGTTATTTACAAACACTAAGCCTAAAATAACTAATTTGATTCAAACCTAAACAGGTTACATGAAAATGTTAATTTTATAGCTGAAATATCTTAAAGTTTTTAACCTTATAAGCTATTTCCATGGAACTACTACAGGAAAAAATATTTATAAACGTACTTCATGATATTTTTACCATCCTGATAAGCAAGGGTTGACAACAAATTGTTCATGCAATATAACATTGCTGTTACCTTGGCAAGACAATTCTCTGTTCGGGTGTGAGGGAGGCGTGGTCGTTGAAGCTTTTGAACTCAACGTCGGGTGGGAACTGAAAAGGTTTGCTGCCGAAATTAAACCGGCATTGTTGGAATGACATAAAACTAGCAGCTGCAAAGAAACCACACCTGCAAGAAAAAAAACTTATGACAAAATAGGACTTAAATATCAAGAGAGGCTAAATATAAAAAACCAGGCCTTGTTGAAGAAATCAGTATCTGGGGGCCCGAGAATTTGCTCGGTAATCTTACAAAATACTTTTACAGTAATAATCTCACATAAGGTTATCTTTTAATGTTGAGGATCCAAAAAGGCTTCCTTAACGAATAGTGACAAGTACTAGCTTGAGCTTCGAGTATCAAAAAATACTTGACACATACTCGTAAATTCGAGTACTCGCCTAATCACCTCATCATAAACTAACCAAACTACCACAGATGACGTTAGGTTATAAAACAGCTAAAAACCAAAGATAAAAGTTAAAAATCAAGTTAAAACCAAAGCTATTTCATTATTTCATTAAGTTGTGCAGAATTAAAAAATGAAAAGCCTTAAATTGATTGATGGCTTAAAAAACAAACGCTCACCTTGCGCTGTTAAACAACTGTGACGTGGAGGCGACGAGTTTGCCATTAATGTAGAAGTGAGCGATTGGTGTCTCGAGATCCAACAGGCAGCCAAGCACGTCACCGCCATGCCACTGGCCCTCACTCTGAGCCTGGCTGCGGGCGTTGTACCACACCAGCTGGCGGCAGCCGTCGTACGCGATGGAGCATTCGTCGTCTCCAATACCGTAGCCTTCCTGCAACATGCAACCCTGTATTAGCATACAGCCACGCTACTGGCCCTCGCTCTGCGCCTGGCTGCGGGCGTTGTACCACACCAGCTGGCAGCAGCTGTCATATGTGATGGAGCGTGATGTAGCACTCGTCATCCTCGATACCATAGCCTTCCTATAACTCTACGTGCAGCTCTAGCCAGTTCAACTATGTGGAAGCTAAGAAGAAGGGTGCCATCTTGGTTCTTAGTGGTCATAAAAATGTGTAAGTAGTATGTTATTGTTATTGAAGAACAATAAAATTTAAAAGTTATTTTTGTACAAGAAGAATATATGCAAAATAAACTTTCCAACCTCAAAACTTTAGTAACTAAGAAACTTAGTTTTTTGTCCATTTTGTTATCATTTGTGTTCTTGTATTTGTAGGATTGCTGGGAAGAAAATGTCATAGCATACCAATACTCAGATGCTTAGAAGAGAGCAGAAAAAAGACAATATGAGAAGAGGTAGAATAAAAATCAATTGACAATTATTATTATTTTTTTTATTAATTTAATTTTTTTTTTTAATTTGTTAAAAATAAAATCATACAAAAATTAGATACGCTATTTCATTTTGTAAAGAATAAAAAAAAAAAACTTATTCCTTGCAAAAGCTAACCGTCTTCACAAATCCTTTATTTAGAGGTTTAAACTAGGCTAAATAATTCTTCTGATTCCAAATAAAGGAGTTATTGCTTAAATACTGTTTGACATTGGTTCTAATGTGAAGTCAGGGCTGGATTTACCGCATGGGCAACATGGGCACATGCCCAGGGCGGCAAATTTCAAGGGCGGCAAAATTTTTGAGAAATTAAAATTTGATATCTGTATGCACGGCGCGTTGTCATCGTCATGGTCGCAGGCAACATGACGTATCGTGGTGAGGCGGCAAAGGGCAGACTGCAGTCTGCACGGATGCGTGGACGAGCCTCTATTTATTTGCGCGCGGCAGACGATGTGGTATGTGGTAGTGGTTGGGCGAGGTGATGGGGGGGAGAGCCGTATTCGTATTCCTCGCCGTCATCAGCCCATAGAGATGTGCCGTACTAGCCTATTTAGTGGAACAGTTCCGCACTATAGTCTCATATACCTGTTCCGGCAGAACAGTTTGGAACAACCTAATCCGCAACATCCCATGATACTGTTCTGCGAGTCTGGCGACTCCCATGATGCTGTTGCGTATCTATCCTGTTACGGAATAGTTTACAACAGCAATTGCAATACCCTACTATAGTAAGATGCACGAAAATAGTCCAATGGAAAATTTAACAGCTGTGTCCCCCCTCACCCCCTCTCACCCTGCAATTTTGTCATTTGTGGTTATGTTTACCATGTGTATACGTTATATAAATAATGTGTTCCAGAATAAATTTGGCAACAGTGTATCGACTCTCATAGGACTATTTTCGTGAATCTTACTATAGTACCAAACAACTTCGCTGTTCCTGCTGAAATGTTCTCTCACCTAATAATTTTTTCTATTAATTTCTCACACGACGCGTCGATGAACGTGTAACGTTTTCTAAAATAACATATTAACTCATTTATTAATGAGATGTCAAAGTTCATTTGGATAATAGCCTATTAATGACAACCACGAAATACATTTTATGTTTAATTCAGTTTCAGTTATAATAAAATATCAACCTTCAAAAATAATTAAAATCGGGTTTGATTACAGTTACTACAGCCCTCAGCATTGCACATTCAGACACTTGACAAACTTTGAAACTAGCTTAGGAGGTCCTATGTCACTTCACACTCGTATCTGTTCCAAACGAATGTGAGTGTGAGGGAATAGTGTAGTGCTTAGACGCGTGTTATGGGCCGCGAACTCCGAGTTCGCGCAGGTTGGAACAGGCTATTTCCACCATACTGTTCCGGTACGAAACTGTTTTAAACGGGTAACTGTTCCAATGAAACTGTTCTGTTCTTTTTGGCACATCTCTATCAGCCCAGCCCGCCAAGTCGCCATTTCGTTTCCGCTTGGGAGGTCAGTGTACAAACGTCATTTGTCAGTGTTATGTGGCGTTGTTAATGTCGCATTAGAACTGACAGCCTGTACGAGTACGCTTGCGGCTTGCTTGTTATGCAGTAGTGCGTGTGCGACTGTGTGTTGTTGATTTGCTCATAACTCTTTAATGCTGTGTTTCGTGTGAGATTTCATTTCAATTTGATATAGGCCCTATGCAATAATTTTCGTTATATTTTTAAAACATAGGCCTAATGGATGGGCAAAATAGACTTAGTGGCGCGGAATACCAGAAATTAGCTGAAGTGAAGAAGAAGAAGGATAATGAAGTGCTTGCCCAAACTTTAAAGTTAGATTCCTTCTAAAAAAAAAAAAAACAATGTCGCCGCAATGTGGCTCCTTGGAGGGTACAAAAGGACAAAAAGTGAAAATTCTTTATTTCAACAGGCAAAGTTCGGGGGGTGAAGGGGCGGCAGATTATTATATGCCCATGGGCGAAGAAAACGTAAATCCGGCCCTGTGTGAAGTGATAAAATTGGGGTTGATCCCAAAGCTTGAGAAATTCTCTAAGAAACATAAATTATGGACACATGTGTACATGGAAAGATAACATATGGGAAAGGGTCTATTATAATTAGTAATAGTGAAAGTAATATAAACAGTTTAAATGTCTCATCCATTGTCTACTGTGTCCATTATGTGGACAGCTACAAACATAAAATAATGAAAAACTGCTTCAATTAAGGTAGAAAAAGATAGCGAATTACAAATTTTTAAGGAAACATTAGCTTTGGGAAAAAATCAATTAGTTACTAAAATAATGTAAGTTCAAAAAGGAGAGGAAAATTAAATAAGGGGCCATCCATAAGTTACATCACCTGAAAATAGGGGGGGGGGGTCCAGATTGAAAATGACTGTAGGGTGATGTGCAAGGGGAAATTGGCTTTGATATGACGTAATTTAAAAAAATGATGTTCAGTAAAACAATGATAAATTCATACACAATTCAACTATTATAAAATAATTATCTAAGGAAATACATTAGACTAAACAAGTAATAAAATGTTAAAGGTTAAAGAATTAATACAACGTGAACTGAGCATTATGTTTTCTTGCTTTATCGTGGCAATGGGAAAGAAGTGATATGGAATGGTGGGAGCGGGATGGAGTGAATGACCTTGGCACCTGCAAGGGAAGGAGAGAGAGAGAGAGAGAGAGAGAGAGCAGTGATGACGCATATCCGACGAGGGGGTATTGAAATGTGTCGTATTTATTAACAACTTCCAATCCTATAAATAATGTGGTACTATAGTGGTTTGTAAATGAAAATATCCAGTTTGAATAGTTCTTTCAACAAACTACCGCCAAAATGGGGTTCAAAAGATAATTGATAGTCTCAATAAAATATAGACCTTAAGTAGCTTTGATGAAAAAAGCATTAGTTTGAGTTAAAACGGAGGTTTGTTAAAAATGACGTTACTTTTCTGAGGGAGGGGGGGGGGGGTAGGGGTCAGACAAATTATGATGGTAGGATAATTTTACGCGGGTGTCCAAAAATGGCCAAAAAGCGATGACGTAATTAATGGATGGCCCCTAACCATGTTATTAATTTAGAGATAACAGTGCCTAAAGGATTGTAGCAATGTCTAGTTGATGTTACCAAGGCGTGGCTACCATCTCATCTTGTTACTTACATGATTGAGGAACTTGCTGTTTTTTGTGGCCCAGCCGATCTGCATTACACCACAAGAAAGTATGGTGGTCTCGTAATACCACACTCCCGAGTCCACCTGGAACACACAGTCATCAATATGACACGTTTCTTGCTGCAGCAAACCTATGCACGGAGCGATCTGTGGCAGATGCAATGTTACAAATGATGCAAAGGTGCTCCAGCTGATTTGATTTTCAAGGTATTTTGAAGCAATTGTAGGAAACCAACTCACCCAGCAATGGAAATGATGTACATGGGCGGATCCAGAGGTTCGTTTTGGAGGGGGGGGCGGTTCCCAGAGATTACCACCCCCTTCCCAATCCCCGCCCAATAGAGCAAAACAACAGTTTGGAAACAAGCAAAAGAGAATTGGTTGGCCAACACTTAACAAACAAAAATACATCAATTGCACTGCATCATAAATCGGAACATTCACGGACAATTAAACACACTTGCATTTCCGTAATCAACACTAAACAAACAAACAAGTATACACAATTGCTCCAAAAATTACATCCCCGAATAAAAATATTGCACCGGTAGGGTCTAGGGCCTATGGTTACTGGACGTCACGATAACTGCAGCGCCAAGAACTATGCCTGTGAGGAAACGGAGGGATTCCTTGCGACTAGTTGCCGGAAAAAAATGTTTAGCCTTCATTTGGAATAAGGAACAAATTATTAGGACAAACTTCATAGCTGATTTTTATGCATTTATTTACATTCAACTAAATCAAATTATGAAATAGATTTAATCTTAAATATTGTCGACAATCTCTAACAGATTAATTGAGAAAACGTCATGAACCTATCAGGGGATAACCTGCGAAGCTATTTCATAGTTATCGCCTGCCAAGATGACTGTAGTGCCAGGTGAGCTACATCCCATAAGAGCAATGGTGTCAGTTTCTGCGACATACGTGGATGTCGCCACGGAGTTTTTGTTGGTTAAAAAAGTGTTTAAAAAACCAACATTTTATTCTTTGTTACCTGCAAGTGTTGCCAACGCTGCAGGAAACAACAATCGTTCTTGTTTGCGTTGGGGATTTTTTTGTCTCAACTATTACTAAAATAAGGAATTTCAAAGCAAACTAGGGTAGAATTTAAGGTTTTATATTTACCTTGATTGCTAATTGTTAATTTGGTCATTAAAATATGGTTTGTTATTACCGAATGTAAAATAGAGTAATATGGTATCGTTACGATAAATATCGTACCCGTGGCAAGACTGCTTCATTCTCTTTTTCAATCAGCTGCGTAATGGTAAATATTATAACGTAACTTGACTTCCGTTTTAGTATTGATGCTTCATATCCGGAACACAAAAAATAACTATTAAGCTGACCTTAGGAAGAAGTTATACTTTTTCCTCTACAGACCTTGATCGCCTGCCCTGTCGTCTACTGCTTTGCGTTTACTCCCACTCCGGCGCGGCGCCTGACAAGTGGTGACCCTGGCGGTCCTAGCTGGAGATAGTCCAACCAAGTCCAACCAATTACAACTGTACGAAAACAAAAACCCAAAAAAATCACGGAAAACCACCCCTTTTGCCACCGATGCTATCCGACGGAGGCTTTCTGAAGTCTACGGCTCAGTAATAACTCGTTCGTCATACTAATAGAGAATACGATAGGTCTGAATAACTTGCCGTTCAAAAGTAAATAAATTTATTTGGGAGATAAGAGTACTGTGTCCATGATGTATTTTCTTGACGATTTTAATTTAAATGTTCTAACGTTTGATTTCTTACCTGCTTGTTATTAATATTTTGCCCTAAACCAGACAAAATTTATTTTTTTTTAAGGGGTTTTGGGGGGGGGGCGACTGCCCCTATATATATATATATATATATATATATATATATATATATATATATATATGTGTGTGTCCGTGGTACTGATAACTTTTGAAGGAGACCTCCGATTTTGATGAAATTTGGTATGAAGGTGTAAGACTAAGTCTATTTTTATGAGTTCACAAACCAGCATGATCGGGTTATGGGAACGGGGTTTTATGGGGTTTCAAAAGGGTCAAAAATGGTTTTTTTTGCATTTTTGGAGCATAGTTTTCAAAATTCAACAATTTTAACCAAAACCATTTAAAGAGCTTAAAAACCAAACAATTTAGTATTTTGCGTTTTTAACTTGGCTTAACAGGTTACGGAGAAAAGCCAAAAATAGGTTTTCCATGTTAATCTTATGGGAAATCAACGAAACCCTGTACCTCACTTATTTATTGGAATAACTTGATAAAATTTGGTATGTACATTCACTTGGTTCAAATGATATTTGCTTACAACACCCACATGGCGGCAAACCTACGAACTTGATAATTTTAGCGAATTTTCCTATAGGGAATACGCTATTACGGTAGTAGCCATGGTAAGACCTAAGCCCGGGACCATGTTACTTTTTCATTTTGAGGTCCCCAGAGGCCAAAAATACCGTTCGTTCATTTTCATATATATGTATATATCTATATATATATATATATGTGTCCGTGGTACTGATAACTTTTGAAGGAGACCTCCGATTTTGATGAAATTTGGTATGAAGGTGTAAGACCAGATCTATTTTCATGAGTTCGCGAACCAACATGATCGGGTTATGGGAACGGGGTTTTATGGGGTTTCAAAGGGGTCAAAAATGGGTTTTTGGCATTTTTGGACCTTAATTTTTAAAATTCAACATTTTTAACTAAACCCATTTAAAAGAGCTTAAAAAAACAAACAATTAAGTATTTTGAATTTTTAACTTGGCTTAACAGGTTACGGAGAAAAGCTAAAAATAGGTTTCCAATGTTAATCTTATGGGAAATCAACAAAACCCTGTAACTCGCTTATTTATCGGAATAACTTGATAAAATTTGGTACGTACATTCACTAGGTAGGGGTTAACTGATATTTGCTAACAACATCCATATGGCGGCAAACCTACATACTCACCCCCATGGGGTTTATGGGGAAAATTTAAAAGTGTCGAATATTGATACAATGATATTTACCTTTCCTAACTATTACATTTTCTAACAAAACTAACATTTTCTAACAACATCCAATGGCAGCAAACCTACATACTCATTCCTATGGTGTTTATGGTGAAAATACAAAATCTCAAGATCCTTTGGAAATTCGCTGAGTACGCAGGTCTGCTGCGACGGGGGTATTTGGTATGTACATTCACTAGGTAGGACTTAAATGATATTTGCTTACAATACCCATATGGCGGCAAACCTACGTACTCACCCCCATGGGGTTTATGGGGAAAATTAAAAAGTGCCGAATATTACAGTTTGAAATTTACCTAATGTAACTATTACATTTCCTAACAAAACTAATACTTTCTAACAACATTCCAAGGCAGCAAACCTACATACCCATTCCTATGGTGTTTATGGGGAAAATACAATATCTCGAGATCGTTTGGAAATTCGCTGAGTACGCAGGTCTGCTGCGACAGGGGTATTTTGCTTTTACTGTTCAATGGTTGTCAGAAAATTAATACAAAATTGATAAAATTAATACAAATGTAGCTGATAAATTGAAATCCAACACATAAACGTTTTAACACACAATGTTGGCTTTAAATCTCTGATGTATTTGTTAATTTATTCAAAAGTCATGGCTGGAATGTTGCGGCCACCCAATGTTTTGTCTGTTCCTTCCAAAAAACTAAAACTGTAGTGGCACTGCACAATAGTGCGATCCCTGGCAATAATGGCAGACACAGAGACACCCACAGATACAACATCAGAAATGATGCAAACTTATACCTGTACTAAGTCTTTATGGTAATTGTCATCCTACAAAGGATGTCAACCTTTAAACAAGGTTGACAGGTACACTTTCACAACCTACCTGACGAACTAAGAAGAGAACCGAGCAAGACCTTCAAGAAGCTGCAGGCACAGCTGGTAGAAGCACTTTTCTACTCAGAGAAAGAGTTCTTAAACTGGAGAAATCTTTCTTACTACAGTCTTCTTTTATTGTATGAAGGTTCTACCTATCTCAAATGTAAATAAAGAATTTTTTTTTAAATTTTGTCTGTTGTCTCTTCGGTAAAAAAAAGTTGCTGGGTGTAAATTTTGTTCATTCAAAACATCACTATATTTACAATAGGAATATATATTAGTAATTTAGCTCTTTATAAAGAGGAATCCAAAATTTACAAAAGTCTAATCAATTATTTTTCAGCCCACCTGGGATGTACAGCGCACACTCTCAAAGGTGTAAGCGTCGCAACGGGCCTCGAGGCCGTCCGGTGCGATCTTGAGATACTCGCTGACGTCGTTGGTGTTGAGCATTGCGTTGATGCCACTCATGTCCACCTTCTCATACGAGAACGTCCGCCCTTCGATCACAACTGCAACAGGAGAGATGGCACTCAATACTAGTGTGTCAAAAGTTAAAATGGACTAATTACATTTAAACCCATTTTATTTTGTTTACACCACTTTCCATTTTTATTGATATCGTTTAATTTTCCACTCAAATCTCTCTTAAATTATTCTCCTAGCCAGTCGGATCAAACCTGGCTTAGATTGGAAACCTGTAATATTAGTTATAACAACCCTCTAGAAATCAAATGTAAACAATGCAAGGTTATGATACTTTCCAGAAGGGATGGGTCGGTTGTTAAAGTCGGTTTTTAACAGGTTTTTTTACTAACGAAAGATAAAAATTAAATAGAAAATTATAACTAAAAACTATGAACTGACACAAATTTTATGATATTTCAAACATTAAAGTTTGTCAAGTAAGTGAGAAGTTGCGCTCACAAAAAAACAACTTCGAACATGTATCATTTACAAAGAATGTGTAAAGATTTATAATGGTTGGCATCTTTGTCTGAATGAATATAGCGCGAGATAGTGCAATTTGTGATAATCCAGGATTTCTAAGCTGTAATGATTCTTATTGCCTTCTTTGGTACAACTGAAATCTCCTTTAACCCTACTGTAATTCATCACTAGGACTATTATTCATATTCAAATTTCTTTATTCCTTTGAATGTACACTGTTTTTTAGCTCCAAAATTATTGTGTGCTGTTCATGATCCATATTGATCGTATAAGATCCACCAATGTTATTTATACCTCAATATATCGACTGATTAGCCAGGACAACCTCAATACAATGAAATATGTAGCATCAATGCAATACTTAACCACCTCTATGAACCGAAGTTTTGAATGCAAAACCTCAACATATTGATATTAAAATAAGAACAAATTGAATCATTGAACTCATCCATTTTCATTCCTGTTGCAATCTGTTGCTCTACAGATGTTTTCTTTTGCCGTGAATTGTGTCCGTAACGCTGTTCTTTTTTTCCACATTTGCAGTTACCTTATTGTGTAGGTATTGTTGTTCCATTCATTAATTAAGTGTTCCATAGAGGGGTTTATAGACAAATTATAATGTTTCTGTGGACTGTTATTCTTTTGTGCAATAACAAAATTTTTTTAATGCAATCACAGTAAAACCATATTTATTCCTCAATTGCTAGGCCTATTGGAAATAAGTAACGGTATTTAGAGGACGTCGTGAACCTCAGTATATCAAACATAACCTTGATATAAAGAGGCTCAGTATAACCAAGACCATGATATTAAGAAGTTTTTATGTTCCTCTTCAGGTTCGATGTATCCAACCTGTACTTTTTTTTATTCTGCTTTTTCTTTTATTTATTTATTTTTTTTATTTTGTTGCGATATTTCAATGTTATGTAGTTACTGCTTTTTCTCTCTTTGATATCATACTTTTTTATCATACAGATGAAGTTGTTTCTTACTTTTGTTGTACCGTACAATAATGTTTTTTTAACTAGGGTGTTTTAGAACTTTGTTGATTTATTTTAGTAATGATTTGTATGTCTCTGTTATTTTGTTGGTAGGCCTATTTATTTGTTTTAATTGTATTTACTTTGGCAATTTCTTAGTATTATTAAAATAGACTATATCAGTTTTAAAAAGTAGTTAGAAATTATGGCTGTTTTTCCACTTTCTAATTTTTTTTTTGCACTATATAACAAGAGCACTTGATATTACTTTATTTTTTATTTTAAAATTATGTTTTGTCACAGAATTGGACTTGTTTTAGTAATATCCAAACTCTCAGAAAACTATGATTTATCAAATGTAAAGGAACCCCTGATCGGACCACGTGTCTTACGAGCCCTATTTTTCTGATCAGTAGTATTATTTTAGAATCTTTATATTTTTATTTCGAGGTCAGCCTGGTTTATTTGTAAATTGTGTACTGATATGTAAATTTACAAAATGCTGTACTATACTGTTGAGAAAATAAAGATTTATTACTTTTTTATTTCAATACCTCAAAAAGAACCTTAAAATGTTAAGATTAAAGAATCTGGTAAAGCTCAAAGGTAGCTCTGGTAAAGGCTGTGATAAGGCATGACTCACAGAGATTGTCGAGGCACCACTGTGCACAGAAGCCGACTTGTGCATCTATCAGGTCCTCCGCGCCGACTCTCGCTTCCAGCGTCAACAGTGGGTTGCCTCCCTCCCTCTTGCTGAGCTCCCGCATGATTGTGACTTTATTCTCACCTGCAAGTTTAAATTTATAGTGTGAGGTAGGATAAAATCTTACCTCGAATTAATGTGCACTTAATATTATTGTTGTATTGGGAGAATCAGAGAAACTTACACATCGATAGCGTTACAGTTTTATTTAGTTTGTCGAAATATGTAAAAATGTGTCGATAGGCCTGATTGATAAGGTGATTGAGGAGGAATCCTCCAAAAAGAAATCTGCTCGCTGACCAGACTTTCTTTTCCCACACTTTTGCATCTTTGGATTAAGTATTGAAAGTAAGAGTGAGTGAGTAGTTTTAAGTATTAGAGTGAGAGAGGATAGAATGGTTTCCTTGTATAAACTATTAAATCATGCAGAGGTTCTTTACATTATACGATCATTGCCCCCTCAATCAAATTATACTATGGCAAATGGAAGATAAACGAAGATACTTGGAGAGAACGGGATAGAAAAGCTCTTCAGCAACCAGGGGACTGGAGACCAATGATGATGACTGTTACAGAAAGCACAAAGACACTTTATGATGAAAACCATATAATCAACATATGGTCAACAATTACTGTACATCAAAGGTTATTAAAATTTAAATAAAAACTGCCCATTGAGCGTGGAGTTATGATCTGTGTAAAGATGAATATAAAAATAACAAAGAGACTCTAGAAACTTAAATAAAAAAATATGAAAATTAACTAACTTAGTGTATTAAAAAGATTTAACGTTTAGCCTCTATACATTCATAATATTGGACTGAGAGAATAAGTCTTGTTATTTTCCAAAGTTTAAGGGATAAAACACCAAAAGTAAAACTAAATTACTCACTTGTTTGGGCAAACTTCTCAAGGGCTATTATGGAAAACAGGGTGACCACTGAGCTGCTATTGTCCTCCTAAACAAAGAATTTCAATCATACTTTACCAAAATCAAAATAATATCTAATGTATTTAGTTTTAACAGTACAGTTTCAAACAGTTA
Source organism: Neoaliturus tenellus (assembly GCA_030545055.2). Classification (NCBI taxonomy): domain Eukaryota; kingdom Metazoa; phylum Arthropoda; class Insecta; order Hemiptera; family Cicadellidae; genus Neoaliturus; species Neoaliturus tenellus. The sequence goes on from CM061531.1 coordinate 224,602,609, forward strand.
TGCAAAAAGAAAGTTTTTTATTTATTGTGGTTCCAAAGACTTTGATTGTGAACAGCTAACAGTTTTTCTGTAATCTGTAATTTAAATTCCCGTTCATTACTTACATTTAAACAACTTTATATGTAGTAAAAGAAATCAACTCTTGCTTGGAAGGCGCTTTTTTGAGTGGTGATGATGGGATTCCTAGTCAATTGGGAATATGTATTTTACATAAAGATCCAAGCCTAAAAAAAACTAAGAAATACAACTTTCTTTATACCTAACACTTTACAACTTCTGGAATTATCCCAATAACCAAAGTAGTGTGACTCCTGGGACTAGACTCTATCAGTGACCAAATTGTTGTTTGGGTGATTTGTACTCCAACCAAATTTTATTTGATATCTACTAGGGGTGTGCGAGTACTCGAGTATAGAGTATTTTTGGAGTCGAGTATGTACTACTCGACTCGAAGTTTTGGAAAAACACTTGTTAGTTCAAGTCAAGTTCTCTAGCTGACTTATGAAGAAAAAATTACAGATAAAAAACACTAACTTAACTACTAAGTTAAGTAAAAAATTTAGGGTTACAATTTTAGTTAGTTTACAATTTTATGGAGATCTCTACATAACGAATAATTGTAACCTAAAACCAGACTGAAATTCTTTACTATCTCATTTGTTAAAGAAAATCAGTGATTTTTTTACTGTAGATGTACTTTGTAAAATTGAAAGAGGTTAGGCCTATGTTTCATTGAGTACATTGGCTATCTATTCCATCCGAGAAAGATAGAAAATAACTAGATGGCATGGTTGAAACAAAATGCTGGGCACATTGTCAAACAACCACCTTTTTTTGAGAAATTTACGTTATTTTCTTTTTATTATTATTTTTTTTTTTATCAACGCTAGTGGCATTTTTTAAGAGAGTACAGTAGAACCTCGATAGTTCGGCACTCCTGATAGTTCGACATGGTCCATGATAACTTAACATGTTAATAATGACCGATAGTGTCCATGTTGGAGCTTGACAAAGCTGAAAATGTAAACAAATTGGCGAATGATTTGAATGTTGTTTATGTTAAAGTTCAATTAGGTTATGGTTTCACTAAGATTTAGTGTTTATTAAATTCAAATTATGATTTTTATACTCCCAGTGTTAAAATTTCCCATATACTCCCTATAGTTCGACATTTCGATAGTTCGACACTCTCTAAGTCCACAAAGTGTCGAACTATCGAGGTTCTACTGTACTAAACGTTTTTAGGAAAAACGGTCCAAACCCCTCAAAGTCAGTGAGGGAATAGTTTGCAATAGTTTGGAATAGTGATACGTTTATCAGGCATATTGACATTCAAAATGTATTATAGGCTAGTGCAGGAGTTTGATACTTGTCATTTATATAACTATTTTGCCATTGAGTATGAACTCTGCACTCATGATTAATGGACATTGTATTGATTAGTTTTGTACCTGTGTGTTGATTAAAGTAATAGGTAAAAAAGTAAAAAATGTGAAGTGGTAAGAGGCCAATTTAAATGAGTTTTCGTAATTTAGTCTGTTATATTTTAAACACTTGTCATAAAAATGTAGGGCCTAATAAAAATACTAATTAATACAAAATATTGTTGTTTCATTCATTAGGAACGATTCATTTATTAATTTGAAAGAACTATTATCTTGGTTTTATTATTATTATTATTTTATTTTATGGCCAGCATTGGACCACTTAAGTCAATATAATGGTCAGGTTCTTCTTAAATTCTGTCTCTTCTTCTTGTCCGCCCAATACTTCTTCATTCTTTCCGACCGTTGTTTTCTTTCTTCTTCCGAAACCACTCTTCCTTGTCTCTGATTGTTTGCTCCTATTGGCAGGATGATATTTTTGTCTTTGAGTACTGCGAGCGCCTCTGACTTATTTTCCAAATCTTCTAATGATATTTGCAATCTTCTCATGTCCTCCTTAATCTCTGTAATCCACCTAAAGTCACTCTTGCTATTCCACAACTTTTCAATTATTTTCTTACTTATCCTATTTTCCGGTGTCCTCAAAAGATGTCCAATGAATGAAATTCTTTTCTTTTTAATTATACTTGTCAATGGCTCTATTTCCTTATCTTGGTTTTATTCATTTAAAAAAAATTTTTTTGGCAAACAGATAATTTGAAGGAAAACTCGACTCGAAAAAGCTCAAAAATTGCGAGTTTTTCAAAAACTCAACTCGACTCGATCTCAAAAATCACTACTCCCACACCCCTAATAGCTACCAAGAAATTTGAGTTACAGCTTCCATTACTGGTATTTACTTATGGAGTTAATTTACTTACTTAAACAGTAACTATTAAATGAGGTTGGTTGATCTATTGTTATAGGCCTAGCCTACTTTAACTTAAAAACTAATGTAGCCTATGCATGAAATGCACATTTTAAATATGAACAGAATCGGTTAACTTGTTTTAACCTTTTCCTTTAACCAAAAACAACACACTTCTGGACAGTTAAAAATATAAATCTTGAGTAAGATAAAACCTTTAGCAAAATTTAAATAAAATTTAAAAATAAAACCTTATCCTAATTTAAATCTTGATATCACAGAAGTGACAGTAGTCCTACTCACAACTTCAAGTTGGTTGTTTTTCTGGACAAAAAATTTTTTGAGACTTGATACACCGCGGAAGCACCATCACTAATGATACTCCTCATTTTATTTATCAATTTACATTCCTATGTTATGAGTGTTAAGTGTATGTGTAGTTTCATGTCCGTGTAATTAATGTGTAATGCGTTTTGTACATTTTTTTAAAATCTTTGCCACGCAAATGGATGGAAAACAGAATTTGATGTGTGTTTGAGGATGATGGCTGTAAGCAGAAACGCCTGATCCGAGGAGGATTCAAAGGATCACTTTGGCAGACAATTACTCACCAGGTTATTGATAAGATAAGAGAGGGTCTCCGGTGAGAGGATGGCAACACTGCTTGGACCAGACAACTTTTCGGCTAGCACACCGAGCACGATGCTCATGTTACGCTGTACCCGCACAGACTTACGACCCTTCTCACTCACACACTTCTGAGTGGCGGTGAAGAGCTGAGACAATCGCAGCACCGCCTCCTGAAACAAGGTTTCAATATGGCAACTGATTCCTTTTCCTAGGCATCAGTAAACATTTGTATGTGAAAATTGTTTTTATTACGCTATCATAAAACAGTTGATAGATGGAACGGTAAACCCTACAAACTCGATGCAATGTAGACAAGGCACTTTCGCGTACCTTCTATGTGAAAAACCCGTTGAATATATGAAAACAGTCTTTGCCATTGACAATAAAGAACATGACCCATTTTTGAAAATGTTTACGGTAACTAAAAATATTTATATTGATAACTTTTACACCACCGATGAATATTGTAAGATTTGTAAATCCCACAAGAGAAATTATTGGAGAATGAAAAATCAACGATGCTAGATCTCACGCCCCTTCTAGAAAAAAGTAAACAGAATATAAGTCAGATAAGAGTTTGGAGAAGTCGAGTCTCCTAGAGCAGGTATTACATCCATCCAAGTTCAAACAGACCCCCTTTGTTTATTCCAAACGACTGTATGGTATCGTCTCTCAATAAAATTGTACAGCACACTAAGAATGAAATTTTGATTAATAACCATAAGTGTAATGTAATATTAATGAACAGAAAAGGAAAACAATAACAGAGATTATCACAAGTCACTTGGTACAGCCAAATACTGTAAGGTGCATAAACAAATTTTTGGAGGTATTGAGTTATTTAGAGTGTTGAGTAAGGTTTATGGGGTTTTAATGGAAACCTTCTTCATTTCAATACACAATTACAGTAGAACCTCTCTTATCCAATCTCCCAATAACCGACTCCTCCAAATATCTGACCTAGTGTCCGAATGTCTATCTGAGGTTCCCACGCTCTTGTCACTGAGCCTGTCAAAATGTGAAAGACTTATTCTACGCACTACAATATGTTTTACGTATAATATTGTCATTTTTCAGGGTACTTGTTTGTTATACATAAGCCACTGTTTTCTGTTATGTTATTTTGAACTGAGGTGTTAAAAGCACATCAAATGAAAGAACACTACTGAACATAGAGTGAAAATTTCATGTTTCTAAGTTTTACGGTTTTTGAGCACTGCTTGCTTAAAGTCAACCATGTCACCAATGATCGCAGCAAACGTATCTCCGCTCGCAGCCTTGACACCAGTTAGATTATGTTTGTTATTGATATATTGGTCAGAAATACTTTCACTAACTCAAAACAAACCACCTAATAGCCTGTAAACTTGGCTTAGTGTACCAGTAACTGGCCACTTTCAAGTCGGTAATTGAGAAGTAATCACAGTCTTCTCAAACAGGGACAAATTAGTTTTACTTGATTACTACAATGTGATGGTTACAGGGGAATCTTTATTCCTGGCATGACTGTCATTTGGCAGCAGTCCAAGCTCCCACAACTAGACGCTTGCGAAGCAAGCAAAATTTTGAAATCTTTTTTTTCTTGCAAATTTTATGGAATTTTAGAATGATTAGTGGTTATTCTGAACAGAATAAGTCTAAGAATTCAATATATACTATAGTTTTTCATTTTTTTAATATAAATCAATATTAATAGGTGGTCGGTTATAGGATCACAAAAGTTAGATTTCATCAGTATTCGACCAGCTGGTCACTTATTGGGTATTGTAAGATTTCTTTACTTATATGTTCCTAATACTGCATTTAATATTAAAAACAGTAGGTCTTACTCTAGCAATACAATTGTTACCCGCTCCAATATCCAACCACTGGTCGGTTACTGGTGCAAATGCTAGTCGGTTATTGGAGCAGTCAGCTGAACAATATATTTCTCATTGCAGATACAAAAAAAAAAATAATAAAAAAATAATAATAATAATAAAAAAATAATATAAGTTATATATATTGAAGTGAGAATGTGGCCAATGCCTTAAATGTATCCAAAATGGAAAGTGGGATGGACATAAAAAAGGATATATTGGAAACATCGATTACTGGTAACGTGAATAGACTTCTCATTCAATGAATTATGTTTGATACCAAAATTTGGAAGGTTCGAGTCAGCCGTGCCAGAAGCATTGCAATTGAAGTCTTAATTATTCACCTCGATTCACAGAGTTACAAAAACACTTTATCTTGATATAAACATAACATAACCCTCTTTAAAAAAAAATGTTTCATCCTTGGTTTAGAAGAGTGGTAGTTGATGTTGAAACTATCATGAGCCGTGCCTACTTCATGTTCACCGGGAAATATGGCGCCACCGTAAACACGCCTATGCTAAGAGAAGTCCATTCATGTTAGTGTATATTATAGTCAATGTTAGAACCAAGAATGCCTATACTATTCTACAACTTAAGAGAGAGCCACCAAAAGACGACTTTGCATAAATAGAATTTCTCATAGAATTGTGCCAAAAATGAGGCCTATTTGGAAAAATATTAAAAGTTGAAGAGAACTTGTGATGTCTTGTTTGAAAAAAGTGACATAAAATTGGTTTACAAATTTTGAAGACACTTCCTATTCCAATAATATTGATTCAATCATGTAAAATTCTGAATATGTGAGACGGAAAGGAAAAAGGTACCTGTTCGCGGCAATTTTAGATTTTGAGTTATTCATATTTTTTAATTCCTCATTTAATTCCTAACAAATTGGCATAAGTCCCGCGAGTCTACAAATTTGTTTTGTTACAGATATAGGACTTTGAAATTATGTGAAAAAGGAGGGCCATTTTGAGAAAAAATCCATTTGAAAATTCAAATTCTAATCATAAAACCTATATTTTTTATATTTAACAAACGATTTTGGTATCAAAGAAAGCTCAAAATATCTTCTTTAAAATAGGTGTGGGCAATAGGTTGAACACCTATATTTGTCTTAACTCACAGTATTTTTCAAGAAAATAATGTTTTTATTGAAGCATGTTGTGAAAAGAGATATTTCAGAAAAGAGACCTTTTCGTGGCCCAATGTTATTTCTCCATAACAAATCGCAAAACTCCCAAAAACTTCTGGGATTTAATCTGACAATTTTGATTGTTATCAGTATTGTTTAGTTAATGGCATTATTAAAAGCTGTGTTTGTGTTGCGCTGAAGAATGCAATCACCTGTGATTGTGTTGTCAACTTGGACGCCAACCACTACGAGCGCTAGTAAATCCACACTAGCGCTCCAAGCCACTGTTCCTTGCGTAACTGGAGTCCAGGCGGACAATCTAAGTGACGGAGTGTCATGACTGTCACCCAATAACCTATTAGACTGTGGTATACCTTTGTACGACCAGGCCCGGATTAACACTTTTTGACACCCTAGGCCAAAAGTCACAATTACATCCCCCCCCCCCCCCCCACACAAAAAAAAACCAATTTATAGGCTTGTTTTACTTTAGCTGTTCTATAAAACCACAGAACTATTTAGCGAATGTGATGATCATCATTTTTGTCACTTCAATCCGTGGACATGATCCTTTTGCATAATTTGCACCACCATGTACCATTTTACCACCATATTAATTTTAGATATGAAATCAAATATTGTATAATTTTGTAATGCAGATATAAATTTAAATGCAGGGCAAAGGAACAAGGTCAAGACAAACCTTAAAAGGCACAGGTCAAGGCAAAGGGGTGATGCTTACCGTCAATTAGGGGAATGTTTACCGCTGGTTGGGGGCGCTCTTTACTGCTGATCAAAGGTGCTATTTATGCGTATTGGGGGTGCTCTTTACATCGATCAGGGGCGCTCTTTACCACCGGTCGGGGCGTGATTTAACTCTGATCAAGGGTGCTATTTAGCATATCGAGGGTGCTCGTCGACACCACGAAGGAGCCTCCGGATCCTGGCATCTTAGGGGATCGCCTAGTTTGCCTAAATAGATCTTTCTTCTTTCTCTTTTGCCAAATATTCTATTTACTCTTGTTATTAAAGAATTTAGTAACAAAATTGTAAAAAATAGAATTAAAATATATTTGCGGTTAAATTTTTTTGTTAGCTAAAACTTAGTATAAAAAGGCCCGTTTTACGCCCCCCCCCCCCCCCCCCCCCGCTGACGTCCGGGCCTGTGTACGACACAGCGTTGTTTCGCGGCGACTTCCCAAACAAACTCAATCGCTCAATTATTTATTTTTTTTTGTCAATATAATTGAATGCCTCCGCCGAAAAACGTTCAATGCGACAAAAATACAAATTTCGAGATTTTTAGTGAAAAAGGTTCTAACAGACCTTCCCAACATCGTGGGATATTTTGCGTTGGAAATATTTATATTGGCACCCCTGATTTTAGCTGTCCATTCCGGCGCCAATTTCGGAGGTTCGCGGGGTTGTTGACGAATAAGGTTCTATCAGCAGCGATATGGATCCTCCGCCGGCTGTGCCGCTGTCACCCGGCGACATAAATCATCTTAATTTTGTTAAAAAAGGAAGTTAAATGTCGGGAAATGGAAAGATTAGAATAGAAAAGAAAGGAGAAACGCCTGATTGCCATATATATCTAAAACCAAGAAGCCTGTACCAGGAAAACTGCCACCGGGAGCGGTAAGTGGAATAACGTTCTAAGTGCTAAGGCCTGATACCTGTTGATTCCTACTCTTATACTTGTGTATAAGTTTAAAATTGTCATCTTTTTATAATATTGTTTTCTAATAATTTTGAAAATTAATTTTTTTCTCTAACAAATATACTTTTAGGACTTAACTATTTTTATTATTATATAACATGTTGAACAATAATATGTAGTACGTTAAGAAAACGTTTAAGAAGTAGGCCTATTAACGTTTTGTTCAAGACTTTAATGTTATCTTTTTATAATATAATTCTAATAAAAGTGTTTAAATATTCAATTCATTATTGAATTCATGTTGGTACTCCTACATTCCACGATGATTTTTAGCGGTAGAGGCTAAGTCCGGGAAAAAACGTTTCAAATGACAGGCGATTGGAACGTTTTACCCCCTAAAAATGCATAAAAATAGTTAAAAATCTCATTGTGGTGAGTAAAAGTGTTGTGTAATACTACTATACGAGGTTATACATGTAGTTGTAAAAGATTATTGACAAAAAATAATTCCAACCTAAAACTTACGTAAAATTTTAGAAATCAATCTTCTTTCCGCTTTTTCTCAAAAGTAGGTTTTTGTCGCATAGAACGTTTTTCGGCGGAGCCATTCAATTGTTCCTAAAGTCGTGCCGGATCATAGGATGCCGGATTACTGGAAGTTTACTATACTACGAATAAATAAGTTGTTTCGATTTTTTTTTATCTTCCTCAAATTGGTCATTAATTTGACAACGACCCTTTTCAAGTTTTACGGTTTCTGAGTTTTGGTTGCTATTTCACCGATGATTGTGGCGAACGCCTCTTCGCCTAAGGCCACAACGCTGGGTTAGATACTTAGCCAAGTTTGTAGCATGTTATGGCAGTTATGTTATGAATGTTATTACTAAATATGTCAAAAATCCTGTCAAAAGTTATTCACAGTGAAGAAAACCCACATTTAAGCACTAGACAAATTACCCATGGCTATACGTAGCTCGGCGAATGGATGCTTCTGCCAATGACCTGACCTTTCTTTATTTATAGTTGTATAGACGGCTGGACGTAACCTGTCCCTACCAGGTGATTAGTTTCGATTTAATGAAAGTATTTCTGACCTATATATCAATAAAAAAATAACCTAACCGCCGAAACGCACTGTAAACTTCGCTGAGTTCATGTAGCTGGCCCGGTGTCGAGGCCGCAAGTGGAGATGCATTCGCCACGATCATCAGTGACATGGATGACACCAAGCAAACAAAACTCTAAAACCTACAACTTAGAAATGTGAAATTTTTATAAAATATTCAGTAGATAGTCTTTTTTTAACTGATACCGTATGTTATTAAAGAACCCAGTTCAAAATAAACATAAAAAGGTAGCTAGTTTATAACAAACAAGTACTGCTACATTTTAAATCCCCAATATAAAACAGATGCTAAAAGTTATTTTCAGTAAGTTTTATGGATTAGGTACCGTACTCACTATAGTAAAAATTGTTACTGTAATGCAAACATCAATAATAGCAATGACGTCGAATAGCAAAATTTTGATAATTTTAGTTTTTGGAGGAATAAGATTTGATCATAATATGTGACCTTGTTGGGAAGAGGGCAGTCATCTAGCAACAGTGTGATGACTGCAGGGCCAAGAGGATCCTCAACTGGTAGGACATTGACCATAGACTGAACCACTTGAATCCATCCACACTCCTGATCAGCGATGTTATGCAGCTTGAGCAGAACTTCGGGCGGTTCCTCTTCACTACAACATTAAATTTATATGTAACATGGCTTATTATGATCCTGCAATTAAATTTATTTCCTCCTTTAGGTAGGCTACTGTAAGTTGTTTTGGTTATCCTTACAAGATAGCAAAATTGGAAGTTTTGTGCTATGAGTATATTTATTTTAGAATCGTCAATATTTAATTTACAACATATTTTGCTAAGAACTACGTCTTTGTTCAGTGACAGCAAAAAAATAATTATCATTTTGAGTGCATTTTGTCCTTGAATTAGAAGTAGCCTAAGATTGAAAGTTGATTTTAGAATTACTTACTTTTCAACGAGGGTGCCTATGACATTAAGTGTGTCCAAAACTAAATTATCAACAACTTTAGCTGGGACTGATTTCCACCAGTTAGACCCATTTCCAGGCATATACCAATCTGGTTGATCATCAGCCTGGATATTGTTTGTTCTCCCCCTTCGATCATGATTATTAGCTGTTGCACTTTGCTCTTCCTCTTTACATTTACACAGACATATACCCATTAGAATAAAATGCAATTGAAACACCAAAATCAACCATGAAAATGTTTCCCTAATAAAATTTAGTATTAGTGGTAAAACTCGGAAAATTATTTAGGCAAACTGCAGCAGTGTTTACGTTAACCTTATCCAATCCTAACCTAAACACGGAATAACCATATGTTATGTGACAATTGCATGTTACAAGTTGGCCATAACAAAAACCTAAAAGTTGTATTTCCTTATTAACTACTTTCAAGTAGTACATATAACTAATTGCACTTAAATAATATTTTAATCAACTATGTTGACTGACAACTACATGGCACAGTTAATTTTTCTTTTAAAAAAGAAAAAACTATTATTTTTATTAAGACTGGGATGGTGTCGTCGTCCTGTGTCCTGTAATCCAGCTACTTGGAGGTCAAGAATTGTGGATAGTTTTAAACGATGGCTTGTGGATGCGATATTCCCTGGTGGGGATTAAGGTGGTGCGGTCAAAAAAATTTTCTTGTAATTTTTTATTAATTTATGTTTATTGGCACTCAACCACTAAGATAATTGAGTTAAATTAAAGTATTGAACAAGAACATTATTTTATTAAGATTACAAAAATGACATTGTAAAAATAACAAAAGTAATAAACAAAAACATTTATCAGCTGACTATGTCACATCCCCCTTTCTCAGGATTCAGGAGGTACAATCATAATCTTTGAGGTAAGTCGGTTTCTGAGTGTTTCTTCTCGGTTTAACATCAATTCCAGGTGTGGAGTTTTCTTGGGCCGATGAGTCTATGTTTTGGCCATACCTCTTAGCAATGTGGTTGGAATTCCGCCTGTATAGTTTACCACCGCTTTCAACTATGTACGATCTTGGATTTAACTTTTCTTTAATAACTCCATCAAGAGCCCAATTTCGATGGCTTTCTTAATCTTACATTTTCTCCAACATCAAATCCTGGCTTTGCTACTGCATTTCGATCTCCGTACATTTTTTGTTTTTGTCTTTCTTCTGAAAGGTTTTCATTTACCTTTCCCGGATTAATGACTGAGGGCAATAGAAGCTCATCGGAGATTGGAACTAGAGTCTGAGTCCTTCTGGACATCAACCTTTGCACTGGAGAGCCTAGATCAGATGAACGGGGTGTGTTTCTGTAGTTTAAAAGAGCTTCATATATATCTGTACCATCTTGATAACAGCGTCTTAATAAGTTTTTGGCAGTTTGAACAAACCTCTCCGCTAATCCATTCGCTCTTGGAAAGTTTGGAGAGGAGATAGTTTGTTGAAATCCCCAACGTCTAGAAAATGCTTTGAACTCAGCTGAATTGAAAGGCATATTATCTGACTCGAGTATAGCTGGAACACCATGAACAGAAAACCACGTCTTCAATTGTTTGATGGTTGCGAAATTTGTAGACGCTACTTCAGCAAGTTCGAAGTACCCAGAGTAGCTGTCACCAAGAACCAGATAGGTTTTGCCTTTGAGCTCAAAGTGATCAGCTGCAGTGATTTCCCATGGCCTTGTTGGAACTGGTTTACTTTTTATGGGCTCTTTGATTTCTGCCCTGCTCTGACTTTGACATACAGTACACGATCTAATATATTCACTGAAATCTTCAAACATGTTTGGCCAATAGAGTGTATCTCTTGCTCGTTGATAACAGGATTGGATTCCTTGATGTCCGGAATGTATAGCTTTCATGATATCCATTTTCATCGTATTTGGAATAAACAACTTTGGTCCCTTTGAACACAACTCCATCTTCAACAATCAATTCATCTCTAAAATTCCAAAATAGATGCAGAGATTTAGATAACTCTGTTTTCGATTTGGGCCAACCTTTGTGAATTACACTTATGAGTTCATGTAGTATGGAACTCCTCAATGTTTCTTCCTTGACTCGAAGAAGTTGATTGTAAGGGTGTATTGAAAAAATTGATAGTACTTCAATATCTTTTTCGTGCAACTCAGTATCTTCTGTTGCATTGCAATCTCTACTCAAAACATCGGCAATGTGCATATTTTTTCCTTTTATATAGACTACTTTGGGGTTGTAGGGAATTATCTCCAGAAATATTTTCTGAAGACGAACAGGAGCTTCACCCAAAGTTTTCTTAAATATGGTTTCTAGAGGCTGATGATCAGTCTCTATAGTCAGTGGCCTACCATAGACAAAGCAGTGAAATTTCCTGCAACCGAATTGTACTGCAAGAGCTTCTTTAACAATCTGTGGCATAGCTTGCTCTGTCGGTGATAATGCTCTAGTAGCGTATGCGATTGGACGGTCCTGACGGAGAACGGCTCCAATTGAGTGTTGGCTCGAATCAACCGACAATCTTACGGGCTTCTTGACATCATAGAACCCAAGAGTAGGCGCAGTTGTAATTGCTTTTTTCAACTTATCAAATGCCTCTTGTTGATCGATGGTCCAATTAAAGTGATGGTCTTTCTTCAAAAGCGATCTCAGCGGAAGACTTAGATCAGAGTAATTCGGAATGAATCTTGATAGATAATTTACCATACCCATTAGTCGTCTGAGTTCTTTTACGTTAGTTGGAACCTGTAGTTGTTTAATGGCTTGTACTTTCTCTTCATCAATTCGTATTCCTTCTTCGCTTATTAGATGACCAAGAAACTTGATCTTTGTCATTTCATACTCACATTTGTTATCATTGAGCTTAAGTCCCGCTGCTTCTAGCCGTCTCTTAACTATTGCAGTGATGTTTCTAAGTTTAAGATAAATGCTGATAAATGTTTTTAAGTTCATCAAGAGTGCTTGCATATATTATTATATCATCCATGGCACATTCTGTATCGGGGACATTATTAAGAATTTCACAGATTAGCTTCTGAAAAATTTCAGGTGCAGAAGCTAGTCCAAAGGGCAATCGGGTAAAAGAAAACCTTCCCCATGGTGTAGCAAAGGTCAAAAAATCCTGAGACCGCTCACTGACTCGTATTTGCCAGAACCCTTTTTCTGCATCAAGTTTAGTGAAAAACTTTGCCCCGTTTAGTTTTGCTAATATTTCATCCAATGTTTTTAGTGGGAAGTGTCTCCTAAGTAGGTTTTTGTTGACTTCAGTAGGATCCAAACAAATACGTAATTTTCCATTTTGTTTAACAACAACTAAAGGTGATACAACTGGTGTTGGTTTGTCCACCGGTTTGATAACACCCAACTTAACCATTTTGTTTAACTCACTCTTGACTTCATCCCTAATTGCAAATGGTATTTTTCTAGCTGCATGTATTCTAAAGACTGGATTTTCAACTAAATCTATATCATATATGAAATTTTTTATTGCACTCATTTCTTTCACCATATCTGTACTTTCAACCCTCTTTATTAGTCCTAACTGTTCGCTAGTTTTAGCTCCTAAAATTGGAGAAACATTGTCACTATCTGCAACTAAGAATTTGATCTTGATTCCTTCTGTACGTTTATCAATGAAACAGATTACTTCAACTTCACCTAACACATTAATACAATGCTTGCTATAAGAAACTAGACGTTTAGTTGCTGATGGAGATATGGGTACATTTAAAGATTTTACAACATTCCTCGGAAGCACGTTACAGGCAGCCCCAGAGTCAATATTTGCCTTAAAATGATAATTACCTGTGTTTATAGTGACTACCCAACGGTCATTTGCCTCACCACGGGCAATTTCCATTACACCCAAATATGTTTCATCCTCATTCAGAAAAGCTTGTCTAGATTGTTCATCAACTGTGGAAACACTTGGCATTGAATTTTTATCACCAGACCTACAATATCTTGCAAAGTGGTTAAGCTTTGAACAATTTATACAAGTTTTGCCGAATGCAGGACACTGTCTTGGACCATGCTGGTTCCCACAATTTCTGCACTGGAACGTAAACTTTTTACCAACAGTATTGCTAGTACTTTTGTTTGAACTGTTAAACTTACTTTTATCTACTTGACATACATCAGGCTGATCATTAATCGGATCAGTCTGCTGCTTGGCTACCTGATCTATAGAATGCTGGGTATTTTGCAATGATCCCAACTGTTTCTTAGTTTGTTCAACTAGTCGCGCAGTTTCAATAGCTCTACTTAATGTAAGTTTTGGTTCTAATAACAGTTTTTCTCTTAGTGATTTATCTTTCAGGCCAACTACTAACCTATCTCTAATAAGGTCGTCTTTTAGAGCCCCATATTCACAGTCTTGGGCTAAGTTTTTCAGTCTCGATACGTATTCGCCTATACTTTCGCATTCAGTTTGGACAGCAATATTGAACATGTATCTAATGTAGATTATATTCTTCTGAGGTGAAAAATAATCATCAAAATGTTTTAATATCGTTTGCAAATCGGCCTTGGCCTTACCAGAAAGGGAAAAACTGTTAAAAATTGGTATAGCTTCATATCCTATGATCGACATGAATGTAGCTACCTGAACTTCCCCGTCTTTCTCAGCCAAACCTGTTGCTTTAGCATAGAATTCAAAGCTTTGTTTCCAGACCTTCCAGTTGTTTTCAATGCCATCATCCGACATGGAAAAAGGCTTCGGAGGTTTGACTTTCAACATTTTCCTTCAAGTTTTCAAGAATTCTGACACCAACTAAGATAATTGAGTTAAATTAAAGTATTGAACAAGAACATTATTTTATTAAGATTACAAAAATGACATTGTAAAAATAACAAAAGTAATAAACAAAAACATTTATCAGCTGACTATGTCACACAACCATTCGGTAAACATTCTGTTTTTGAAAAAATAATCCCGTTATCTAATTTATTTTTCGTTTGAAGTAGCATTTGAGCGGCATTTTGTAAAGTACACCACGTGAAAACGGATTAACATATTTTTCTCAGAATTGGCTTAAAGGCTTATTTAAAATACACACAAGGGTGAGATTAATGATTTTCAATAAAATTTTTATTAAATTAATAAATAAAAAAAATATCTCTGGTATCTTTTGTGCGATTTGTCTAAAATTTGCGCTACACCCTGGAGCTTGACTAGTAAGGTAACATTCCATAAAGTTTTATATAAAAATAATTTTTTTACGTAATGGTGTACAAAAAACTTTTTATTTTCAGCCCACATTAAATCTGACGCAGCGCGCACTAGCAGTTACTCACACAAAGGGCAGTCGAAATGCTTTTAGACGCGCACGAGCCAACGGCAAGATATTCTATCTCTCTCGCACCGTGTCCCCTCGTTCTGAAGGTAGCGCCTAGTCCTCGGTCACCACCGCCAAGGGATGAGTACCTTTCCGTCGCCAAGGGATGTTTTCTTATGGCAAAATATCAATGTATGGTGTTAGAAATTTCATCAGTTTGAAAATAAAAACTAAACTGCCTTAATATGTATAAATGTAAGATATTAAATCTTGTTATTGTATTTTTAAATCATCCATACAATTGTCACAAAATTAATTCTAAGGACCTGAGATTAGCTTCGGCATGAAAAATAATAATAATAATTCATCAAGCAATAAATTAAAAGGTTAAATAAAGTTAAGTGTACCCGCCACTTTTGCTTTTTTAAACTAACATACGATTTTAATTTTGCAACACCACCAACCCATTTTTACACTAAGTCACGACAGCTGGATGCCAATTTTAATATGACTCCTTTTGGGGGGGGGGCTGAGCCCCGCCCCCATGTAAAATGTTTGGGGGCTCAAGCCCCTCGGGTCCCATGGAGTCGGCGCCAGTGTAGCCTATGAGTAGTGATCTGCCTTTATGAGTCTCCGCGGTTTGAAGCTCAGGTTTGATCAAATAATTCATGTAATGTACACCTAAATATTGTAGCCTACATTTATCATCTGCATATTGCAATAATACTACTAATAAAATATGTATAAATCACTAAGGAAAAGCAAGCAGGTTGTACATTAACACAAGATAAGTATTCAAAGAAATGAAAATATAAATGTGTATATTGTATCTGGTTCGACCACAGGCGGCAAGCCAGGGATGGACCGAGCGGGGCCGGGGGGCCTCACACCGGAACTCTACCCCGGGCCACAAAAATTCTCTCGGCGACCCTGGTTATTGCAGCCGTTGGCAGTCGCGAGCGTCTTGATCTTGATCGGCGGTCGCGAGCGTATAAAAATCAATAAGCGTGAAAACAAAATGGCGGCTTAGCGAAAAAATTTTAGAGCTTATATTTTCATGACATTTTTTCTTGTTTTGATATAAGGAAACAGTTGGTAATGATTTTTACATTTATTGCTATTCATAGGCTACTGGATGGATACATTATATAATGGATTTGGCATCATAAACGTCTGAATAGACTGATTGCATCCAAGTTCGGCTTTGTGGCAAAAACGATTACCCCACACTTCATGCCACAATATCTGGTTAAATAAATTCTGTTCCCACGTCCAATTAGGTCGGATGGAGTTTTATTTGGAAGGGATATGAAAGAAACGGTAAGAGAAATGTACGAAAAGAAAACCAACCAGACGGTTGAAAAATGTGGCTTATTTGTTGACATCGAAAACCCCTTCCTTGGCGCTAGTCCTGACGGTTTAGTTTCAACAGATGGAATAATTGAAATGAAATGTCTAGTCTCAGTAAAAGAGAACGCAGGCGAGGGAGCTAAAAAAAAAAAACAAAAACCTCAGTTTGGAAATGGAGAGTGGCAAGCTTCGCCTAAAAAGCGAACTATTACTACCACTATTATTACCAACTGTTAGCGAACTGTTATCACTATTATTACCAAATTCAGGAAGAAATAAATATATGCAAAAGACGATGGTGCGACTTTGTGGTGTACTCAAAGAGAGGAGAACTATTTATTGTACGTATTTTCATTGACGAAGAGTTTTGGGAGCACAAGGTCCTTCCTGGTCTGGTGTCATTTTACAAAGAGTGTATGCTTCCAGAAATAGTGGGCAGCAGGATTGTTAGGGAACTG
Source organism: Neoaliturus tenellus (assembly GCA_030545055.2). Classification (NCBI taxonomy): domain Eukaryota; kingdom Metazoa; phylum Arthropoda; class Insecta; order Hemiptera; family Cicadellidae; genus Neoaliturus; species Neoaliturus tenellus. Next base: position 224,619,317 of record CM061531.1, read on the forward strand.
AAGGCACGTAACGCTGAATACATATTAGCTGCTCATAAGAAGCAGTGAATCAAAATAAAACGAGGAAACAAAAATTATTGTAACATGAAATACACAGCCCGAATAGTTTTATATATATATATATATATATATATATATATATATATATATATATATATATATATATATATATGTTTCATGTGGTTTTTTTTAACCAAATGGCTGAGTTTCATTTTTAACATGTATGCAGACAACGTTTTGCCCCATTAGGCCTATAATAAATTATTTAGAAAATAACGTTTTTTACAGAATAAATTCAGTCATTCATTTAAGTTTATGTGGTGGAGTCCCAATAACAAAAAACCCTTAGCGTATTAAATAAGTATATTAATAGATAATACATAAATTTGTTTATTTAAACTTTGTTTTGATTAATTCAATAACAGTGTTTTATGTATTAAAAACTACGAAAACGCTTGTGCTAATAATAACTGTATGTCATTCTGTCCAAAATCAAATAATTTTGTTTAACTGTATTTATCAAATGTCGTTTTGCCCTCTAGGTTAGCCTAAAAAATTATGTTTTGAGTTTTAAGTTATAAAAGGGTAGGCAAGAAGTTAAGTAAATTCTTGCCAGGCAGACTAGCAATAACATTTACCGGCGGTGATGTTGTGAATGAATGACATAATATTACCACAAGCATTAGGTTACATTTAGTATTATTAATAGATTTTTCAATGTTTCAATATTTTACCATTGATGAAATTTTCCTTTTCTGCAATAAATGTTATAAAATCAAATGAATGTCTTATTTTTTACATGTATTGGCAACGGTTATACTATGTATAAATAAACAATATAACTAATCATGAGTAATATAAAATAAATTCTGTCGGTTAATTTCATACATCAATGGTTCAAATTTCCTGTTTACTTTAAGTGTACTTTAATAAGAGTTTGAATCAATTTTTACTGGACAAAAATATAATTTTCACAAAGCTTTTAAAAGATAATAATCAATGTTCTAAGTATCAAATGCAACTATTTCACGGCTTTAATTCATTTTTGTGTACGTAATCAAAGATCTAAGGGACCAGCTAGCACAGGTCCCAAAAACCGGGGCACACTCTTTCCGAGGGACACCGCCGATGCCGTCTATTTCCGAGCCCTTTGAAAAGATAAAGTTATGCGAGGGGAGTGATGAGAGCTGTCCGTGTCATGGATGAGAACGGGGGTGGTAAAGGGGCGGCGGGGAGGGGAACTGCATGTGTGTGAGTAAGCTGCGGCCGACAAAAAAACCCTCGACTGGCCTGACCTCTGGGCGGATTCGTTTGGCGTAACTAGCGGCCGCACTGCCTTAACGTTCGCCATAAAGATGCTAGTTCATCCATATAGACCATCCTTATAATTAGACCGATTCGTATATAAGAGGTTGAAATTGTAGTACACGGATCCCACGTGTATAGGTCCTTATAGATACCATTGGCTGTTTGGCTATTAATTAACAGTCCTGTCTAAGGAGAATGTCGGCCTTAGTCAGTAACAAGGCTACAAGATCGCGACACAATCCTACACTCATCTCTCATTCGTACTTGGCTTAAACTACCTACATATTTAGTTAGGTGGCCATTTCAATATCCTACGGTAACCCGGCGAATTACGGTCCGATCGCACTCCTCCCAGCTGTATAAAAAATACTTGAACAAGAAGCTTGCAACCAACTCATAAACTTTTTAGAAACAAATAACCTTCTCTGAAACTCTCATTTTGGATACTAAAAAAAATCAACCAAACAAGCCTTGATTAGCTTCATCAATGTGTGTATCGAAGCCTTAAGAGGGTCGTGAAGCTGCTATTATGGCTGCTTTATCGACCTCTCCAAAAGGCATTTGATTCGGTCAATCCTCAATTCTTTTCAGCAAACTAACAGTACTAGGTATTTCAGGCCAAGTTCTTAACTGGTTCATTTAATATTTACCCACAGATCACAATAAAAGACAATTAATTGTTAATCACACTGATGCCTCAAACAGCAACAAGACCATTTTTTCACAGATAGCTTTCAATCCTTCACAAGGATCTATACTGGACCCAGTTCTGTTTATCTTATTATATATAAATGACATTGCAAATAATTTTCCTGATAACACATTAAAAATTTTCTCTGACGACACCTCCCTTTTCACAAAACACAAGAACATAGATCAAATTGAGCAAGACACCCACGTTCAAATAAACAGTCCTCTCAGTATTTTTCTCAATCTCAATATCAACCCCACAAAAATTAATTTCATTCTTTTTCAACTGAGCAAAAGCATAGAAGGCTTAGAACATTCACCATAAGTTTTTATTGGCGATGAGAATATGAGTGTTCTCAGACGGCAGACTTTTATATCTAGGAGTGCGATTGGACGGTAATCTTCTTTGGACGCACACAGATTTAAGCTCTCAACCGTATGGTCAAATAACTTGCTGTGTCTTCCTTCATTGAGTAGCAGGCGGACCTTCATTGACCTGGTCTTCCTCTACAAAGCCATAAATGGGTTAGTCGACTGCCCTGAGATTGTCTGCCAGATCGACCTACACGTGCCACGAGTGCTTCGCCTACCTCAGCTTTTCTCCAGGCATCAATATCCCAGGGACTACATTCTCCACAGCACCATCCCACGCCTTCTGAGAACTGGAAACAAGTACTGTGGCGAATTAGAGTTTTTTGGTGTGACACTAGTTAGATTTAGAAATGTTGCTTTAAAGCTTGTTTGTTTTAATGTTATTTAGGTAATCGGTCATTATATTCATATTGCATTTATTGTTAGTATATTATCATTGTTACGCCACTTGTCTCTGTTAATTTATTTAATTGTTAGTATTATTTCCATTGTTACCCCATTTTGTCATCGTTATTTATTAAGTGTCAATTGTATTAGTATTCTTTGAAACGCATTTCGTTTCAATAATATTTAAGTAGTTTTCGAATTCGTTAAATTTCATTGTACGTATTGTATTATGCTATTGTTGTTATTGTTAGTATTATGGAACCATTTTGTCATCTTTTTTGCTGTGATACCGATTCGATCGCATTAGTTAGTTGGTCTAGTTAGTTGGTTATAGTTAGTCATAAAGAAAACTCATTGATGTAAAATGGTGTGTTGCCGTAAATAAATAAATAAATAAATAAAATCTTTGTACTCAGAAACTTGGCTTCTCTCAACAACATCAACCTTTCTAGGATTGTTTATTTTAGTTTATATAATAGAAAGTAATCTTAGTTACTCAATCATACTTTGGGGATTATCCTGTAAACATAACCTGAACAGGATATTCAAAATCAAAATCAAATCGTTTATTTGCCATATCACAATAAATAGCATTGGCAATTGTCAAAATTAGCCTAAAAAAGGCTGCGGTCAAATGAATGAGGCTATAAAAAAGAAATTACATAGTACAATGATATAGGCCCAAATTACCTATTAGGTCTAACAGTCATTAACTATAAATCTAAATCTTAATAAATATAACAATATAACGACCAAAAAATTCAATGTATTTAACAGACGAATAAAGCTCTGAGAAGTTTAACAGTTAACAAACATTGTATGACCTATTTATAAATACAATTGCATAAAGGAAGTGACAGGACAAATACAAGTGAAACTATCCACATAAAGTTATTGATTGTTCCGACATAAATTCATTGATCGATTAAAAAGGATTCTGAATCAGCCAATTATAAAACTTGGTTAAAAACAGTTTATGGTTATCTGAAAAGGTGCTGTGGATAGGATTTAATTTGTTGAAAACTTTAATGGACATAACCGTATGGCTCTTGAGTGTTTTACTTAGCCTAAAATAAGTTCTATATTTATATTACTATTGTTTCTAGTGTTATATGAATGTATGTCTTTTACAGAGAGTTGCAGTAGGTGATTTTTTAAAGGCGTACACAACAAGGTCATAAATGTACATATTTACTACAGTGGGTATTTGCAGCTGAATGAATAGTGGTTTGCAGTGTGTATCAAAATCAGAATTTGTTAAATTTCTAACTATTTTTTTCTGTAAAAGAAGGATGTCATTTATTCTAGTGTTATTACCGTAAAAAACAAGACCATATCTATATATACTTTGAAAAAGTGCAAAATAAATCATTCTGGCATATTTGTCATCCACTAATGGTTTAATATTCCTTAATAAGTATACTACCCTAGATAGGTTAAGTACTACATGGTCGATATGCGAATCCCAGTTCAGTTGGCTATCTATGTATAGGCCTAAAAATTTTGCACTACTGGAGCAAGAGTCATTCGTAGGTTTAGTGCTAAAAAGAAGCGAAAGTTTGTGTTTTGGTTGTGTTTAGCTTAAGGCTATTAGTTTGGAACCAGTTGTTGACGCTATCTATTGCAGAACTAACCAGCTGGGAAAGATGGCTTTTATTATCACTGACAGACACTAGGGTGGTATCATCTGCATACAGAATGGTATTGGTAGGTTGGGCAATATTACTAGGCAGGTAATTTATGGCAATGATGAAAAGAAGGGGTCCTAACACAGAACCTTGAGGTACTCCGCAGTCTAGCGTTACCTCATCTGACCAATTTCCGTAAATACATACTCTCTGCCTGCGATTTTTAAGGTAAGACTTGAAAAAATCCAAAACCGAGCCTTTAACTCCATAAAAATTTAATTTAACAAAAAGATCCTCATGATCAATGCAGTCAAATGCCTTGCTCAGTTCACACAGGGTGGCCTGAGCAAAGGACTTATTTTCAAATGCATTTATTACTTCACGGGTCAGACAATCAATGGCATCCATTGTAGACCTTCCAGAGCGAAAACCAAACTGAGACATACAGAGAAGATTATTCTGTTTGAGATAACCACTCAATTGATCACATACCACTATTTCTATAACCTTTGATACTGGGGAAACAACGGATATAGGCCTATAGCTATCAGGAATCTCTCTCGAACCTTTTTTAAATACGGGACAGACTCGTGACACCTTAAGTTCTTCTGGAAAGAACCCATTCTTTAGGCACTGATTGATGACTTCAGTAAGAGGATGGATAATACTCCCTATAATATGCTTTAAAAGGTTGTTAGACATATTGTAATAATCTAAAGAGTCTGAGTTTTTTTAACCTTTTTACCGCATTGAGAACATTTTCCGATGTGACAACTTTCCAAGAAAATTCAGAGGGGACACATGGAGCATTTTTTACCAAGTCATGAGGGGTTAACCTAGATTTCACAATCTCGCACTCTTAATATTACGAGCAGATTCAATACAGAAGTTATTGAACACTTGAGGTGAAATTGATATTTCATCGCTATGTGAGGACACAGAGGCAATACTTTTTTGATCAGACCCCAAGCAGTTTTACATTTATTTTTACTTAAATCTATTTTCTCACTGTTAAATGTCCTTTTAGCCTTAATGGTATCATTAAGGCTATATATATATATATATATATATATATATATATATATATATATATATATATATATATATATATATATATATATATATATATATATATCGAATCTATCCTGCCACCAAGTTTTAAGAATAAGAAAATAAATTCTGCGGTGCAGAGCACCTCAGTCAGTATAAAAAACTAAACACTAAAATAAAAATTAGATCCCTCTTTATAGAGCTAAATCCAGGGCGCTAAGCCATTGCAACCCAGCTTCACTTGAGCTCATGCAGACCGGTCAATCCTGTTACCTATTACCTCCGGCCTGGTCTTGCAGTCTCACAGACCCTTTTCATAGGGCATGAAATCAGCCATTTCCTTATCCTATACGTGCTCTCCTTGTGGATTTGTCAATGAAATATTAGCTCAGTGAAGGAAAGAAAGTTAGAAGGTTTGAGCTGGGTTGGTAATGCGTTATAATATAATTCAGATAAGATAATCAGGAATTTCATAAAAACATTCTATGGGATATTATTGGTTTAAATTAATTTTAACTTGGCTGGTTTACATACGATTTCTTTCAAATTATCTATATTATAAGTAGATAGTACTATGGGGTTCCTAGGACACTTTTGGAGCCAATCAAAAATCAAACAAATTTCACAGTTTTTTAATACAATTATGCAATATTTTTGCCACTTTTTGGCCAATTTTCAGCTTTTGTCAAATTGTCATAAAAAATATGCAAATTTAATGAAATTTTTAACAAATATGCCTAAATTTTCTACAAAATAAAATTTTTTTAAAAACAAGTAAAATTATCACATTTTATAAGTATTTTTTTAATAAAATCAATAGTTGACTTTTTATAAGTCAATTTAAGTTTTCTAGAGTATTTTTTCAATAAAATTAATAGTTGACTTTTCATAAGGTAATTTAAAATTTTAGTAGTATTTTTCAATAAATTTTGACTAAAATAGTAATAATATATTCTAATTAATTTCAGTAATATCATTTTTGATTATATTATATTCAAGTAATTTTTCAGATACAATAATAATATAACAATTTGTTTTACTAGTAGCTACTATATCATAATCAAAATCTGCATTAATAATAATATCATTTTTTGAACTTGAAATATTTGTTGGATTTTTTGAAGTATCAATTACATAAATTGGTCTATTTTCTAGAAATTCTGTTGGACTATAATACATTTTACTACTAATATAATAAACTTTTTTATAATCTTGATACATTTCATACATAATTCTAAATTTTTCATTGTATATATCAAAGTTTTCCAATTCATCAGGGTAATAATGACCATTTAGTTTTACTCTTATATTTTTTACATACATACTATCAAATTTAGAAGTATCATATAACTGATCATTTGTTCTTGATTTTTGAAATCCAATTAAAATACATTTTGGATTATTAATATTTCTATAGATATTTGTTATATCCAAATTTAAATTCTTTCCTGTAATATTTTTTTGTTCAATGCATTGCCAATGATTAAAATGAAAATTTACTTTTTCAAATTTGCTTAGTTCATTAATTAATTGAATTTTACTTGTTGTTTTGTATTCAATTATAGGAACTCTAATAAAAAATTCATCAATTGTTATTTTACCTTCAGTTGGTAATGTAGCATTATCATAAGTTCCATCAGCCTTTTTAGTTTTCCATCTAAAAATTGCATCATTATCTTCTGATCTAATAAATGTTATATTAAAACCTCCTTTGTATATTGGAATATTTACATTTTCAAAAAATCCTAATCCAAAATGAGATAAATTACCAATTGCTTCAAATTTATTTTTAAAATTTGATTCAAAACCATTATTTATTTGATTTATTTCTGATTTTCAATAAGTTATAGTACCTTTAATTGTACTTAATAGTCCAGGATATTCAATTTCATCAATCAATTTATTATGTTTTCTAACTTCAATTTTTGAAAATAAAAATGGAACAAAATTATCAATTAATTTTATATTAGCACCATTATCATATGCATTTCCATCAGATTTAGTCAATTTACCAGATATATAAAATTGAAATTTAGAAGTACAAAATCCATCTCCAAAATCTATATTAAATTCAGTTTTTTTATTAGGTTCATTTAAATGTAATTTAGATGATGGATAGAAATTTTTGTATTCAGCTCTTTCAATATCATTTATATATTTTTTGTAATCAGCCATTTATTAAGGATAAATTTTTTAAATCAAAAGCTTTTTTAAAACAAGTAAAATTTTTATAATTTAATGATGTCAAATTTGATAATTTTTATGTATCAATTTCATTTTTACTTTTAAAATATTCAATTTCAGTAGCATGATCAAGTATAAATTTTGCCGATATTTTTTGATGTTCTAAAATTAATTCCCAATTTAATGTAAATGCATAGTCATGAATGAAATATTCAGTTAAATCTTGATATTTACAAATCAAATCAATATAATCTTTTAGTTGATAATTTATGAATTCAGTAATAAAATCTATAGTTAAATTTTGATATTGAGCAATTTTTTGCCAATTTAATTTATTTTGAAACAATCTCATCATATTAATACTCAATTCATATTTTTCAGAAATATCATCCCAATCATCTTTGTTTAATTGATTTTGGTTTCTGATAATGAATAAATCAAATGAACTGTATAGAGCCATTTATTAGGGAGAAAATTTTGTAAAACAACTTTTCTTTGAATTACAAATACAACATTTTGATTTAATTACATTTATATTTTTCAATTTTATTATCTGAATATCTTTAGAATTAGTTTTTTGTTTACATTTAAGACAATAAATCAACTCCATTTATATAAAATAATTATTGTAATTTATCTATATCATCTTTAATTAGTATTATTTCAGCATTTAATTCTTTTATGGATTCATTGACTCCATCAAATAGAAATTTTAGTTCTTTTTCTAATTTTTCTTCTAAATTTTCAACATATTTTCCAATATTAATTAAAAAGTCTGTAATTTTATTTAAATCCTTTTTAGTTTCTGAATGATCATTACCAATTTTAATAATTGAATCTAAAACTTCATCTAATTCTGATTTTATTACAACATCATATTTATTTATACTTGGTTTAACATTAACAATTCTTTTACCATTAATACTTATATAATTTTTTGATAAACCAATAGCATTTACTAGATTTTCAGTCTTTTTTACATGACTTTTAAAACTTTTACTAAAATTATTAAAAAATATATTTAATATAGAATTTATATAATCTTCTTTAATATTACTTGGATGTTTTTTCTGTCTTCCAAACAGATCAAATATATTTTGTGAATCCATATTTATTAAGGATTAATTTATTTATTATATTATCAAATTTTTTATTATTATTTAATTCATTTAATATAAAAATACATAAATGACCACAAATTGGTGGATCATTATAATTTTGAATTTGATTATCATTATAAAATATATTATCTTTTCCTAGATATTTAACTAATTCTATTGGTGGTTTATTAACTATATTTCCATATGAATCAAAATAATATTTAATTTTATCTTTTTTATAATAACAAACCCAATGAGTTCCATTTCCATCAAATGAATCTAAATTTATAATTCCACATTCAAATTTATTAACTTTATTAGGTAATATATCTCTCATAAATACACCTCTAAAATATTTTATATTTTTACACAATTTTTCTAATTCACCTAATGTTAGTGGTTCAAAATTCTTTTATAATTTTGTTTCATATATTTTAATGTTTTTTTATCTAAACCAGATCCTTCTACATTTTTTAATTCATGATCTAACCAATCAACAAAATTTCTAAATTTAGGAATTATAGATTCTTTTACAACTTTTGCTCCCTTTCTAACATTTGGTGTATAATTTTCAACTATAGGTATATTATCAGCAAAATCTAAAATTTCTTTTAGTAATCCACCATTTTTTAATTCTTTTAATTGATTATATGAAAATTCAAATCTTAATCCTTTATTTAATTTTTTATGTTTATTTAGTTTATTAATTTGTCTTTTAGATAATAATATAATATCTTTTCCATTTTCATTAAATTGATCAATATTAAATTGAATTATAACTGATCTTTTATTTTTAAATGCTAATTTTATCTTTGATTTTTTATTATCTGTCAAGTTTATATTTATTTTTTCCATTTATTAAGAAAAAAATTTATAGTTTTTTATAATATAGATTAACATAATTAATAAAAAATTTTATTAAAATTTTAATCCTACTTCTAAACCCATACCAAATTTTCTTTTCATCCACATAGCCTGATGTTGGTAATGCAATTAATCTTTCACCAATTCCATGATCATTTGATGTTACTATATCCCATGCTTTATCTTGTAAAATTTTATCAGCTATTTCATTTCTAGATTTTGTATCTTTATGATCTCTATAAAATAAATCATGTTCTTTAGCAGCTTTATCTAAATCATTTATTCCAGGATCACTTCTTTTTATTCTTTTATTTAATTTAGTTCCAGGCCCTAGATATTGATAACCAGGTACATGTAATTCAAAAGGTAAATTATTTATAACATCATTTAAAATACCTGATCCATCTTTTAATAATGGTGATGAAATATTTGCCAAAATTCTTTTTAAATACTTAATTCCTTCAGGTTTTTCAATTAATTCATCTAATTTATTTGATATAAAGTCTTTAATTGCTCTCTTTTCATTTAAAAAATTATTATTACCAGCTTTTTCTTGTGCATATATATAATTAATAATATTATCTAATTTATTTAAATCATCTATAAATCTATATTCAATTTTATTTTATGTATATTTTCTGATTCCTGAACCTTCAATTTCACCTTTTAATTCCCAAACATGTTTAATTAAATTAATATATTTATCACCTTTACTAGATTTTGGTTTCTTACTATTTGGATCATTATTTTTATAAATTGAATTAGTTTCCCATAAAATCTTTGAATAATTATTTAAATCATCTTGTGTATATAAATTATTATCTGGTTTCTTTTCATAAGTTAACAATCTCCATAATCCATGTGTTCCATTATATTTTTTATCATCAATTATTAAATCATCATTATCAATTACAGTTATTTTATCACCAATCATAAATGATTTTTTATGTTTATTCCAATATAAACCAAACTTATCATCTTTTGTTCTTGGTAAATATTTTTGTGCTAATGGACCAATAATTTTATCTAATGTTTGAGGTGAAATTAAATTTGGGTCAATAAATGTCGATTCTTCTTGAATTATTGGTTGTCTGATTGGTCTAAATGGAGTACTTGAAGGTAAATTTAATTCTTCAGTTTCTGGTATTGATATATTAGCAAAATTATTAACAACAGGTACCAATTCTATTAGGTTTTTATTTTCATTTAAGACTTCACCAATTTTATTTTCAACTTTACCAATTGCTAATGTTATAGGTTCATATGCTTTTTGTTTAATTTTTTCATAATTATCTTCGATTTTAATTTGATTTTTAAATTCTTTTATTAATTTTTTCTCAATATTATCTAATTTTTTAGCTTCATCAACAGATATTTTATCCATTTATTACAAAGAAAAATTTATGTTCAACACAAATCATGTTAACACAAACACAAATAATGTTAACACAAAACACAAATCATGTTAACACAAACACAAATCATGTTAACACAAACACAAATAATGTTAACACAAAACACAAATCATGTTAACACAAACACAAATCATGTTAACATAAACACAATTAACATAAACAATAAAAAACCATAGTCTTTTATTTGATTTTTTTAAACTACTCAAAATATTTTTCAAACTAGTTCTTGTTTTTGTAAAACATATTATTTAATAAAAAAATTGTGTATATAAATTGTTATCTTGTATGTATATTTTTTAAATATATATATATTAAGATAAATTATTAAACATTAGTAGAAACTAACAATTTATTAATTTAAATAATTAGAATTCTATTATTTTCTTTTTAAAATATTATAAAATAATTTAAAATAGATTGTTTAAATTTGTTTCAGTTTTTAAAGAAATGGTTCACTTTTAGTGAACTATTTTTACACTTTTATTGAAACAGTCCACTTTAAGTGCACTACTTTTCCACTTTAGTAAACTGTTTTATCTAAAGTGGTTTTATCAAACTCATAAACAGTTCAAGTGTTTCACTGATTAGTTACAAGTGGTGCACTTTTACTGAACCGAATTCATTGATTAGTTAAAACAGTACACTTTTACTAAACCAAATCAAAGAAAAGTGAACCAATATGTGTTTTTTATTGTTTATGTTAATTGTGTTTATGTTAACACAAAAACAAATCATGTTAACACAAACACTAATTATGTTAAACACAATTCATTTTACTTTATTTCTGTAATTCTCATTAAATATATAAATACTAATGAAATAAATAATACTAATAAAATAAATATTCTATCAATTATTGACTCAAATATACAAGCCATTATCATTATTTAATATATGAAAAATTTTTCATATATTTTCCATCATTTGTTTTTTTAAATAAATTAATAGTTAAAAATCCATAGTTTTCTTTCCAACAATCATTACAAATAGTTTAAATTTATCAAATTTCATATCTGATCCAACAAAATTATTATATATTTTTTCATATAATGTTCATTTTGTTTAAAGATGCATAACATATTTAAATTATTTCTAATTAATTGCATATCAACTTTTTAATAACATTGTGATAAATAAATACATGATATATTTTTATGTCTACCCATTATAAAATATTCTTTAATTTTATCTTGTTTTTCTAAAATACAATCATCAAAAACTACTAATGAATTTGGTTTACATTTATTTAGTGGAATCATATCATCACATGAAAAATAAGAAATTTGTTTATTAATATTTGATTCTATATTCTTAAATCTTTTTTGTAATAGTTTATAAGATGGTTGTTCTAATGATTTACTAAAAATATATAAATTTGAATATGGAATTAATCTTTTATAAATAAAATTTAATAATAATGTAGTTTTACCAGATTTACTTGTTCCTATAATTAATAATCTAATAGGTTGATCATTTTTATTATTTTTATCATATGATTCTAATTTTATATTATCTTTTTTTTCTAAAAATTTCTCCATTTAAATAAGATGAAATTATTTAAAATAATTGGTCATTCATCCAAACTAGAATTAAGATTAGAACATCCAAAACATTTAGATGGAAAATATAGTATTGGTTTAAGTGGATTTTATTCAGATAATTTTATATCAAATATACCAAATGATTATAAAAACTGTTATGGATATTCTATTAAAGATGAAGATGATAAAAATATAGATCAATATTTTGATATAAATAAAGGAAATTATACAATTGAAGAAATAAAAAATATTTTTATAAATAGTTTAAAAGAATTTAAAAATAAATTTAATAAATTTGATGAAAATGATTTTATATTAAAAAATGATGGACCATTTATTGCAATAAAATCTCCTGTTAAAATTATAGTAACAACAATTATAATTGATTTATTAGGGTTAGATGATAAAATTATTGAACCAAATGTATTAACAAAAGGAATAAAACTACCAAAAATTAGACCGTTTGATGTTATTGAAATTCATTGTAATTTAGTTGAACCTAGTTTTGAAAATCATAAAGATCATTCACATTTACATAAAGAATCAGAAATTCTATATTCATTTTATCCAAATGTTGAATATGGATCAAAAATTAGTGAAAAACCAAATGAAATTGATTATATTCCTTTAAAAAATATAAATAAAATTCAAAATATTGTAATATATATTCAAGATAGTGATGGAAATCTAATAAATAATCAAAATATTAAAAGTATTGTATATTTAAGATTATAGCAAAATTTTTAATATAAAATTTTTTTATATAAATAATGAAAACAACAATTGATTTAATAAAAAATAATTTTATATTTAATAATAAAAATATATTGATTGTATTTGATGAACAAAATAATCCATGGTTTAAAGGAAAAGATATTTGTAATATTTTAGAATATAATGAAGATGCTATTAAAATATATGTAGATAATGAAGATAAATTAAAATATAAAGATATTTTTAGAGGAGGTTATTTGCCTCCCTTAACATACAATAAACTACAAACTATTTTTATTAATGAATTTGGTTTATATTCATTAATCTTAAAATCAAAAAAAGAAGAAGCAAGAAATTTTAAAAAATGGGTTACAAAAGAAGTTTTACCATCATTTAGAAAAAATAATGAATATAAATAAAAAAATCAATTAGAAATTAAAGATAAAATAATTAAATTAAAAGATGAAGTTATTGATTTACATAAAAATTATATTAAAGATCTAAGATCTTTAATAATATAACTTCAATATCATATGTCTATAAATTATTAATATAATTTTGATCATTTTCTTTAAAACTTTCTTTAACATAATTTTTTATTATATTTATAAATGGTTCTATTATAAAATTAAACTTATAATGATATACACAATAATTTTATATTTAAAAAGATATATTAAAAATTTATTTGATACTTTAGTTTTAAATAAATATAATTTTATATCAAAATCATTATTTATTAATTCTTTTGGGATAATTAAAATTTCCATTTATTTATTATTATTTTTATATCCCCAAGGTAATGTATCAATTTTATTTTCACAAATAAATCTTTTATCATCTTTATTACTTAAAGCTAATTTATTTATTGTAATTGTATATAGTTCATGTTTAAAACTTCTAATACAAGTCATTTCTCTATATTGTTCTTGATCATCAAATAAACATTTCTTAAAATCGTCCATATGTAATGTTTTATCAACAACACTTTTCTTGATTCCTTTACATTTTACAGGATTTTTATTATTAAATTCATAACTATATAATTTTGATCTTAAACCACAATATTCTTCTAATATTTCACCATTTAACTCATCTTTAAATTTACCAATTATTTTTTTATTCTTTTCACTATAGCATTCATGTTCTTTCTTATAATCACTTGTATCAAATTCATTAATATTTTCTTTAATAATTTTATATGGATCCTTTTTAAATTCTATAAAATAACTGTCTGTGTCCATATATAATAACCTTATATTTGGATCAAACTTCTTTAATTTTTCATAATAAAATTGATACATATGTAATTTTGATAAATCAAGTACTGAAAATCCTATATAGATTGGTTTATCAAACTTAACCTTTTCTTTTATCATATGTGAAGCCAGTGCCGTCCTTAGGGTGGAGCGAGTGGAGCGGCCGCTCCAGGCCTCGCGCTGAGGAGGGCCTCGCGCCGCGAGGCCTTGCCCGCTAAAAAGCAGTTGCATAAACTTTTAGGTTGAATAAAAATAATATAATAATGAATAGATACGTACCTAAAATATCGATTTTATTACCCGAGCAATATGTTCAATAATTGTGATTTAAAAACCCACGAACGCGATTCTTATTAGTACGTAATAGTAGCGACGAAAAGGATGCAAACACAAAACATCGTTTGATAGCGGCGGCGGTGGCCGGCGGGCGGGGTGACGGCACCAAGCCTCGCGGCCGCCGAGCCATGCTTGCAGATGCCACAACCATGCATGACCGACTGCCTGTCTCTAGCCGTTTTTCAACTGTTTGTCTGTATGTGATTTTTTAATTGATCCACTGACATTATTTAAGGCACGGAATTAAAACTTGGCAGAACTGTTAAGTGCGTTAAGGCACAAACGCAAATTAATTTTTACATTTATAACATTTATGGATGCAAAATGGCGGCCATTTAAAATTTTCAAAGTTAAATATCTTAAAAACTGCAAACAAAAAAGTTGGTTTGTAATGATCAAACGAGAAACAACGGATTCTAAGTTTTTACATAGGCCTAAGTTTACGAGCGAAACCCGTGTTTTCTCAAAATAAGATTCTAATTTCTCCACTATCCATTGTTTTATCTTAACAATCTTAGTATTTTTACTCCGGTAATTAAATCATGCAATTTTTTGTAAGTTTGCAAAAGTTTGTAAAATTTACAGCTTTTAAAAATATTTAGCTTTGAACATTTTTAATTACCGCCATCTCGAAACTTTAAACAGCAAATGTTAGAAATGTAAAAATTCACTTGCATTTACGACTTAATACAGGGTGTCTCTGAACTCTCTACCTACCTTTTCAGGTATTATTCCTGGACCAAAGACAAGCCAAAATCAAAATATCATATTTAAAAATTCCAAAACACCATAGTTACTTGTACAGCCGCCATTTTGTATTTTTTAAATAATAATTTTTAATTTAAGAACGGCTTGACGTAATAAGTTGAAATTCGGTACACAACTTTTTGAAGTAAAGACCTAGCTAGAAAAAATAATCAATTTTTTTAAATTCATGTTTTCAAAATGGTGGCCAATTAAAATCTTTAACCTTAAATTACATAAAAACTACCTACATAAGGTAGCAAAGTTTATGTTCTTATGTGTTTTTTTGTAAAATTTAATTTAAAATCCAACGATGTAAAAATCATGAAAATTGGTTCATAAATAAGCGAGATAGAGCGATATAACTGAGGCTAGTCACGGTTGGACCGCTTCCCCGGGAGCAGTTTTGGTATGAAATCCATTGTTGAGCTGGCGCCGCAACCGCGCGCTTTTTGCGCGGCAACCCGCTCATATGCGTGACTATTTGTATTAAAATCACTAAATTTTAAATATGATATTTTGGCTTGTCTTTGGTCCAGCAATAATACCTGAAAAAAAGGGGGTAGAGAGGGTAGAGGGCTAGAGGGTGGAGTTCAGGGAGACCCTGTAATTAATAGTTGTGCCAAGTTTCATTTCTGTAACTCAAATAATTTCAAAGATATAGGGTGGATTGAACAAATATATAAACAGTCGGTAAAAGTCTAGACATAACTTGGACACATGCTGTCGTATGTTCCATACCCCACAACCCCCCAGCAATCACCGTTAAATAAGTCCTCGCAAAAATATTTCGCTCCAGGCCTCGAATTTCCTAAGGACGGCTCTGTGTGAAGCAATACAGTCTTTATCAAATATACTAAATGTTTTAAAATTAGGATTTTTTGCTTGTTTTAATGAAAACTTTTCATCACCTAATTTAATATCACATCTATTTCTAACATTTTCCATAGTTTTTCCAAAAACACTATTATTCATCAATTTAAAAAAGTCTTTTTCAAAATCTGATGTTGATTTGGATCTTAATTTAGTATTTAATTCAATATATTTTTTCATATAATCATCTTGATCAAATGCTATAACTCTATTAACTTTCTTTAATTTTAATCCTTTTTGTAGATAATATTTTAAGTTTTTTGAATGAATAACATAACCTTTTTTATCAAATAACGTTGTGCAAAGCTTATTATTATAATGTTCAGGTGCTAATGGTAAATCTTTATGGACATCATGTAATTCAATAGGATATTCTAAATCAACATCTAATATGTATCCATATTCAGCATTTTCATCTAATTCTAATATTGTTTCTACCCATTCATTTAATGTATATGTATTAGGATTTATCCATGTTATATCTTTATAAGGTAATTTTTGACTTAAAGCCCATCCATATAGATTATTTGCATCTATATATAACATATAATTTTTAGATTTTGTTTTATCATAATGTTTTGTATATTTGTTATTTGCTTTACATTATCTAGTTATACATTGTGAAATACCACCTCTAATACCTTTTTCAATCATTAAATACATATTATAATCACTTATTAATTCTAGTTTAATTTTTGTTAATTTTAACATAGAATCCCAAGCTAATGATGGTGATGTTAGATAATCTGCTGGATCTAATTGATAATTTTTCAAACAAACAGATCTAAAATTTTCAAATATATCAGCTAATAAAAGAACATCTTGAATATTATATAAATCTGAATAACTACCTAATGTTTTTACTTTTAATTTATTCCAAACTTTTATATAATGTTTATAATCATCATCACTTATATTTTTATTAGTTAAACAACTATAAAATTGATCTTTGTCTAATATTTTATCATAGTTTAATTTTTCGACATTATCAATAAATTCATATGGAAATACACCTTTAGAAGTTAATATTTTTAAAGTTTCATTATCATATTCAATTATATAATTTTCTTTTATAAATTTATTTATCTATCTATATATTATTACGCAAGCATGTTTCATTTCCTCCTTTTTTCTCAGCTCGTGTACATCGTAGGAGAAATCCGAGCATACCGTTAGAAAGGTATAGTCCTGTAGATGAGCAGAATCACATTCTAATTCACATCGGACTCCAGGGCTACGCCCCACAGGCTTTCAAAGTTCCAATGTTAATCTTATGGAGAAAGGAGAATTGAATGAATCATTAGACAGCTGTTGTAAAAACAACTGCTAGAAAATTAGGAAGAACATGTTTAGTTCTAAACTGTTTTTAAGCTTCTTGAGTCCAGATTAACTGAAATTTTGATCGAATTTCGATCAGGAGGCGATCTCTAGTACTTATTTAATACGCTAAGGGTTTTTTTGTCTTGAGAACTCCTCCTACAATTTTCAACCGATTTTCAAGTTTTTGGTGTCGTTGGATAGGGCTTGGTCTGTAGTTGTTTCCGCCAAAAATTGATGAGAATCGGACTAAAAATAAAGGCGCTATCCAACATTGAAATCTCAAAATTTCCTATTTAAATAACATTGAAGACTGAATAAAGCATTTTAAACACCTTAAAGCACTTTTAAGCACTTTAAAGCATTTATTTATCAGCTGTAAATAAATGTAGTTATTGGCGATTAAAGATATTCACATTATTGGATTGGTCGGATGTCATTAATTAAGAATTAAAGTACCCCGTAACATTTGTACTGTATTTAAATAAATTGCTCGATTTCGAGCAACACGTATACTAGTATGCTTAAATTCTTTAAGATTTTTAGCTAATTTTTCAATTGATGTAGCCATAAATCTAAATGTATCTACAAATGAGAATTTTATAATTTTTCTAGGTTTATCACCTTCAAATTCATAACCATAACCAGAATTTACTGAATAGTTTATATATTTTTCATCTGTATTAGCTAACAAATCAATTTTACCATATTTTTTAGCTAATTCTTTTATAAACAAATGTGTATCATAATTTGAACTATTATGACAGAATATAGGAATACTTTGAGGGAATTTTAGATTTAAATTACAATTTAAATGTGCAGCACCCCTAAATTTTCCTGTTAAATGGCAATGATCTCTTACTTTTATTCTTTTATCATCATCAAAACCACTATTTTCACAAATATGACAAATATTAGTTTTTTGATAATTAATTTCTTCTTCATTAGTTAAATTCATAGGCTTTTTATTTTTTGAATTATATTTTTTAGCTATATATTTTGAAATTTCATCTAAATATTCAAATAATTTATTTGGTACATTTATTAATTCTTCTTCATTTTTTGCTCTATAACAAATAGGTTTATACATTTTATTAGTTACTCTAGATACTAAATAGATTGTAAATCCATATGGTATATGTTTTTGAATTTTATTTGTATATGAGCAATTTGGATTATTTTTACAATTATCAATCTTTTCTAATATACTTTCAAAATCCATATAAATTACATATGGATGTTCAAACTTTTTGTAATAGTTTTTAAAACTTACTTTTTGACCAGGAAATGGCATTATAGGTCTACAAGGTTCTAATGATTTACATATTTCTAAATGATTATTCAAGTCTTTATTTTTGTAGAAATGAGTCAAACATCTTCTACAAATATATTTTTTTGTTTTATGTTTTGATAATTGAGAATATACCAATTTATTTAAATCTGTTATTAATATATAATGACAATTATTACCAATTTTATAATATAATAAATCAATTTCTAATTTTACATTATAATATTCAGATATTTGTAATGGCACTCTTTTTTCATCTTCATCAATTCTATAAATATTTATTGACATTGATGGATAGTTATATTTAGAGTCAAACGATCTTTTTTCAAATAATTTAATATCTTTTAATGTTATTGGATAATCAAAACCTTTAAAAATATCATCATTTATATATTTTTGATATTTTTTAACTCTTTCAGCATGTTCATTTGGTTTATCAATAGCACATCTAATTGCATAAATAAAACAATATTCATCTTTATTTTTAAAATTTACACAACATTTTTTATTCTTAATTTCATTTGGTAATTCTATATATGATCCAGCATTTAATGAATTATTTTTAGATAATTTTAGATTTAATTCAACACATCTTTTTAATGACCAACCAGAGCCTTTTGATGGTTGATTTAGTTGTTCTCTAACTATTAATTTCTTAAATTGATCATCAATAAAATCATCTATATTTAAAATATCTGAACTTTTTATGCAAAAATACATATTACTATTTTGAATTTCACCATTTATTAATTTTCTTTCATATTCACATTCTAAAGCCATCTGTCCTTTAATATTTTTAAATTTTTGTTTTTCTATCAATTTTTTTATTTCATTCCTTTGAGTTTCTAAATAATCATTAATATCTAAATCATCATTTGAATTTGTTAAAATATAATCTTGAAAATATCCTTTTAATGACGAAGCTTCTTGAATATTTATTATATTTTCTTTTGGAATTGGTCTATTTTTAAAATAATCATTTAATAATCCAATTAATTCTCTTCTAGTTTTATTAACAATTTTAATACTATTTTTAATTGCTAAATTTGGAATATATTTTAATGATCTATATTCTAAATTATTTGGATTTTCTTTAATTTTGTTTAATCTTTTAATTAGTTCATCTCTAGATAAATTTTCATAATTTCTGACAGATAATTTTTTGCAATTTCATTTAATTTTTCTATATTAAATAATGAATAATTTGTAAGATCAAACGTTTCTTTAATATTTGTTAATTCATCTAAAGTTTTATTTTTATAATTATATATATTATTATTTTTACACTAATGTTTTAATTCAAATATTTTATTATCATATTTTTGTTTATTTAATAAATGTTTAGTTGAGTTATAATGTCTATCATAATTTTTATATAATATATTTTTATTACAGTAAGGACAATTAATATTTTTATTTGTTCGTTCCATTTATTAGAAATAATTTTTACTTAGAAATAAAACTCTTAAAAATATGAGTTTTCCACTTTTTTCTAGGTAATTTATAGTTTAAATTGTATTTTTTCAATCAATAGTCAACTTTTCACAAGTTAATTTAAATTTTCTAGAGTATTTTTTCAATAAAATCAATAGTCAACTTTTCACAAGTTAATTTAAATTTTCTAGAGTATTTTTTCAATAAAATCAATAGTTGTATTTTCATAAGTCAATTTAAGTTTTCTATAGTATTTTTTCAATAAAATTTAAACTTTTTAAAACAAGTAAAATTATTATTTTTATCATATTTTTAAATTTTCTAGTTTTGTTATATTTTTGTCATGAATTTTAGTTTCTAAATGTCTTAAATAATTATTAGTCCATTTAATATTTCTTCCACATTCACAAAATTGTGGTTTTAAAAACATTTCTCTAATATATTGTATACAAATTACATTTTTTCTATCTTTACTATAATGATAATTATTAAAATTTGAAATATCTTTAATTTCTTTACATTTATGACATTGTTTTTCATTTAATTCAATAACTTTAATATTATCATATAATTTTTTATAATACAAATCCTTACATTCTTTACAATAATGATATAACCCATCTTTAGTATTTTTATCTTTATAAAATTTAGATATATCTTTATATAATTTACACCTTAAACATTTCTTTTCCATTTATATAAAATAAAATTTACAAATTGGTTTTTTTCAATTCATATTCATAAAAATTTCCAATAATATCTTCATTATTTTGATCTTTTATACTATATGTAACTGGATTTGTATTATTAATTTTAGAAATTATAAATATTTCTCTAGACCAATTATTTTTATATTTATTAGAAAATGTTGATTTTTTATTTCCAATTCTAACTCTATCATTTATTTTAAATTTTGATTTGGTTATTATTTTTGGTGGTTTATATTTAAAAACAGTATCTAATAAATCCTTTGCATTATTTTTATTTACTTCAATTGGTTTCATTTTAATTGTTGAATGATATGAGTTATTATATTCTTTAACAATTTTTGGTAAAATATTTATCCATCTATAATTTTTATTAATTTCAAATTGTATTTTCATTTTTTCATTTTGTGTTCTATTATACCTTTCTATTATACTTGATTTTTCTTCATTTTCTGTATGATACAATTTAATATCATATTTATTTAATATTTCTTTGAATTCTTTATTGATAAATTCTAATCCTTTATCTGTATGTAAAAGATTAGGTGATTTATGATTAATTTTAATTGCATCATTAATTATTTCTTCAAATGCTTTAGAAACTGTTTTTCCATCTTTTTTCTTTAATGGTTTTGACCAAACATATTTTGAGAAAGTATCTTTTAAATTTAACATATATTTATAACCATCATTTTCTTTTTCATAATTTTTCATTATAATTAAATCTGCTGCCCATAAATCATCAATACCTAATGTAATTATTTTTCTTTTTAAAAATTTCTTTTTAATTGGAGCATGAATTTCATTTGCTTCAATTATTTGTTCATTTTTAGTTAATTCTTTTTTAATTATAGGTTTAACTTCTTTTTTTTTAATTTTACTTTTATTTGTTTTACAAATTGAACATTTAGTAGCAATTCTATATAATCCATTTTTCATTTTAACAATTTGTGGATTAATATTTTTAGTTTTTTTCTTACATTTGTGACAATAAATTGGTTCATTCAATTATGTATAATTTTTTTTTTAAAATAAATGGATATGTGTTATAGATGTCAATTGGGTAGGATGTAATATATGTAAAAAGAATTATTTACGAAAAAAAGATTAAGAGAAAAAGTAATAAGAATAAACATCTTAAACATATTTTAAGAGAATTTAACCATTTTCAATCATATAAAACACAACGATTAATTAATGAATTATATATTTTATGTATTTCCAATCATTTTGAAATAACACCTAAGAATATAAAATTATTTTTAAAACAAAGGAATTGTACAAATTGGATATTTTACTATCAATTTTTAAACAAAATATACAATATTGATTTTGAATTGAATAATGAAGATAAAGAAAAAATACACTATTTTTTAATAAATATTTATGTTTTAAGAAAAGTAATATATCATACAAAAAATTGTTACCTATGATTTTTAAATACTTAAATATGGATTTGTGTATAAAACCTAATTATGATAATGACTTTTTAACATATCTATCACAAACAAGTTTGTGATATTTTTTCCTATATAAATGGATCAGCTAGAAGAAATTAATAATATTGGAGAATTAACATTTAAAGAATATAAACCATTAAAAAGTTTAAATTTAAATGAAAAATATAAAATTGAAAAATTTGAAAGAATTAAAGATAAATATGGATATACTATTATTGTTGAATTAGAAAAATGTAAAGTACATTTACCAAAAAGATTTACTAATATAATTGATGATAAATCGATTAAAGAATTAAATAAAAGAGATTTACATTTAATTGTCACTGATATTAAGACTTTTGATGATAAAGAAACTGCTTTAGTTAAATTTGAATAATTACTACAATATTATTGATAATAAACCTTAATTTTACTTGTTTTAAAAAAATTCAAATTTTATTGAAAAAATACTCTAGAAAACTTAAATTGACTTATGAAAAGTCGACTATTGAAAAAATACTTATAAAATGTGATAATTTTACTTGTTTTTAAAAAAAAATTTATTTTGTAGAAAATTTTAGGCATATTTGTTAAAAATTTCATTAAATTTGCATATTTTTTATGACAATTTGACACAAGCTGAAAATTGGCCAAAAAGTGGCAAAAATATTGCATAATTGTATTAAAAAACTGTGAAATTTGTTTGATTTTTGATTGGCTCCAAAAGTGTCCTAGGAACCCCATAGTACTATCTACTTATCTTATATATAATAAAAGAGTGCATTTAAGGGTCTAGAGAGAGAACTACTGAACGGATCGTGGTCGTTTTGGTGTCAATGGATTTCTTATCGTCCCTATATGATAGGAAAAATATGGAATCCCTTGTAAAATGCTTTATAACTCCGTAAAATGAAAATTAGACCTTATTTAGACCAATCTAAGACGTCAATTTGTCGATTTGTTTACTGCTCCAGGTGATCCAAATCTTGCAATGAAATTTTATACCACTGCTGATTTACAAGGTAGTTTTTGTAAACAAAACAGACAACTTTAATATTCTCATTGACAGATAACAAATGAAACAAGGACACTATGGTTGCAATTATTTTTAAAGCAGTAAAATTAATTTTTAACAGCTGGTGCTTGGACAAAGTTTTGGTTGATATACTATAAAGAAAGTTTACCTATTATAGCCTAGATGATTGAATTTATGTATATATTTATTTAAACTTATAAGTTATATTAATATTTGTTTACATATATGTTTTTGTATCTTAACCATCAACTAAAGAGGTTTATGTTTTGAAAAATAAACAAATACATAAGTTTTTATGTTAATTGTAAATCCTCACCATGGTATTTTAATACTTTTATTTTTGTTATGACTACGTAATTTAAATTCTTGAAATGGTAATGTAGGCTTATCCTTCTACATGTTTAACAATTTTTTTCTCACTGATATAAAAAAAATTAAGCGCAAAAAATGTAAAGATGCAGAACTATGAACTAAGTAACGAAATATTCAAGAAGGCCTCAAAGTCATCCATGAATAAAAAAGGATATGGAAATAAAGTGCAAACAAAATACAAATAAAAACACATTTGAAATAGTGTTTTAATGACTGTAAAAACTTACTATATGATTGATAGACTAAGAGGAAAATGCACATCCAGTAGCACTTAGTACACCCAGGGATGTACTTCTAACATTACGTGATAAACTCAAGTCAGAACTTAAAAGCAAGGTTCATAGATGTCATAACTCCTGTGGAAGAGCTCATGTTCTGGTGCTCAGCGATGGTGGTGGTACCTTATGGGGACGTTAGACTCTGCGTGGATCTACAAACTTAATCCATGGAGGCAAAAGTGATTATTGCCAGAGATTGAAGAAACACTTGGTCATATTAATAAATCTGGGTATCCTTGGTTATTAATAAATCTTGGTCATATTAATACTGGGTGTTTAACAAATTAAATATAAAATCCAGACTATGGGAAATTAATTTGCACCCTGAGTCAGCGAAATTAATTATACGAATAAATGATAAGAAAACTGGAATGGAATAGGCCTAAGTGAAAATACGGCTTGGGTTTTTGTTCAGTAGATAAGTCCATCAGGCTTACTATATTTTAAAACCATTTGATAGTTAGTATTATAAACTATTTTTTAACTTATAAACTATTATTGTTATATAACTAAATATTGTTCACAGTGCTTATAGATTGTAACTAAATATTGTATTTATAGATTAACAGGAATTTAGCTATGTGTTATGTTATGAATTATGTTTCATAAATTTTGTGATCAATTAGACTTGTAAATCATGATATTCATGAATAATCATCATAAAAATTACCCGTCATTTTTGATGGGCTGTTTGCTAGTATATATATATATATATATATATATATATATATATATATATATATATATATATATATATATATATATATATATATATATATATATATATATATATATATATATATATTGACTCTAAACATATTTATATATTGACTCTAAACACTAAAATACTTTGTATAGTCACTTTGGTTATATCTATATGTGTACAGGTGCTAGCTCTCCTGGAGGCAAGGACATTTTAGTGAGACATATTTGGAACACCATCAGGACCCATTTCATAATAATCTACTAGTTACAAGTTACAAGTTATAACTTGTAATTTCCATTAGAATTGCATTTGGCGATCAGCTGATTTACCAATAATATTAGTTTGTAGTTTATTATGAAATGGGCCCCAGGGGGCCACTATTTGATCAAGGTCTGTAAAGGAAGAAGCATAACTTCTTCCCAGGTCAGTCGAATAGCTTTTTTTGTGTTCCGGATATGAAGCGTCTAAAATAAAACGGAAGTCAAGTTACGTTATAATATTTACCATTACACAGCTGATTGAAAAAGAGAAAGAAGCAGTCTTGCCTTGGGTACGATATTTATCTAAACGACACCATATTACTCTATTTTAAATTTGGATTATTAGTTGATAACATACCATTAGGTACTGACCAAATTACAAATTATCAATCAAGGTAAATCTAAAACCATAAATTCCACCCTACCTTGCTTTGAAATTCCTTATTTTAGTAATTAATTGTTGAGACAAAAAATTCCCAACGCAAACGAGAACGATTGTTGTTTGCTGTTTTGTTGGCAACACTTGCCGGTAGGCGACATCCATGGATGTCGCAGAAAGTGACACCATTGCTCTTATGGGATGCAACTCACCTGGCAATGGCCTACAGTCAACTTGCTATTTGATCGCCATTTTTTTGTTCAAATATTGAATATTTATAGCCATAAAAATTACGGTAACCTATTGCTTTTACCATTGAATCCTTAGTCAATGCTTTTACCATACACTTTCATGTCATTTTATTTTACATCTTATTCATTCAAAGATACCTGTGACTCTAGTGGTCTCTTGACCAAAGTTAAGAGCCAAAGTTGAATATTGTTATTCAACTTGTGAAATCTCATTTGTTAATATTTTTCCAACTGCTAAGTACGGAAGCCCTGAAGGGCCAAAGAGTAAGCGGTCATTTTTTACACCGCCGTGTTTGAAAGACGGCGAGCCGTGTTTGGAAGGCGGCGAGCCGTGTTTGGAAGGCGGCGAGCCGTGTTTGGAAGGCGGCGAGCCGTGTTTGGAAGGCGGCGAGCCGTGTTTGAAAGGCGGCGAGCCGTGTTTGAAAGGCGGCGAGCCGTGTTTGAAAGGCGGCGAGCCGTGTTTTAAAGTCGGCGAGATGTATTTGAAATTCGGCGAGTATTTTGATAAAATAATTAAGAGTAATAATTATAGATATCTGATATTAGATTAGGTATATGACTAGATATAATCTAATTTGCAAACTAATTAAAAAATATTACAACTTTCATGCCAGATTTCTATGAAATCAGAGGTCCCAAAAACAAAGAAAACTGTTTGGTTATGGTCATCATAACAAATGCACAGACTATTTTTGCTCCAGAGATTTGATTGTTTTGGTTATTTTCAATTTTAAAAGAGGATGAAAATCCGTTTAAGAGACAATAAAAAAGCTTTTAATTATTAGTCTTAGTTAATTTATCAAAATGCTCGCCGAATTTCATATACTTCTCGCTCGCCGACTTTCAAACACGGCTCGCCGACTTTCTAACACGGCGACCGCCGACTTTCTAACACGGCTCGCCGACTTTTAAACGCGGCTCGCCGTCTTTGAAACACGGCTCGCCGTCTTTGAAACACGGCTCGCCGTCTTCTAAACACGGCTCGCCGTGTTTCAAACACGGCGGTGTAAAAAATGACCGCTTACTCTTTGGCCCTTCAGGGCTTCCGTAGCTAAGCATATATTCTCATTCAACTATGTAAGTTTTTCATTTCACTTTTGCATGTATTTTCTGATCTCAACGAATGTATACTATTTGTAGAAAATACTGTGTATGTCAAATCTATGTATTGGCTTCGGCCGTTGATAAATAAATAAATAAATAAAGAGCCATGTCTCTTCTTTGCCTTGGTGACATGTATAAAATATAGTATCGATACGTTATCGACGTTATCAATGAAGCACAGAAATTCGTCACATCCCGCCATTGTTATTGATAGGTCACGTGACGTCGGGTCTTCAGAGGCTTGTTCATATTTGCATACTAGTTAAAAATTATTTTTAGTGGTTTTAAACATTTTATATAGTTTTAATTGTACAAAATGGATCAACGTAAATTGGTAGAAGCTTTGAGAGCTACTCTTGACCCTAATCAACGCTTGCAAGCAGAGGAACAGCTCAGCCAGGTAAACGTGCATGTCGGGGCTTAGGTGGACCATGTGGCTGAAATTTGTTGAAATGTACTTAAAATTATCTATTAAAGAGTTACCCTCAATCACTTCTTCCTAATTTAAATAGAATACAAACTTATGTAAACATTTATGTCTACAGACAGACTTTTATCAATTTAATGAGGCAAAACTGTAATGCCTTTACATTTGATGTTTAAGCCTCTAGCATAACCTTCACTGCATAGCTAGTTGAAGCTGATTGTATGAACCTATCTTCCAGCTTCCATTTTATCCAAAGTTTTTAGAAACTTACTCTTAATGAGAGAAATAAATTCTTCCTTACTCTATTGGATGTGGTTAATAAGATACTCTTTGTCTACATCAATTAGTAGGCCTACATATAATATTCTAAAATTTTTAAAAATAAACCCGCGCAGCCCTTTAAAAAGCTTGCCAGTACAGCATATAAAGACCGCCAGCTCTAGGGTTAACAAAACAGGAGCTGTTGTGTAGCCTACATTCCAACGTCAACCAGGATCCTATTGGGGTCAAACTAGCCTCTAGTAGGTTTTACTCTTGACCCGAAATTATCCTGGAAAGGCCATGTCACCAACATCTGTTCAAAGCTGGCTCGTGTAACTTTCTTGCTGCACAGGTTGAAGCCAATGTTGTCAAAGCAATACCTGTTTAGTGTATTTTGCAGTACTCCACAGCCACATCACATAACTTATGGCATACAGTTTTGGGGCCGTGCATCTGGCTATGATAACATCCTCATTATCTAGAAAAAGGCCTTAAGGATAATAAACTCGGCCAAACCTAGAGACAATTGTAGGCCGATATTCAAAGAACTGGGTGTATTGACAATCTTTAGCCAGTCTATGTTCTAGATAGCTTAACCCTCCGAGCGTTAATCGTCGATTTTTCGGCCCAGCTTTTCGGCCTCCGAGCGTTTGAGTCCATTTTTCGACTTTTCAAAAAAGTGACGTAACTTTATAGTGAATGACAGAAACGGACCCGTGAATGATACCGCTGTTACCGGGAGATTCTAAGCTATCCAAAAACAGCCATTTCAAATGTCGGAACGTGATTGGTTGTTTGTAATATGCAATGAAACATCTGGGAAAAAACTGTTACCATCTGCTAACTTTTTAAACAACGAAATACATATTTTACCAATCATTTTAAGGTTATGAATGATTAAAAGTGTTACTAATACCTTTAATTTACATTTTTGGAATAAATCAATATGTTTTATCGAGTTTAAAATCATAAATATGAGTAGGAATTAGTGTATTATTCCTCGCTTGATTTTACATGTGTTCTTATGGCTCATTCTCAAATTGAGGGAAAAAATGGAATTGAAAAAAAAAAATTTTTTTGTCAAGAAAAAACACACATTTTATTCATGAAAAAGTCAAAAATGTTTTTAAGAATACAAAACAAACCTTAGCAGAGCTAATTTTTTATTATTTTATTATTTTTTTAGAAATTTATTCACCTAATGCACAAAAAAAGTCAGGTCGCTAACGTTTTTTAAACTGTCTATAACATTCTAAAATAATTTAAAAAAAATTTTTTTTAATGGTTAACATGAAGTTTGTTTCTAAAATAATATATTAGAACAGAACAAATTTTTTTAAATTTTAAATTTAATACAAAAAAGTCTGTTGAAAGTTAACTTTCTAGCAAATTATATAAAGCTGAGTTGAAAAGTTAGAATAAAAGTAATAAAGTAAGATTTTTTTCTAAAAAAGACTATTGTTTCTTTAAAAAGACAATTAAACGTATTAATTAATTGTAAAAGAAACGTAATATAAAATTAGGTTTTAAAAATATATTCATTTTTGTTGGCGTTAGCGACCTGACGCGGCGTTAGCGATCTGACGGTTTGCACAATGAAATGGCCACTATTCGGGCTTTTTGACGTAATTACACTAAATACAAAAGACTGGTAACTCTAAATCAATTAAATGTTCATTAACAAGAATTATTTTACAAATTAATACAGTCTTTAGTTCAATACATAAATTTATATCGTTAGCGATCTGACGGCTGTTAGCGATCTGACGGTCTTAAACGTTGCAAGTAATTTACAAGGGAATTTGGTTCTCAAACTTGTAAAACACTCGATCGCCCTTTAGCACTATTTCTATTAGATTTTTATCTAATAAATTTTTAATAAATTTTTATTAGAAGCGGTCAAGACTAAGTGGACTATCTTTGAAACTGAACTTCTTTTATTTGTAGCATAATCATGTGTAGGCCTATTATGTCAATCATATATCTTTATTTATCATCAAAACATATAAAAACAAATGTAGATTGGCAGCTATTTTGTTTTGATCGAACACATGATTCTAATACGAACAAAAGAAGTCCATTGTCAAAGATTTTCCACTTAGTCTTGACCGTTTCTAATAAAAAAATCCCACTCTAAAAACGTATTTTTACCGCCGATTGTCAGTAAAAATACAATTCATAAAAAACTATAAATGTTGTAGATATCTTAAGAGCCATGTAAAAATTATTTATTACGTAATTATCATTATTCAGCAAGATTTGATCAGGTTGTTGACGTAAGCGATATGAGCAACGAGATTCCGTCAGGCCGACAACATCAGCGATCTGTTAATCGGGATCGCGTCAGTTCACAACGCCAGCGAACTGACGTAAGCGAACTGACCGATTTTTACGTCTTTGTCTGACACTGACTCGGCTAACCTCAAATTGCGCCAAACAACCTTTTAGGTTAAGTCGGACATCGATGGTTGTTACGTATTTAAAGTCATTGAATCATTTCATCTATTAGTATCAAAGTTATAAACGTTAACGAACTGACGCATAATTAACATACTGTTCAAAACTTACCTAATTATAGGCTTTTTGCAGGATAATTCCGAAATTAACTTTCTTGAACAACTCAGGAATCAACTTCTGTCACATTCGGAGTTACACTGACGAAAAATCCGTCCTTCTTTGGCGCGTTTTCGCCGATCTGGCGGGAGTTCCACAATGGCGTGTACGATCGGCGGCGAATCACGGGACATATAAATAATATTAAATAAAGTGTTTCGTGTTACTATTAAGATTTAAAACACTTTGTACATGGAAATAAGGGGTATTAAGGAATATGAAAACAAGTTCACACATATTTTAAATCGTTTTATTTATTAAATACACAGTTTTATGAAATGACTTTGGCTGGTGGAGACAGTCAGCGACCTGACGAAAATGGGTTTCAAATATTATTTTTACTACTGAAAATTAAAAAATTCACAAGTTTATCATAGCAATAGGGTACTTCAAACATAGAACTATCACTGAAATATAAATTTGAGATTTGAACAAGATAAATAACTAAAAAAAAACTGAGGGACTTAAATTGTCCTTCAATTTGAGAATGAGCCTTATAAGATTAGGGTAAGTACCGAAGAACATATTTGGTTTTATTCAACATAAATTTTTTTCAAATACTTCTAGCCTATATAAATTATATATTTTCTTGAAGTGCATAAAATTCTAAACAAAATGTATATCTTGGAATTTTAATTATGTGTATACAAAATTATTTTAGGTGAGAGCAAAGTTATATACAAATTTTTTTTTTTGTAATTTTATAATTTTTAACCTAAGCCTAATTTTTGTAACTATAAGTAAGGGTAAACATTTTTGTTTTGTTAGGTAGTCCATTTTATTTACTTTCATATAATATATACATTTATAGTGCTATTTCATAAAATATATTTTTTACAGTACTAATTTTTATTTGAAAGTATATGCAACACCTTCAAAAAATGCGTAACGCTCCAGGGGTGCTATATTGAACGCTCGGAGGGTTAATATAGGCCTAGGTATGTCAAAGAAAACCTGGATCAATTTACAATGCTTACTGATCCACTGCCATAACAACTGTAAAAGACAGGACTTAGACATACCGTTTTGTAGGCTATCCAAAAAGAAGGACTGCTTTCCGGTGCTTGCTCTGAAACTTTACAACATGCTCCCCAAAGCAGTCAAGCAGTTAAACCAACCCAAATTTAGACATAAGGTAGAGAGTTGGCTTTAAGTAAGTTAAATCCTCTCTATTCCATTGAAGAATTTTCCGGGGCTGATTTTGGCACGCTTAAGTCTGATTGCCATCAACACATTATATAGTTTTAATCATTAGCTAATTCTGTCCAGCAGTGCTGGTAATTGAGGAAGAAGAAGGTATTCAAGGTTCCCACGTAATAGACTACCTTGACATATATAATTCTTTTCTCTCATATGTTAAAAGTTATTTAAATTTGAAAATTAGGCCTGCCTAAATAAATAACAAAATAAAACCTAATCCTTCTTATTACTTTCCTTAACCTTGTATCTTATCTTATACTCTAAAACAAGCTCCGTTTGTACGGGCAAAGTTTTTTTTTTCACTCCAAGGGTTTTTTATTTTTTGATTGATTATGGGGGTTTTGGCCACCAGAAATCAATTGGAGCTGGTCCCATGTCTGGGAAAAATCTGGTTTTCACGCTAGAGCCCTTCAAAGTTTCCATGTTAGGCCTATCCTTATGAAGATTTTTAAATTGAACAAAAATCAGCTGATAACTGTGGATATAAACCAATGTGTTATATTTTTAACCTGTAGTTTAGGAAAATCATACCAAAGTGCAGCACCCATCGGCCTGGCGAGTGAGCGAAGCGAACGAGCTTGCTTAAAAAGGAAGAGGGCGAGTGAGCGGAGCGAACAAGCTTTATGTGAGAGTGATAGTAATAGATTTACCGAGCTTAAGCTCGGTCCCCCTGTTACTTATTTATCTTATAGGCTACTCTAAAACAAGCTCCGTTTGTGCGGGCAAAGTTTTTTTTCACTCCAAGGATTTTTGATTTTTTGATTGAATATGGGGGTTTTGACCACCAGAAATCGATTGGAGATGGTCCCATGGCTGGGAAAAATCCGGTTTTCGTGCTAGAGCCCTTTTTTTGAACAAAGTATTATCTTCTGACATTCCTTGTCCCTGATGGTTATGTTGCGACGCGTTTCGTCACTACAGTGACATTTTCAAGCATCTTCGCAATAGCGTTTCGTCATAAGTTGAAATCAAACATTTACACACGACACAGACACATAAATAATACCGGTAACACTTAAACACATATCACGTCGACGCGGAAATGAGTCATTGCAAACCATCCGTCCGTGTCGTGTGAAATGTGGCCACCGCGTCGACGTGATATGTGTTTAAGTGTTACCAGTATTATTTATGTGTCTGTGTCGTGTGTAAATGTTTGATTTTAACTTATGACGAAACGCTATTGCGAAGATGCTTGGAAATGTCACTGTAGTGACGAAACGCATCGCAACATAACCATCAGCGACAAGGAATGTCAGAAGGTTTAATACTTTGTTCAAATTAATTTCGACATTCCAGTAGTAGGATATGAACTCAAACTAGAGCCCTTCAAAGATCCCATGTTATCCTTATGGAGATTTTTAAATTGAACAAAAATCAGCTGATAAGTTAACTGTAGATAAAATAAACCAATGTGTTACATCTTTAACCTGTGGTTTTAGGAAAATCATACCAATGTGCAGCAAACCTTCCGCCTGGCGAGTGAGCGGAGCGAATGAGCTTTGTGTGAGAAACGAAAGTAACTTAATAATTTTACTGAGCTTAAGCTCGGTCCCCCTTGTACTTATACTCTAAAACAAGCTCCGTTTGTACGGGCAAAGTTTTTTTTTTGCTCCAAGGATTTTTAATTTTTGGTTGATTATAGGAGTTTTGGCCACCAGGAATTGATTGAAGTTGGTCCCATCCTCTCTCTCCTCTCTCTCTCTCTCCCAGGGCCATGCATATCTAAGAAGATATTTGGCCTTGGCTCCACCATTTTTGTTTTGGCCTCCCTCTGGTCGTCTTCCTTCGGGGTTTTTTAATAAAACTAATTTTAAATTATTGTGCTCCTCTCTTCGTAAAACATGTCCAGCCCATCTAATTCTTCTACATTTAAATTCGCAAACCACATCTGGATCTCTGTAGAGTTCTCTCAACTCTCTGTTGTGTCTCTTCCTCCATTCTCCATCTTCGTAAATTGGTCCATAGATTTTT
Source organism: Neoaliturus tenellus (assembly GCA_030545055.2). Taxonomy (NCBI): domain Eukaryota; kingdom Metazoa; phylum Arthropoda; class Insecta; order Hemiptera; family Cicadellidae; genus Neoaliturus; species Neoaliturus tenellus. The sequence goes on from CM061531.1 coordinate 224,652,831, forward strand.
CTTAAAATCTTATTTTCAAATGTCATTAACTTCTTTTCTTCCTTTTTATTTATTTTCCATGTTTCAGCTCCGTATAACAATACTGGGCTGATTATTGTCTTATAAATTCTAATTTTGGTATTTTTTGACAATAATCTAGAGGACATAAGTTTGTTGCTAGCGTAGAAGCATCTGTTTGCAAGATTTAGTCTATTTTGGATTTCTATTTCTTCTTTATTTTCTCTGGATAAAACAACCCCTAAATACTTAAAATATTCTACTTTTTCAAATTCATGGTATTCTAACTGCATAGGATCTTGGGCTATGACTCGATTTCTTGAAAATTGCATATATTTGGTTTTCTCGTCATTTACTTTTAACCCTAGTTGTCCTGTTTTGTCTATAAAAACTTTTGTTAGTTGGCGTAGTCCCTCTAAAGTTTCTGCACAAATGACGACATCGTCTGCAAACGCCAATATGTTGATTCTGGAGCCAATTGAAATTCCCTTATCTATTGTTGCAACTTCTTGAAGAGCTTCTTCTATTGCTAGGTTGAAGAGGATTGGGGAGAGTCCCCTTGCCTTACCCCCGCATTTACTGTAAAGGGCTCCGAAACTCTTCCATTTACTTTCACTGCACATGTGGAATTTGCTACACTTGTTCTAGCAAGGTTTATAAGTTTGATTGGGATCCCAAATTTGTCCATCTTTTTCCACAAAGTTGATAAGTTTTTGGAGTTGGTCCCATAGCTGGGAAAAATCCGGTTTTCGCGCTAGAGCCCTTCAAAGTTCCCATGTTATCTTTATGGAGGTTTTCAAATTGAACAAAAATCAGCTGAAAACTGTAGATAAAACCAATGTGTTATATCTTTAAAGGAAAGTTATACCAAAGTGTAGCACCCTTCGGCCTGGCGAGTGAGCGAAGCGAACAAGCTCGTCTTAAAAATTAAGAGGGCGAGTGAGCGGAGCGAACGAGCTTTGCGTGAGAACGAAAGTAATATTTTACCGAGCTTAAGCTCGGTCCCCCTTGTATTATTACTTAAATAAATATACCAATATAGTATCCTATATTGTACTTAGTATACTATATTAAAAATATTCTCAAATATAGTATCCTAAAGAAAATTGAATTAGCCTAAATTTAAAGTAATAAGGTGATATTTAAATTACACATTTGTTCCCCACTCTCTAGTATTTAATTGGAATGAGGAGAAGTAGTTAGGAATTCAGATTTTTGCGATTCATTAATTCGATTCACATTCTATGTTCCCATTTCATCCCAGAGAATATGGTAACCCTATGTTGGGTGCTCTCTCAGAGCCTCCAAGTACTCTTTTTTATTTTGGTTCATAAATTAGACAAGTAATTTTGTATTTTAATCTTAGGTTATTGTTTTAGCTTAAGTTAGTTAGGCCAACTGAATTACGGTACCAATTCTAGGACTGGATTTTGAATTTCAAATTCTAAAGTACATCTCAACTCATTTACAAAGTAGGCTAACTTATAAAGGTCTCAACTCACTGTTTACCATATAGCATGACAATAATTTTATATTAGACTGCTTACAGTTATTAAACTCTTGGGTGACCCTTTGCCTTAGTGGGATATTATTAGTATTTCGGGGGATATTATTGAGGATATCTACCAAAATCGGACCCTAAAAAAATAAATAAAAAAATATATCTACCAAAGTTCACTATGATATCACTATTTAGTTTCCCAACACAATTCCCTATCATAGTGGGAGGGGATGGATAATAAGAAAAAAAATACAAAATTTTTTTATACTGTTACTATTATTTTCAAAATTAATTATTAAATTATTATATAAGGCCTATAATAATTTGCCTATTTAATGTTTATATTTTTGTTTTAAGATGTTCTGATTAAAAAATGTTTTGTTTCAGATTCACAAAATAATTGGTTTTGCCCCAAGTCTACTTCAGGTTATTATGATGCATGAAGTAGACATGCCTGTTAGACAAGCTGGTAAGCCTTAATATCTTATTTATTTGTCTATTGATATTCAGCAGCCTTTGTAGAATGTCATGACAAACATTTTTCCCATCTTCAATTAAAGACTGTTAGAGGCACCAGGCCTAGTTCTTTGACTGTAATTATAGTACACTCTTGTTCACCCAACTCTGCAGCAACATTTGAAATCAGGTTCAGCGAAACTAATGATGTGGATTTTTTTAAATGAATGAAATTATATTTTGTCGTTTTAGCACCTTTGATTTTTATTAGTTACTGTATGCTTGCTGTACACATTGATGGAAATTGATCAGAAATGGAAGTTAAAGAACTAGGGAAAGTCAGTGAAATGAAAAATTTAAATTTGTTAGAAATCCTTATGCTTTAACCTCAGCCCGTTTTTTCCTTCCTTGCTTATAATGTGCATCCTTCTTTGTGATTCATAAAGCCTTTTGTACAGTATTCACACAGGAATTGAGGAGGGAGCTGTAAGTAAACATCCGCGTAGCAACTATTCAGTCCCAGTCTGCACCTGAATGGCGATAAGTCAATTATGGACCTATTATGTCTTTTTAACCTGGTATAGTAGGCTACTTTGCTGTTTTGTCTCACATCAATCTCTTCTTTCATAATTTTTTTGTTAGTTCTGTAACATACGGTAAACATATGGGGGATTTTGGTGAGTTTTAGCATGTACATTGTATTTTAAGTTACGTAATAAATTTGAAGCTTTATTTCTTTAACGTTATTTCACTCCCTTAGTTTACTGTTGAATTCTAAAGAAGTTTCAATATTTTATTTCAAAATATTTTCTGTATTAGTTCATAAATAATAGTGAATAATACCATGGTTGCTTCAACAACAAAAAAGAAATCAAGCCTGACTCTGCTTCACTCAAATCTTTTGAACCTCGGGCCTGCCACATAGTTTGGATGAATGACAATGTACTGTGGGAGTTATTTTACAGCCCAACCCACCTGGGGCACATCCATCCTCTAGTTAACTCTATCCTTTAACTTCCGTTCTCCTCGGGGCAACTGTCTTGTGTTTTATTGCTATACCAGTATCTGTTGGAACTTTATCCACTAATGTTTCAGTGCAGTACACCGTTGAGTTTTGCTGTCATTTTACCAACATTTTAAACCTTCACTATTGGTTTCATTGTTGTTCAGCGTTCAGAGTCATCTCCATTTACAGCGGCCACATTGAATGTGTTAACACTATCCTAAGTCAATCGGAAATCAACACATTACTGTTCATCAAGATTCTTTCGAGAACATGTCTTTATTCAACTAAAACAATCAGTACATGTACACAGCTTCGTATTATTCAATTCTTTTTACCGAATAACACACATTAAATGATAACGCATTATAAACTTATGCTGATTAAATTAATTATTATTCAATTATATAATCAATCCTTTTTCACCCAAATCTCGATAACTTTAAATTCTTGTTACCTCAAATTATTTTAAATCCCCTTTAAAAAATCTGAGTCGTGAATTTAAACCTTACAACACTCAAAATAATTTTACGGTTATATTTTACCTCTAGATGTATAAAAATTACCTCTTCGATTGAAGTTCAGTCCTTAAGTCAACCTCTTCAAGTCAACGTTTACCGTACCTCTATAAATCTCGAAGTTTCCTCTAAACACATCTGTAAGTTGAGACCCCGGTGCACAGTTCACAACAACTTGGTGACGTCCAGTTAATTTAGTGTCTATCTGCTCTTGCTATGATACAGTAATTCTATACAGACAAGAGGTTGCCTCTGTGAGTGGAATTTAATAATAAATATCTTTGTTCCTCGAACATTAAGACAAATTAAACCAATGAATTTTAAGTTAGTGAAAGGTGACTGTAGAGGCCTAAAATTGTGTTATTCTCACTTAAAGTTAAATATCAACTTGTATCAAGCTAAATTGCTTCAGACATCTAATTTTTATTATGTAAGTTCTTAATTAACAAAGAATTATTTGAATTTTACTGTATATTTCCCACTTTGTCTATATTGAAAAATGTGGCCTTAATCTTGAATGCTAAAATTGTTTTTTGATTGAAAAAATTTGTATTTACTCTGGGCTAATGAAAATCAGTTCTCTTATAATTGTAACATTGAATATAATTTATAATGTTAGCCTATAGGGTTAGTAATGTGGAATTTAAAACTGATTTGTTGATTTAGGTAAATAATTTTGTTTAAAAAGTACAGTAATCTCTTCAAAATAATGATGACATTGAACTAATCAATCCCTTCGCAATATTAAGTTATGTTATTTTCACATATTAATTTTGATTCAAATTTAAACTTACCTCTTCAATGTCATGAATTAGTTAAAAACATTGTTAAATTTCCACCTAATGCCTTTTATTACGAAGTTTGGCATGTCTACTAGGCTCACTTAGAAGAATACAATACTCTGTTTTCTTTGAGCATTCAGTGGTAAAATTAATAGCCTAACCAGGAACCTTGTTGAAATATAAAAAATACTTTGATTTTGAACGATATCATTTTTCAAATTTAAATTCATAATTTTTACCAAAGTTATATTTTTGAAGCATTAAGATTAAGATTTTTTACGTTGGGTGGGTTTAAACATAACTTTTTTTTCAAAACTGGGTTATTTTGCATATACTAGAACTGGATTATTTGCAGAGTTGGGATAAAATCCTTGGAGCTACTTTTGAGATGAATGTGCAACCAAATATACAAAACATAAACTTTCCAAATGTTGTGACATATGTTATTCTCAGCTGAGATAAGAGTATAAGAAAAACTTCATATCATAAATTAATTTTATGTAGAAAAGTAGATCATCTGTATCCGCCAAAACCCAGTCTTCCGATAATCTTGTCTGATGATCTGTTGTGTCTTAAATTTGCTTGAGATTACTTGTAATATTGATAGGTTTTGATTATCAGGTTTTTCTTCAAAATATACTGTTAGTAAAACAGTTCTAATTCAATAACTGCTGACTTAATGAATGAAAACCCATAATTGGTCAACCCCTTGAGGCATGAATGAATATTTTTATTGCTATAATTTTAATTTTATGTAACGTTTGGTCTATTGAAAGTTTGGGTCAGTTCTTTCATATTGAAACTGAATTTTACACAAAAATTTATAGGTGCCGTGTACCTCAAGAACTTGATAAACTCAAGCTGGGCTGACAGAGAGGTTGAACCTGGGGTGCCACTACCTTTCACCGTCCATGAGCAAGACCGAGCCATGATCAGAGACGCTATAGTTGATGCTGTCATCCATGCTCCGGAATTGATCAAGTGGGTGAAATACTAAAAGTTCTCAATTTGTCAATATGTTTATTTAAAGCTTTGTTGGTGTGAATAATAGTGAATAAATAATGGTGTGCAAGACTAGAGATTGCCGCCTGATCGAAATTTGAGCAAACATTCAGTTGATTTAGACACCAAATCAGTTTAAAAATATTTTATAACTGAAATATCCGTTTTGCTGGCATTTGTTATTTCAAAGCTAAAAGCAGTCTAATGATCAATTTTCCTACGATGCACACAAGCTGAGAAAAAATGAGGAAATGGAACATGCTTGCCTATTAATATATACATTTTTAGCACCAGTTGACGTGTACAAAAGTGATCAGACTTCATGAAATATTACATAAAAATAAAAATCATCAGTGACATTTTATTCTACATTTGGGTGATTTAATTTTGATTGACCCGTTTGTACATACGGTACCTTAAATCAATAATATTTGCTGTTATAAGTTCTATTCATACACCCAAGATTAGCCTAAAAAGGAAATGCAGGAATCCCTACGACCTGCACTAGTGTTATTTTGTAATGTTTGGGCCACCCACAGTTAGTCCAAAAATTCAAATTATTTTTTTCAATGGCAGAAATGTCGTGGGTTCAAATCTGCATTCTGCCGGAAAGTTTTTATCCGTTCACCTGTATTGTAACTGCTGACCCCCTACCTTGTCCAATACGATCCATGCACGGATTAATAGTCTATGTAAACCATGCAAAGAAATTCAAAAAGAGACCTGCCAACCTATTAAACAAATTTTACTTTGGTTTACATTTATGGTTTTTTGTTATCACATTCCGTTATTAAACTTATTCATAGGCTGACCCTTCTCAATTTCTTAGCCATGATTGCTGCTTTGTGAAACAAATTCTAGATTGCCTGGTGTGCACTACATAAAATAGAACAGTTAGTTACCAAATATCATGGCCCAGTTTTGCTTCCTTAACATATTAAACCATTTAAGTAAGAGTGATTTGTGAATGGGAAGAAATTTTAAAAATAATAGTTTAGTTAGTGAAGTCCACAGACCTTTAGATTTACGTAATGTTTATGCAATTTACGCAATTGTTTCAGGTCACAACTGTGTGTCTGTGTCAACACCATAGTGAAGCATGACTTCCCCGGTCGTTGGACACAAATCGTGGACAAGATCAGTATCTATCTACAAAACCCTGAGCCCAACGGGTGGTCTGGGGCGCTCCTTTGCCTCTACCAGCTTGTTAAGAACTATGAGTCAGTACTTCATTGAATATAATCCATAATTATAATTAATTGCTCTCACGTTTCAATCTTGGAGGAATTATGTGTAAGAAGTGGGCTCGCGGGGCTAAAAGCGAAACTGCGGCGCCATACGCCGAGTGGTCAGAGGGGGTGCCTAGTTGTTGAATAGCGGAAGTCTAAGTTTACGTAGTTGTTTTAAATAACAGACTAGATTTTAGAACTGGCAGCCTATTTTGTTTCTTACATTCAATAATTTTTATTTCTGTTACGGATCGCTTTAAGTTCATAATTGGCATGGACCTTCATCCCAGCAATTTTCATTTTTAGGAAAAATAATTTTTTCCTTTTCGAAATGGCGGCCTTTTTAAATTTTTAAACTCACATATCTCAAAACCGGTAAATTTTATCATCATTTTACAATAGACAAAAAAAGTTGAAAAATTAAGTTATTCAATCAACAGTACCAAGTTTGTAAGGGACTGGCAACTTTAGTGCCATGTACCGGTATGCGGTTGTTATAACTGGCATGAAAATACATAGGCGACATGGCATCGAAATGATACTATTTATTTTCTATGCTTGGGAATACAACTTGTTTAAGTACCAGTTAAAGCTTTTAATTCACTGTCTTTTTCAATACATTATTTTTATACAAATGTACAGCTGTAATTTAGTCAGTCATCAGTTTCTTTTATGGTTGTTAGAAATCTTTACTTAATTTCTTCACAGTGGTTGTTATTTTGCAGATTCAAGAAAGCTGAAGAGCGAGGGGCCCTCAACGAAGCCATGAACCTGTTGTTCCCCATGATCTACCAGCTGATAGTCAGGCTCATCCCGGATCAAGCTGAACAGTCGGTGCTGCTGCAGAAACAAATCCTCAAGATTTACTTCGCCCTCACACAGGTGATCCATCATGGTTAATTCACATATTCCCAAGTGACCCTTTAAATTAAAATATTGTTTTTTATCGGGGATTTTTTAATGGAAAATAAACCGGTTCATTTGATCTTTTATGAGTTTTAGAAATAAATATAACTGTCACTAATTTGACAGGTTTCAGGGTGTTGCTAGATCTAAAACTTAAATACCTTAGTTGCAGCAGACCTGTGTACTCAGCGAATTTCCAATGGAATTTGGTACTTTTTATTTTCCCCATATACACCATGGGATTGAGGATGACGGTTTGTTGCCATTGGGGTCTTGTAAGCAAACAGACAATAATTCCAGGGCTTGTTTTGTTATTTGTTTTGTTCTTGGTTTTTTTTTGTTATTTTAGCAAATTTCCCTATAGGAAATATGCTATTACGGTAGTAGCCATGGTAAGACCTAACCCCGGGACCATGTTACTTTTTCATTTTGAGGTCCCTCGAAGCCAAAAACACCATTCGTTCATTTTCATATATATGTATAGGGCCTATATATATATGTGTGTGTGTGTGTGTGTGTGTGTGTCCGTGGTACTACATGGTATATACATCCCTCATGCCCTTTGTGCCCCCAAACCCCCTGTGCCGCCCATACCACCGTGCCCCTATTTCCCCCATGTCTCCCCCGTGTCACCAACGTCCCCCGTGCTATGATTGTAGTGTATTTTGTCTGTTCGTTCAATGAAGCAAACCATTGATAAATTGTTTGTTTTTACACACTATCATTGAAATGAACTGAGTCTTTATCCCGCTGAGTATATAATTGATGACTATTCCCAAACAAATATGATGATAAGATTGACTTATCCGATCACGTTGTGATTTCGCAGTATGTGCTGCCTCTGGACCTGATCTCGCGTGAGGTGTTCTCCCAGTGGATGGAGATTGTGAGGACCATCGCAGACCGACCGGTACCCGACCAGACGCTGCAGGTAGACGAGGAGGACCGGCCTGACTTGCCGTGGTGGAAATGTAAGAAGTGGGCTCTGCACATCCTCCACCGAATGTTCGAGAGGTATGTGTGGTGAATTACTTTGATTTTCTTTTGATAAATTTTTCTGATAATCATTTTTCTGATTTCATTTTCCATAAGATAATAAACGATGCAATTTTTATGGAATTTACTGTAATATCTTTAAAATTTGAACATCCCCCTTTGATGTCTTTCAAATACATGTCTTGAAAAATAGTGTTAACTAGTTATTTGAAAAATGCTTCGTCAAGATCAATAACAAGTTACCAATTTCATTATGTAATTGGTATTGGGTGGATAAATCTGAAAAATATTCCATAACCTGGAACCAGATTAACAAATTATAGTACAGGAATGGTCGGGACATGAAATTTTCGGAATATTTCCAGAGCTAAATTGTTCTGATCATCCGATGGGATTTTTTTTACTCGGTAATTTATCTGGAAAGGAATTGCCAAACAATGAATGTTTACTCTGGCGGCGCTGGGCGATCTTGCAACAAAGAAAACACGGCAAGCACAAATCCCAAGAACGCCTGAGATTCTATTGTTCAGCTATCTATCGTTTGACGTCCGGCACTAATATATTCAAAGAGGTGTTTTTGCTCCTACTACCAATTACTACTCTCTGAACCAATTGCCGTAAAAAAATGAAGATTGCGTTGTTTTTCCGGCTTAGTCACACAAATGAAATTAAACATCAAAATGTTGTAACATTCTGTTTAGAGCAAAGTAGAAAATTACTGTGAAGAAATTAAATCTTTTATACAATTACTGTTTTATAGTGTCTAAAGCACCTTATTACAATTTGATATAATTTTAAAGTTAAAAACTTCAAACTCCGTTGAATATATTTAAAAAAATCTACATAATTTTTTTAATTTTGTGTACCGTTGTACCTTTTTTTTTATTTTATTTATTAGAGAACAGATTTTGATTTAATTTAAGTTAGGCCTAGTCGAACTGTTATAAATTTAGATTTGTAAAAAGTCACTTCGACACAGGGGATGTAGTGTGGATAGTAAAGAATCAGTCAATTTAGAGAAAACAGATTTTTTATTAGGCCAATTGTTAAATATTATGTTAGCAGTCTTTTAGATATTTGAGTCTATTCATTAAACTACGAATCTCAGGGATGATAAATAAAAATTATTTATCATGGGGTAGGGCATGAGGGTGCATCCTGTCAAGGTGATGATTGAAGCAGGGTTCCAGTCACTTATTCACTTTGAACAAAAGAGTCACGCTACAACTAGAAGATTACGTACACCGAATGAACGAATGAGCCGCACTGCAATCATGTACGAAGTATCACCACCAGAGAATATGTTTAAAATAAAAACCAATCTGTATGTATCCTAATTTCACTATATAACTTAAATCCAATCTAGGCCTACATCAAAATTTTACGGGCCGAACGCTCACCACCAGACTCCGATCATCCCAGAGCGAATGGCGGAATGGCGGATTGGCGTCCCCTTTCGTCAGACGTTACTGAATGAGTCAAAAGAGAATCATTCTTCGTATTGGGTTATCTGTTATTCTTTAACATAAGCTCAATAAGTAATATTTATTATTAATCTATTCATTTAAAATATATAATTTTCTTCCAGGTCATAAAACTCAATTTTTATCGTATTCTTCTAATTTTTAACTCAAAACAATTACCATTATTTCCCTCGCATCCGCCATGAATACTCCTTAGTGATGCACGTAACCAACGGGATTGCTTCTCATTGGTCGAGATTATTGCACCTGTTGATTACGTCACCACCTCCAACATTTTATTTTACATTACCAACCGAATGTTAATTAACTACGCAATTACGATCAATTGTATTATCTGAAAAGTATAAAAACATTATTTAAAGTAAAAGAACACTCCCACATTTGAAGTTTATAATTTCAAAATTTACTTGGATATTTTTATCATACACTCTTTTATTATTTTATGTTTTAGCAAAAATTAGTTAAATGAATACATAAAACTAACAATAAAAGTATTTAGTTTTTATACAAAACTAGGCCTAATAGCTTATATTTTCACAGTTCAATTTTGATCATCTGTTAGTAGCTGTCTCAGTAAAACTAATGAATACAAAAAAAGTAGGCTAAACATTTCCTGGGGTTATAAATGGCATTGGTTTAATGAACAACTTTATTTCTGAGTGTTATTATTTATTCTAATTTCAATTTGATTTTTTTCTTTGTTTTTCTCCCTTTTGTTTGGTTAGGCCTTATTTATGTAGGCCTAATTTTACAAATTGTTTTAATCTATATTTTTATGTACATAATTTTTATTTTCATTCTTCGTACCACACGTTTAATATTTCATTCAACACAGCCTGTTTTAAAGTTGACATGTTCAAAAAAAATTCCTTTAAACGTACTTATATTGTTTAGTGATTATATTAAAAAATTTTTAGTTAGACAAAAATCATATTTTTCTCTGATCTCTTTGTGAACTGCAGATATCAAAATTAAATGTTTTAAATCTTTTCAACAAAAGACGTTCATTTCAACTTAGCAGTATGTACAATTCAATGTTCAAGACTTAACCCTCCGAGCGTTCAAATAGCACCCTTGGAGCGTTACTTATTTTTTAAAGGTTTTGCATACTTTTAAATAAAAACTATTAAAAAATATATTTTATGACCTAGCAATATAAATGTACATATTATATGCAAGTAGATAAAATGGACTACCCAACAATACAAAGATTTTTACCCTTACTTATTGTTACCAAAATTAGGCTATAGGTTAAAAATAAAAAAAATTACAAAAAAAATGTATATAACTTTGCTTTCCCCTAAAATAATTCTGGATACACATAATCAAAATTTCAAGATATACATTTTGCTTAGAATTTTATGCAGTTCAAGAAAATATATAATTAATATAGGCTAGAAGTATTTGAAAAAAATGTATGTTGAGTAAAACCAAAACATGTCCTACAGTATTTACCCTAATCCCATAAGAACAGTTGTAAAATCATGTTAGGAATATTACACTAATTCCTACTTACATTTATGATTATAAACTCGATAAAACATAATAATTTATTCCAATAATGTAAATTAAAGGTATTAGTAAATCTTTTAATCATTCATAACCTTAAAACAATTCGTAAAATATGTATTTAGTTGTTTACAAAGTTAGCAGATGGTAACAGTTTTTTCCCAGATGTTACATTGCATATTATTACCAACAACCAATCACGTTCTGGCACTTGAAATGGGCGTTTTTGGATAGCTTAGAATCTCCCGGTATCAGCGGTAGCGTTCACGGTTCCGTTTCTGTCATTCACTTTAAAGTTACGTCATGTTTTTGAACCGCCCGAAAAATATTTATTAACGTTAAACTGGCTTTATACAAGATTCAGATAAAAGTGTAAACCAATATTTCCTGATAGCTGCGGGAATAGCAGTGCCGTCCCAATTCGGTCCCAAATATAAATGGGAAATAAAAATTCCTGTCCCAAAAAACAAAAACATTCTTCTCCATCCCTAATTTATAGCTAAAACCAATTCAAGGAGTGTAGTCAAGGAATTCAAGTAAATTTCTAATTTCATGAAGTGTTACCGATTCGTAGAATGTATAAGGTAAATGTTCTTATTACCCGCGATCAAATACCGACAAAGTCACATTTGATCAGAAAATATAACCTACTCATTGTCTGTATTTGCTACTTTCAAAGTCAGATGAGTTTGTAATATTTTTTTTCAATTGAATTAATACCCTCAATATCTTTATTTATACAAAATTGTAGATTTCATGCTTGCTTTGCGGTTTCAACTTTAACCCTCATTTTTATTTGACAGGTATGGAAGCCCTGGAAATGTTACCAAAGACTACAAGGAATTTGCAGAGTGGTATTTGAAGACATTCTCTGGTGGAATCCTCGAAGTATTGCTGAAAATTTTGGATCAATATCGAAGAAAACAATACATCTCTCCGAGAGTTCTTCAACAGACTTTAAATTATATTAATATTGGGTAAGCCATGCCAATTCTATATGTAGCATTCACATTTGTTTGCACTAGAACCTTTTTGAAGTTTGTAACTGTCAGTTTAGTTTTTAATTTAATGTTAAATTAGAGGTGAAGATAAAGTAAAAACTAAAGATGGGCCGATATCTAAATTTCTCAATTCCGATTCTAAAATTGGGATCTTGATTCTCGATTCTGCATTCGATACCTATTCAAATTATACCTTAGTATATAGGAGGGGGAGAGAAATCACATGCTTTGAAACAATTACCAAAATATATTTATTAGATTATAAAAACAAATATAAATATAAAACTTGGTAAAACGCAAAAAATACAATAGAATTGGTAAGAAAACTATTGGAAAAACAACAATATTAGGCCTATAGTTAAGAAAAATCCAAGAGATCATGAAAGACAGTTGATTTCATTTATCTTAAAAGAACACAAAATGAAGTAAAAATGAAATTTGAAAAACATGGACAAATAAAGTCAACTCCCGATTATCCGGGGTAATGACTGGTTGAAGGGTCCCGGATAATCCAAAACCACCGTTAAAACAAAGAGTGCAATAAATTGAGTAAAACACGAAATAAACAAGTTTTAATTAAGAGTCCGCGGGATTCCAATATTTATTAATTTTTATTGACCAACCCTTATTGGATTGAATGAACAGATTTTCTAGTTGAGTGAACAAGGAACACAATAAAAGGGTCCAACGTGAAAAAAAACCAAGGTCAGGTGTTCTATTGTTTGGCATCGGGCAGTCGGGATGGGTGGGTGGGGTGAGGGTCGCTTGGTATAATTTATTCAAGATAAGAGCACGCGCACAAAAACGAGTAATGGTTCATCTTTTTGACTAATTGGTAAAAATGTTAGAACAACCAATTGTTCAAAATGTATTCTAATTATTGAATTAGGCTGATAAATTTACAACTTTGTCAAATAAAATTTTAATGTTACTTTAACAAAAATTTCTTGAAATGCAAAATAAATGAATTTTGAAATTGTTGTTTAGCATGATATAACACAAAATTACTAGGGGTCACTGAACAGCACACGAATCAGAGCGATAATTACAGACAGAACTGGAAACTAAACCTTTCTAACTAACCTTTCTTGGTTTCTATTTTTAGCACATCCCGGCGGGCGACCAGTTGTTTCTAGCAGTCATGGTCATACCCGCCATTGCGCCCCACCACCATCCCACCACGCCATCGCTCTGACTCGTTCCTCCCTGACCACATGACTACGATCACAATTACGCCACCAAACAGTTTACAGATTATTTTCCGTGTTTCATTGCTTTTTTCCATTGATAAATCAAATAATAATTGGTAAAGACATTTCTTCTAAAGTAATTTCAACATGATAAGATCGATAAATTATGGTGTTGTTGTCAAAACTGAGAAACTAAATAAAATTGAAATTGACTCTTTGTGAAACCCGGTTAATCCGCGAACCGGTTTACACGCCCCCGGTTAATCGGGAGTTGACTGTATAGCAATTATAATTTTTATTCTACACATAGACCTACCTGAAAGGACTATAACGAAAACGATTATTAAATACATAAAAACACTTTACAAGTCGGACATAAATGAAAATCTTTAAATCCAACTTAATCAAAAAAGGCCCCAGGCAAGGCATAAAAAACACTTAACGTACAAGCAGTACTGTATATGAATGAAAATCTTTTAATCAACCTATCAAAATAGGTCCTAGTCATAACCTCCGACAGGTCCGTCAGGAGGATACGATTTTTGACCTTATGGCTGAAAATCCTGTCCGCCGACAATAGACGAACGGACGTAGTTTATCAGGATGTTCTTCGCAGGGACCCACCATGACTCCCGTATAGAAACACTGGAAAGAAGATTCGTGAATATCCTTTTTGACGACTTCCGGAAATTTTGCCCTCAGGTAGCACTTCAAACGACGGAAGGCGTGTGTTTCAGTATTGGTTTCAGTTATTGTTTTATACTTTTTGGCGATGTTGTATAACAGTGAATTTTGCAATCTGCAATCGTAGAAGCTTTGATACGGGCGCATACTGAGAAATTTCGCGATAACTGCGGTGGTATCGAAGATTTTAGGTTTTTCTTCCGGCACCCCCTTCAAGATGTATAGAAATTTGAGAGGGTCCAACTTTTTGAATGTCGATAGAAACCGGTCCACCGTTAGACTATCTAGTTGGCTTTTGTAGTAGCAATTCAAGAGTAAAGCCATTTCAATCTGCAAAGTCTTTGTACATCCATTTCGATTTCCTCGATCAATTTTTCTGTTGTTCATTTTTCTAGCAGGGGGCAGACGAAAGACCGGAGACATTTCTTGATGGTGTATACGCGATAGTCATCACCCAATTCGTGCCTAACACGTTTTTTTCTTTTCGCACATTTCGACGAACTGGATTGTTGATGATCGCAGCCGCCGCAGCTCGGACAAACCATTATGAAATGGGTTTCATGCGTGTTACACAACTTATATATATTTATCGGTACTGTCCACGATCGGACGTCGACGAACATAAAACTAACCCACGATTTGTAGAGGGTATTAAAAAAATAAACACTATTAAAACATAAAATTTATATTTGTATGAAATACATGTTCCGAAAAAGGTACATAGGACTCAGGGGGATAACAACACTTCACATACAAGACGTATATGAATGAAAATTTTTAATTCAACCTACAGTAATCTAAATAGGCTCTATTCAAATACGAAACGAGAGAATTTGCTGCAGTGTTACCAAGTTACAAGATTATCATAACCGCAGTGAAATTATTGTGTCGTCAAATAACTTAATAATATTTTGGAAGATGCACCTTTTATGAAATACATTATTGAATAGAATCGCACAATAATGAGTTAGTAAATACTGTATGTAATTAAATTATGTAACACGATAAAAAAAATATTTTAACTACGTGATAAAATAGCGTATAATCGGCAAGACAAAAAATATCATATTATACAAGCCAGTCCGTGGTTGTCCAAACAAGAAACAAATCTGATACATTAGCAACTCAAGCGGGTGGAATATAAACAACTGGATTCTAACAGCAGGGTGTCTAGTAGTCTTGAAAATCTGGAAAGTCTTGAATTAGTATTGAATTTAACAATGGTCTTGAAAAGTCTGGAATTAGTCTTGAATTTGCCTTCTAGTCTTGAAATTTCTAAAAAAAATTTTAACTATGGAGACGCTCGTGATCGCCGATTAAGATTGCTAACTGGAGAATCTTATGATCTCCAATCAAAACGCGACTGTAGACAGTAAATGCTCGCGACCACCGTGCGGAGATGCTGGTATTGACTCTTGATTCAGTGTATGCTGAAAAATTTCCTAAAAATGGTGTTAACTATCATTGGCCTACAAGCTAATGAAAAACAAGGAGAAGCAACATTTTAATTATTAACAAATGTATGCAATTTTTATGTGTTCTATAAATTTGATATCACTATTGAATTTGTAGAATTATTTATATTATTTATTTTAATAATAAACTAAACAGCCCTACGAAAGACCTGTACACAGCTAGTATTTAATAAAAATAGAATAACACACTTGTGCATTATTTTAATTCAGACCATTTTAATTTCCAATGTTGTTGCAGAATTAATATTGCTTATTATTAATAAGTTAGAATTTTATGGTTTCATTTTAATAGACTTGTTTTTGACAAAAATTATTAAGATTCATTGTATTAGCCGCTGATTTGCTTTGGAAGACTAAAATTTACTAGCCGCTGAACTGCTTTTGAAGACTGAAATAGTATACACATACCTTCTGTCGAGCAGCTCAAATTTGTTGTTAGGCCTATATATTATCACCACATGCTTTGCCGTGAATACAGCATTGTCAAGTGATATAAGAACATACTATCCATCGAAGGATTAAGGGGATTAAGGGTCTTAAGGATTAAAATAGACAAAACATATCACAAACACAGTTCAGTTTGTCTACAGTAGACTCCCTCTTAACCGGCCACCTTTTAACCGGTCTCCGCTTTAACCGGCCTACCCTAACACAAAATAACATCTTTTTAACTGGCCATTTTTATCTCAACATTGCTTTAACCGGCCGTGTTTCGCCGGAAATGTAGTTTTCTTATCTAATGTATCATTCAATTCAACTTTATTTCATATTGACGTTCTCAAACCATATAACGTCCTGGACGAAAGAGAATGCCACCAGAAGTCAATGCAATTGGACCTACTATCCAGCAGTAGACCACAATAAAGAAACAAATTATTATTATTGTAGGTTTGTGGTGGATTTCATGGGTAGCGGATGTTAGCTATAAATCATATACAGGAATGTATTTAATATTGTTTTTCAAGTGAAAATTATATTCAGGCCATATAAAATTGGAGGTTGGCGTTCCTAAATGAACATTGATTTAACCGGCCAATTCGTTATCCGGTTGCGGCCTGGTCCTGAGGTGGCCGGTTAAGAGGGAGTCTACTTGAGTGTATTTTGATTCTTGTCCAATCCTTAAATGGATAGTATGTTCTTGTATCACTTGACAATGTCGTATTCTCGGCAAAACATGTAGTGATTATATTCAACAATAAAATTTGAGCTGCTTGACGGAAGGTATGTGTATACTATTTAAAACAAATCTGTTAGCGGCAACAATACTGTATAAATAATTTTGTAAAATGTAAAATAGAAATTAATATGTCGAGTAGTGCAATAGTCTTGAAAAAACTAAAGAAGTCTTGAAAAAGTCTGGAATTAGTCTTGAATTTTGAAAGAGAAATAAACTAGACACCCTGTAACAGTGACGCGATTGGCTGTAGAGTTAACTCGGATACCAACCGCAATGCACGCTAATGAAGTCTCACTAGCGCTCCAAGCCATGGGTATGCTTGCTAATGGTATGCCTGATGGTTTCGGGGGACAAGTGTCATGACTGTCTTTATAGAGGTCTGCGGGTAGTGATTTTTCAAGTCGGGTCAGTTTCGGGTCGGGTAGTAGATTAACATCAATTTTCAGGTCGGGTCGGGTTTGAACATTATAAGTTAAAGAAAAATTCGGGTTGGGTTCGGGTTTGGGTGTGTCAGTTAAAAGAACTCGGGCCGGGCTCGGGTATTGTAAGTTGAATAAAACTTCGGGTCGGCTTCGCTATTACTTGTAAAAAAATTTTAAGCCTTAATTATTTCATTTTAAAATAATTGTTGATGTGCCTACTAAAATTAAGTAGGTAAAACTTATAGTATTAATAAATACAAGGCAAAAACCTTCCACCTACTAAGTTAGGCCAAAGTTTAGGCCTAACAAAAGTTAAGAAACTATAATGTATTTTATTCTAGTATAAAAAGTTAAAAAATTCTCCTGAGCCAATAACCTATCAAGCTGAGGGTTCTTTAGTCCTAAGTTACTTTACCCAATGTTAACTTTTTCAACAAACATACAAATTATATTGTACACTGTTGAAACTAAATAAAAACCACTTTTATAAATGTCAAAATACCCTAGATGCGAATTTTCATACTGTAGCCTATTTTTCTGTAGGCCTAATAATACACAAAGTTATTTTGTTATGAAAAGATTATGTGATTATTCAAACTTATCCTTTCAATCAATATTGCCATATCCTATTTTCAAAACAGACTCAAAATAATTGCATTTCATTTCTGTTGGATTACTTTCGGCAAATTTGTTTCTTTGCTTGAGTGATTCCAAATAGCAGATGAATGCCCATCCGCAACATTTTACACTTCCCAAATCTTTGGTTTCACTAGTAGGATTGTTAGTGGATACACTGACATAAGCATTCTCTCAATTAATTCCGTGGCTTTTTAATATTTATTTTTCATATCAGGAAAAATCCAACATCACTTAAGTAACACAAATATAATTGAATAAACAAGAACGATGAGGAATACCATCCATCAAATCATCAGTGCAGACGACGAATCGCGCCATACCACCATATGACAAACATGGAGTAGCGTGACTATAAAACTACATTGAGAATGAAGAAATCTCTCTAGGAAGTAGCCAACCAATGACTATGGATATCCAACTGTTACATTATTCAAGAAATTGTTTCATTGGTTATCGGGAAATCTTAAATGTTTTGACAATTTGCAAGATGGAATGGGTCATTCCATGCCAAATCAACCAATAAAAAAATAATTTTAGACCTTAGGTGTTTCAAAATGGGTAATATTTGGCAATTTTGTTCTATACCTCAGAGTAATGAAAAATACCAAGTTTTAGATTTTTTTGACTTTTCGTTTATGAGTTATAAATTTTTAAAAATTGAAAAATCGGCAGATTTTTGGCGTGTTTGGAAACCTTTAAATAGCTCTAATTCCAAGACCATTCAACCTAGAGAGTTCAAACTTTCACCATTCTCTTTAGAATTCTAAGAGCTTTAATTTGATGTGTCACTTGACTATATTAGCTAAGTAATTAAATTTTTCAAAAATCAAAAAAAAGTTTTTTTGAAAAATCTCAAAATCGAAAATTTTATTTTTTTGGGAAAAAATATATGTTTTTTGTACTTCTTATTAGAGTGCATGTGCCAAATTTCATTATGGTACTCCTATGGGATCATATTTTAAAAAAATATTTACTAAAGTTAGTTTAACCACTTAACACGTATAATGCATGTAAGTTAATGTAACCACAGACTATAGATAAGCGACATAACATAATAAACATAATGAGTTTAAGTAGGGTAAAATTTGTTCAAAAAATTACATTTATAGAAATATCTTTACTATATATTACAGTAAAATGAGTACACAATAAAAATATTCACAGTAATAAAGTAACAGTGTTACAGAATTAATTTTACCGAGCAGCATACAAACTTACCATCGTATTATATGTCAAATGATTCATAAAGTCATTTAGTTTCTTACTTCTTGTTATTAAATTTTTAAAATTCATTGTCTTGTTCTGGGTAGAGTTTTTTGTTTAATCACTTGAAAATAACTATTATTTATTTATAAAATAGGCCTATTTACAAGTATATTAGGCTATATATCCAAGATTGTTCGATTACAAATTTCAATTGATTTACAATCAAAAACATTATCATCGAGTTAATTAATCACAAGCCACTGTCTTGAAACCAGGATGTGATTATTTTACGAGTACAGTGCTTGCTTCAAAATTCTTCGATTGAATTTGAGAAGCTTTAGTCATCTCATCCGCAGATAATCAGTAAGTCCTACCAGTTGGCGTGGTAGGATTAATACTGCATATATATTTTGGAAAATATGAGTTGTATTTCTGAAAGAGTTATAAGAAGTTATTGTATATACTTCAGAAACATGTAATTTGGAAGTATTTTCATTGTTGACTTATAAGTGTTAAATGAGAACGGTTCTTTTTAAATTTAAAACATAATCAATTTATGTGGTGGTCATTTTCTTAACTGTATTTGTTGTTTAGGAAATAAAATTAACTATGTTCATCTGAAGCATAATTTATTATTTCTGAAATACAATTTATTATTTCTCAAATTACATTAATTTATATGAAATTCAATTGAAATTATCTGAAATGAAAATCACTTATCTGAATTTAATAGTTTGTTTTCTGAAATACAATTTACCATTTCTCAATTATAATTTATTAACATTAAATACAATTGGCAATGTCTGAAATGAAAATCGCTAATCTGAATTTGATAATTAGTTTTCTGAAATACATATAACAATTAATTCTAAAATACAAATGATCTTGTCTGAAATGTACATGATTGTTTCTGAAATAAAAGTGGAAAAAGTGTAGTTATATTTTATGTATAAAGGTTTTAAAAAATATTAGCATTATTTATTGTAATTTAAATGTTTACTTAGTGCATATTGTGAGTTTAGTGGTTGAACTATTTTGGTATTTTTAATGTTTTAAATATGATCCCGATTTATTAACTGTTTAGTAAAATGAATATGGTATCATTATTACTGTGAATATTATTATTGTGTACTCATTTTATCGTAATATATAGTAAAGATCTTTCTATAAATGTTTAAAAAAAATAAATTTTACTTTACTGAAACTCATTATGTTTATTATGTTATGTCGCTTATCTATAGTCTGTGGTTACATTAACTTACATGCATTATACGTGTTAAGAGGTTGAACTAACTTTAGTAAATATTTTTTTAAAAATATGATCCCATAGGAGTACCATAATGAAACTTGGCACATGCACTCTAATAAGAAGTACAAAAAACATATATTTTTTCCCAAAAAAATAAAATTTTCGATTTTGAGATTTTTCAAAAAAACTTTTTTTTGATTTTTGAAAAATTTAATTACTTAGCTAATATAGTCAAGTGACACATCAAATTAAAGCTCTTAGAATTCTAAAGAGAATGGTGAAAGTTTGAACTCTCTAGGTTGAATGGTCTTGGAATTAGAGCTATTTTAAGGTTTCCGAACACGCCAAAAATCTGCCGATTTTTCAGTTTTCAAAAATTTATAACTCATAAACGAAAAGTAAAAAAAATCTAAAACTTGGTATTTTTCATATTTTCAAATAGCATTACTTGTAAAAAAAAAAATCATTGAATTCTGAGATATCAAGTTCCAGACCATTGGTTGATTTGATATGGAATGACCCGAATGAGAAATAATTCGGCAATACAGTACACTCTCGTTCATCGAACTAATGTGGCGGACGGCCGGTTCGGATGTCAAAAAATTCCAATGAAACGGAGTCCGTCGTGAGTCATCATTTCCGCCTGTACGGTGACCTATCGTGATTGTATTCACTCTTGTTTTTAAGATAACACTAGAGATTTTATGAAAATAAGGTACTCAAACTCTTAACATGGCAACAATGAACCTATAGGAATAAAAACAACGCAGGAAATAAAGATCCACCATCTTTATTCTCATAATCCATATTTATATTCTACTCATAATCCAGCAGGCTTTCACGTAACACAGGTGCAGTCGTGACGCGAGACAGACTGAATGACAGTTTGGGAAGCGGTCGAAACGGAAGTTCACTTCCTGCCCCCTTCCGCTTTCTATTTTTGTGCGAATACTCCACGGCCTCGTAAATCACATCGATGTGTACAGATTATGGAAAACGGCTGATGACGTTTGATGCAAAATGTGATTCTTCACTGTTGTGCGGATAGAACGAATGGAAATTGAAGGCGTTAATACGGAAAAATTATTTATTTCGTAAGAAAAAAAAATTAATGATATCCAGATTTTCAGTTCCGATGAAGCGGAGTTCCGATGTCGCCGAGTCCGATGAACGAGAGTGTACTGTAAAACCAATTATACCGAATAGTAATATATTAATTATATATTTCGTAAAAATATATACACTGATAAATGTTGTATTGTAAAAATAATGCAAACACTAATCTCTAGAGATTATTTTTGAAAACATTTTGCTCTTGCTATTTACCGGTTATCGTGTAAATAGTACCAATGCCACTGCTACCTTGATTTCGGTTTGTACAGTTGGTGAGGGTATTGGCTACGACACAGACTATTTTTCTGGCCTAAGAGTGTGAGTCGGTCACGACACTGAGCAATTAATAAATACAAATGTTCCTACGTAAATACAATCTTTCATGATCAAAATGTTATTCGTTTTAAATGGAATATTAAATATGGCGCACCATATTTATCAACAAAACAAAATTGCTTACGTTTCTAGACACCAGAGACCACTAGCTTCTTTCAGAAGCCACATTTTCATGTGTGAGTGTCGCTACTAGTAAGCTAAGGTATTTCCAGTTCTTCCACATCCACCTCAGAAATGACTGACAGTTATGAAAGTCCTGTCGGGTACCTACAACCCGATTTAATTCGGGCATTAGGTACCCGCCCGACCCGGCTTCAAATAAAAGCCCGCCCGAATAAAGCCCGTGGCGTGTCAAACCCGCCCCACCACTCGGGTTCACACTAATACCCGGAGTTACCAGAATTTTCGGGTACCCGCAGACCTCTACTGTCTTACGAATAACTTCTTGACGTATTATGTGAATTGCGTCATCTACTATGAAGTTGTGAGACAATGAGGGTTGGTTTATTTCCTTGAAGATAATAATTGATTTTAAAATTCTATAATCTTGCTCTTTCAACACTATATGAGGGAAATATCACAAAACCATACGATTTTGTACATTTTAGGTCAGAATACAAAGACTCCAAGTATCGAGTATCGACGAACCCTCGATACCGCAGTATCGAAATTATTGTGGAATCGAGAATCGGAATCGGCCCATCACTAGTAAAAACCCATAAGTCTATGAGGGTCAAACTATGAGGCTCGTTCTGAATCAAACCCTCGTTTGTTTTTATACATATTTATTATCGTTGGACTGAGAATCAGAAAAGAAACACAACAATTGAACCTAACATTCAAAGCCACTCTAAAGCTATCTTTGGTGTATGAACATAATAAACTTACATGGCCATACTTGCGATTTTATCATAATATTGTTTTTAAAGTTTATGAGATTACTGAATCGTTTCTTGTCATATGTTACATTTATTCAATGTGAGATTGACAGCTAAAGTTTGTAAATGGTGTTACACAAGGAGAGTCTTGTGTAGAATTAGTAGTTCTTAGGTTTTGGGTTAGGGCCATTTCATTTCCAACAAAATGGCATTTTATAGTCAACCTATTCTAAGATGCATCAGTCACCTGTGAATATTGTGTCAGATTAAAAATAATAACCTTGTGTTGGTTTTCAGAGTAAAACACGCCCATTCATGGAAATTCCTAAAACCACACATGTTCGCAATAATCCAGGAAGTTTTGTTCCCTTTGATGTCATACTCGGAGGAAGATGAGAAACTGTGGAATGAGGACCCTCACGAGTACATTAGGGTCAAGTTTGGTAAGTTAATTCACATTAGGAATCAATTACATTTTCTGAACCTAATTTATTTGTTTATTTTGGGATAGGCCACATCATTAAGGTATCAGAGCTCAGTATGCAGTTTGATGACTTGACTAGTTTTCCATTTTGGTAACTTGTAATTTTGGTGCTGTGGTAATTTTGGCATTTGAGTACAGTAGTTTACTAACCAGCCAAAATGTACTGTTAAAAGTCACCAAATTCGTAGTTGACAATGGATCGTCAACAATCACCAATATGATGTCTGCAGCCATCATGGCTTTGCGTCATTTAGCAATAAAAGAATTAGCAACAATGATGAAATCAGCTGTTAACCATAGGGGTAAAAACAACGTTTCACAGTTTCAACCAACTCATACCAGAGTGTCATACCCTTAATTCTACATTAACATTGTGAAAAGCGAGTAAGCAATGCGAACGAGCTCGTCTTGTAAGAAAAACAGCCTTTTGGGCTTGGCATTTGAGCGTACAATCCGAGACTGATATTACTAAGAATTGTTTAAGTGTACTGAACAAATGCTCGGCCCCTCGGTACTTGTATTTAATACTCAAAATTGATTATTATGTGTTGTGTTGCAGACATTTTTGAGGACTTTGTATCCCCGGTGTCAGCTGCTCAGACACTCCTGCACTCTGCTTGCAAGAAGCGCAAAGACATGTTACAAAAGACGATGCAGTTTATTTTGCAAGTCCTCACTGCACAGAATGCAGATGCAAAACAGAAAGACAGCGCTCTGCATATGGTGAGCATAACTTTTAAACTTAAGCGTATGGTATATTCATTGATACTGGTAAGATGTTTATTTTATTATTATTATTATTATCATCATTTTCACTTATCTATAAAGTAGTCTGGTTATCATGAGCAATTGTAATGCAAGACAAAAAAATTAAGGTTTTCACCTATTAAGTTTTTAATTACTAGCAAATTTTAAAGTAAGCTACTACAACTGGCACTTTTAAATTAATGATGCTGTACATGTAACTGACTTATGGATGATGTTAAGCATCCCACGTCTTGCAAGATCATGGGGTCTATCACACTAAATAACAGGTGGTTAACTAAATTAAGGGTTCATCCTTTTCCCCCCAACAAGTAAACTTCAGCGGAAGTTATTATGGAAGGGATAAAATTTCTTAATATTGTTTTGATATTTAAAAACTCTTATCAAATAAAAATGATCCTAAAGTTTTAATTTAGTACGAAAGCTGGATGTTTCTGAATGAGAGTGGCTAAGCCCGTATCAGTTTTACACCAAAACACTATTGATCCTTGCGGTACGTAACTAACCATTGCAACTGCACTGCGCAGGTTGGCTCGTTGGCGGACATCCTGTTGAAGAAGCCTATGTACAAGGACCAGATGGACACGCTGATCCAGCAGTACGTTTTTCCGGAGTTCGCCAGCCCGCGGGGCCACATGCGGGCGCGTGCCTGCTGGGTGCTCCACTACTTCTCGGAGATCAAGTTCAAGCAGGAGCAGATCCTAGCGGAGGCGGTGTGCCTGACGGTGAACGCACTGCTCACCGACCAGGAGCTGCCGGTCAAGGTGGAGGCAGCCATCGCTCTGCAGATGCTGCTCACCAACCAGGAGAAGAGCCAGAAGTACGTCGAGCCACAGGTGAGCGCCACACAAACCACCGGCACATGTTGAGGCTTTCCCCCTGGTAACTTTCCTCATCAGTAACTTTTCTCTTAGTTAAAGCTTAAAAATTATAATATTTATGTTAGGTAGACAAAACAGGAGAAAGGATTCAGCTAGCTTACCTGAGAAGATTGTGTTCAGGCAGCATATAGATACACATAAAAATACACATTTTTCACTGATATTTCGTCCCTATGGAGGACTTCTTCAGAGTAGAGGAGAAAGAGGAGACTGAGTTTTCAGTTGGAGATTTAAACTGTCCCTACTCAGTGTTGCCAACTGTCTGCACTAAATACTATCACTGTGATATTTGTAACACTATAAGAAAAAAGTTAGGCACTATGAAAGTTCATTTACTATTGTTAAGCTAGCTGAGGGAAGGGTTTTGTGGAGGTTTGGTTATCTGATGTTTAGGTTTGGGGGATTTCTGGAATCTGTGACATATTGATATGCCAATTCCCTGAGCATGGAACTGTTACATTGTTCTTTTGGAAGGGATTTTATGGCTTTGGTTTTAAAACACTTATCAAAGTCCAGGTTGTGTTGGTCTGCATGAAGGGCTATGGGCTTGTCTTTATGTGTTTTGACATCTTGTCTGTGTCCATTCATCCTTTTTCTCAGAGTTTGGGTTGTGAGGCCTATATATTGGGCTTGACAGATGTTGCATTCTAACTGGTATATGAGGTTTTCACTATTGCAGGTTATGTGGTTTGTTATGTTGTATTCCTTGCTGTGGGTGGTACTGGTGAAAGACTTTGAAGGCTGGTGAATATTGCAAGTTTTGCATTTTTTCTCATTACAGGGGTACGAACCGGGCGGTAATTTTTCTGGCAGGTCTAAGGAAGGATCAGGTAGTTTGGGATGGACAAGGATGTTCTTTAGGTTGGGGGGTTGTCTGTAGACTAGTGTAGGTGGTTTGGTAAAGAGGTCTTTTGTCTGGGATGAGCATTTAAGCATATTGTAACCAGTCTTCAGAAGATTATTGAGGTTTTGTAGGCCAGGGTGGTAGGTTGTTATGAGGTTGACTTGGTTTTCCTGTTTGGTTTTGTTGGATTGTGAGGGTGCTTTTTGTGCTGCTTCTATTTGGGCTCTTACTTTGTGTGGAGGATAGCCTCTGTCTTCAAAGGCTTTTTGGAGCTGGTTATTGAATTTCTTTAAATTGTCCGCATCCGAGTTTATGCGTACGCCTCTCAGAGCCATGCTGTAGGGTAGCGAGCGTTTTGTGTTGTTGGGATGGCAGCTGCTGTAGTGTAGGTATTGTTGATGGTTCGTGGGTTTTATGAAAACTGAGGTGGAGATGGAGCCATTTTCTATTCCTACCGTGACATCTAAAAAGTGGATTTGTTGGTTTGAAAACTCCCAGGTGAATTTTAGTGGTGAAAAGGTGTTTAGACTGTTTAAAAATCGGTTTAGGCTGTCTTCACCGTGGGTCCATATGAGGAAAATATCATCTATGTACCTAAAAAAGCAAATGGGTTTGAGGGGTTGTCTTTTTAGAAAATCTTCTTCCATTCTACCCATGTACAGGTTGGCATAGGAAGGGGCCATTCTGGTGCCCATTGCGGTTCCTTTGATTTGTAGATAGTGCCTTTCGAGGAATTGGAAGTTGTTTTTTTCTAGGATGAACTTGGCGAGGCTCACGAGAAAGGAGGTGTTCGGTAGAGAGCCTTTGGGTCTATTTTGTAGAAAGTATTCTGTGGCGGCAAGTCCATGTGCATGAGGGATGTTGGTGTACAGTGAAGTGACGTCTACAGTTGCAAGGATTGAATCATTTGGGAGGGGTTGCTTGATGGAGGAAAGTTTTGACAGAAAATCGTTAGTGTCCTTTATGTATGAGGGGAGTTTTTGCACAAGGGGTTGTAAGTAAGAGTCGACATAGGCTGATGCCCTCTCAGTTGGAGATCCGCAACCTGACACAATGGGCCTACCGGGGGGAGGAGAGATTCCTTTGTGAATTTTGGGCAATATGTAGATCTTTGGTGTTATGGGGTTCTCAGGTGTCAGCAGTTTGACCGTTTCGACCGTTGACCGTTGAAAAACCTCATCCGTCAAAACGCTCCTCACAACCAGATTCCAAACGAAACGGTCAAACTGCTGACACCTGAGAACCCCATAACACCAAAGATCTACATATTGCCCAAAATTCACAAAGGAATCTCTCCCTCCCCCCGGTAGGCCCATTGTGTCAGGTTGCGGATCTCCAACTGAGAGGGCATCAGCCTATGTCGACTCTTACTTACAACCCCTTGTGCAAAAACTCCCCTCATACATAAAGGACACTAACGATTTTCTGTCAAAACTTTCCTCCATCAAGCAACCCCTCCCAAATGATTCAATCCTTGCAACTGTAGACATCACTTCACTGTACACCAACATCCCTCATGCACATGGACTTGCCGCCACAGAATACTTTCTACAAAATAGACCCAAAGGCTCTCTACCGAACACCTCCTTTCTCGTGAGCCTCGCCAAGTTCATCCTAGAAAAAAACAACTTCCAATTCCTCGAAAGGCACTATCTACAAATCAAAGGAACCGCAATGGGCACTAGAATGGCCCCTTCCTATGCCAACCTGTACATGGGTAGAATGGAAGAAGATTTTCTAAAAAGACAACCCCTCAAACCCATTTGCTTTTTTAGGTACATAGATGATATTTTCCTCATATGGACCCACGGTGAAGACAGCCTAAACCGATTTTTAAACAGTCTAAACACCTTTTCACCACTAAAATTCACCTGGGAGTTTTCAAACCAACAAATCCACTTTTTAGATGTCACGGTAGGAATAGAAAATGGCTCCATCTCCACCTCAGTTTTCATAAAACCCACGAACCATCAACAATACCTACACTACAGCAGCTGCCATCCCAACAACACAAAACGCTCGTTACCCTACAGCATGGCTCTGAGAGGCGTACGCATAAACTCGGATGCGGACAATTTAAAGAAATTCAATAACCAGCTCCAAAAAGCCTTTGAAGACAGAGGCTATCCTCCACACAAAGTAAGAGCCCAAATAGAAGCAGCACAAAAAGCACCCTCACAATCCAACAAAACCAAACAGGAAAACCAAGTCAACCTCATAACAACCTACCACCCTGGCCTACAAAACCTCAATAATCTTCTGAAGACTGG